>VYZM01018883.1:554073-604125 GCA_013398915.1 Dromas ardeola | reverse complement strand
CGGGGGGGGAGGAGGGGGGGGGATGTCCCATTTCTGGTGACTTTACCGGTTCTTTCATCCAGATTTCTAAGGGACCAGACCGAATGGCTTGCCATGGTGCACTGACCGTGGACGGGATGGGAGCATCCCGCTGAAGCGTTCCCATTAGCACAGCGATGAACTCTCTGGCTCTGGGGTCTGGCTCGTTTCTCGCCCTGTCTGATCTCGCCATCTGGCCGGGCGGTCTCAGCGTCCCCGACCACCGCCCCGGCTCCCGCCAGCCTCGGGCACCGGGGACACGGTCACACACAGCTCCATGCGTGGCCTCGGCACCGCTCTCCCAACGCCTCCCACCCCACCGGACCATGCCGGGCGTGCAGGGGTTTGTCCCAGCCCCGGCCCCGCAGGGAGCACCCCTGGGCTCGGCTCTGCCAGCTGGTCCCACCACCCGAGAGCCCCCCACAGCCCGGCGGGCAGTTTTACCTCCTCCGGAGAGAAAATAACAGCCAGCTGCGGGGAGGCAATGACTAAAACCATCCCAGCTATTTCCAAAAGCCTCCTCCATAGCCCCCATCGGTTTAACGTGCCTTGGAGGGGAAACTGAGCCCGTGGAGGTTTCGCCCTGACCTCCTCGCCGCTGCCCATCTCCTAGGCTGGAGTGATGGTGACGAAGGCAGCTCCCGCACAGCCAGGCACTGCCCTCGGCATCCCCCCGCGCAGCCCGGCCGAGGGGGGGGTTCCCTCCTTTCCTCCCCCTCCAGCCCACGGCCACCTTTACAGCACCTGCAGCATCAGTGGCATGCAGCAAACTGCAGCTCCCTGCACCGAGCTCTTATAAACGCAGCGCAAATCAAATTAAATAAACATTGTTTTAAACATGTTAAATGCTAAACATGAAATCACCCCCGTGGCAGGAGTTATATTTTATAGGCAATGGCACATATGGCAAACCCTGCCCCGCTGCTCAGCTCTGGCAAGCCTAACCCATTTGGCATGAGGTTTATTCTAGCCAGATTTATTTTTAATGCACTTTTTAAAGTACCATACTCCTGCGCGGAGGGTTTTGGCACAGAGTTGCCGTAAGGAAAAACACTGAGGTCGACGGAGTCCCAGCTTTGGAAAGCCCTTGTGGCACCTGCAGCATTGCGGCTGCAGTGGGGCGAGCGGAGAGGCACGCCGGGCCACCGGCACCCGAAAACCGGCCCCCAGCCTGGCTGGGCAACAGAAGTTCTACACGTCAGAGGTGTCGTCAGCGTGCTGGCCCTAACGAGCCTCAGCTCTGCTTGTGAAAGCCTGCCTTCCCTTTTTGCTAAATATAGAGTGCATTAAAATACACGGTTGTGTTCTTGCAGGGGAGGTTGCCTACCAGCTGGGCACAGCCGCGACAGAGACAAGGGAAATACTTAGTGAGTTACAGAAATTATTCTGGGGGGAAATATTAAAAAAAAAATACACAGCAAATATTACAGGCTGGGGGTGCTGGCAGCGGGGGTCCCACGGGTGTCTGCCCCTGCCAGACACCCTCCCACCCCCGCTAGCAGCAGCTCCACAACAGCCCCTGCGTTCGACAACAGATTAACTAATTAATTATATTACCTTCAGCAACTGCAGCTTGGTCTCCAGCTCCATTTTCCGCAGAAACATGGCCCCGTTGACGGTCTCTAACCTGTAAAGAGCAGGCGGCGTTGGCACCCACGGGGCGAGGAGCGACGAGCGCTGCCAGAGCCCCCGGGCCAGCAGGGGCTGCAGGGCCGCACCAGGAGCCCTCGGGGCTTCCCACGGCAGAGACTGCTGAGCTAAAACCCATTTGAAGGAGGGAGGCCTACCTTAGATAGTTCCCTGAAGACTTTATCAAGTCTACTATTTGCTTGTGACTAAAACCATCGGTGTTGACACCGTTGATGCTGGCGAGGATATCGCCTGTTGGAGAGACAGAAGCGAAAATGAGCATCTGCAGCACACACACCCCTTCCACGTGTTCTACAATAAAACTAATCCAGAAAAAAGCAAAATAAGGCCACCCACAACAGGAAAAAAACCACAAATAGTTACCAATTTGAAGGCCAGAAAGATGGGCAGGACTTTCTTCTTGAACTTTGCAGATGCAAGTGCATACCTCCAGGGAGTTATCATTTTGGTGCGGAAATCTAATAGTCTGTAAATACCAAAGGGACAGCGTTACGGATATTAAAGCCATAAAAACAATTTAAAAATTAATAGTCTTTTTGCACATTTTTTTAAATGAGAAGGCTGTGATGAGACGGGTATATTATCACACAAGTGAGAACATCAAAATGTTATAAACTAATAATTAGACATTACATTCTGGTGACAGAGAACAGCAGGCACCTGCCTGTACATTGTTTTCTGCGAAAACTAGTTTAAGAGCAAGTTGGCTGCTCATTATCAAAAACTGAGTAACTTCAGCCAAGAACATCTGTTAGCAGATAGGGATGCAGGCTGCTTTCTGGATTGTCCTGCGGCTGGAGGGTGCTGCCCGAGAGGTCGGTTCACAACCAGAACTGAAAAGCCAGGAGAGCTGAACCTACTTTTGCCCTTTTGGTCTCTCAAGCTCATTATCCACACACGTCCCCACAACCCCTAGAAAGCGCTTTTTATTCCAGACTTACACATTTAAATGCACGTTAAGTAATTCTAAGTATAAATCCATCATGTGGTGATCAGTGCTGACACGTATTTAGAAAAATGCAAAAGTAGGCGACACAACCTGACCAGATCTTGCAATGACAGGAAATGTCTTCTCGGTTACATGCAAATATTGGTATTTAGCCTCATCTTCCTACCAAAATTTAAGACTGAAGCTAAACTTCCTGAAAACCTATGACACATCTAACCCAGATATAAGAAGACGTGTTAGATTCTCAATTTTCTTGGC
This sequence comes from Dromas ardeola, assembly GCA_013398915.1. NCBI lineage: Eukaryota > Metazoa > Chordata > Aves > Charadriiformes > Dromadidae > Dromas > Dromas ardeola. The sequence goes on along the minus strand of VYZM01018883.1, from coordinate 601,250 downwards.
CAGCGTGGAACAAACAGGGATGAAGTCCAGGTGAGTCCAGGGCTTACCCGGCCAAATCACACCAATACAGGGATTTCAGCTAACAGCAGACCAACAGTAAAACTTCTGGCTAAACTAAGAGCACCAAGTGAAACCTGAGGGTCTTGGAGAACATGCCACTGCAGGCCACACATGCCTTTTTTGGGTTTTTTTTGACCTATTTCAGAGTGGTAGGTCTCACCTACAACCTGAAAGATCGGGCCAGCTTTAGCAACAAGGGCTGGACAAGCAGGATGGGATTCATCACACCTAACTGGAGCCATCTGGACGGAGGTGTCTCAACGTCCCCACCAGAGCCACCAAGAAATGCGGACATCTCCAGCGTGTGACTGCTGGCCCCAGGAGAAGCACTCCAACCAGGAGGGTGGACTTCCCTCTCCTGTACCTTCTCCTCCTCACGGACTGTGGAAGAGGACTGGGCCATGGTTTTGGAGAGGACACCTAGCTTTTAGGTGGCTGCAGTGAGGGCAGAGACGTGCTACCAGAGCCTCTGCTCTGCAAACACCCAGGGACTCCGGGAGCCGCACGGCGTCCGTCTCGCCCCCAGGCTCCGCTCCACCAGTGGGAAGTGGGAGAAGAAGCGGTAACACGCGAGAAGCTCTGGCATTCGGCCATCGCTGCAGTTCTCATGAGCTCCCTGCAGATGGAAGACCTAGAGTTTCACATCATCTTACTCTGGTTTGCCTAAATTTAACTTGTAGTAATGAAATTACAGTTTCTCAATGATGGCTTATCCTTAGCATCAGACAGATGCTGCCTTTCTGTAGCCCGGACTTTCTAGTGACGCGCTCTCGCTGAATGTACATTCAGTAAGAAAATGTGCCAAGAACAATTATTTTTAATCAGAATGTCACATATAATGAAAATCTGCCCTGACAATTTATACAAAAGCCCGATAATTGACTCAATTATCCTCCCTTCTGAAAGCTCTCCACTGTTGATAAGCTGAACGCTTACCCGCTCATTAGTCACACAACCAAATTTGAGAAAGTTAAGCTTTTCCTAATATACTAATTTCACTGAAAATACTATTTTCCCTTTGTGCACGGATATAGGCAAGCTCTTTGAAGATGCCCTGCCGCCGCGGTTATCGAAATGGGGACGAGGAGTGAGGTCTGGCGGGCACAGGCAGAGCTCCGCGGTACTGCCACAACCCGCTGCCCCCAGAACGGCACCCCTTTATTCCTGGGATTATTTTTTTATTTATAACTGGGATTTTAGCAGGCCTACTGATCCAAGAGTTACCTTTTGAACAAAAAAAAAACCCTACAGAACAAAAATCTCCCATTAGCAGTACTCCTGATAAGATTCTGGTTTTCCTAATTGAAGATTCACTGACTTCTACATCAAGCAGAATTTCTTCCTCTATGATTTAGCCCCTCAAAAGTCATGCTTTATTTACTAAAAAACATGCCAATACTATAGATCTACTTCAAAAATGCATATATCTCTATATATGTTAAAGGAGATAGCAAAATGCTGGTATAAGGTATTTTTTGGAGAGAGAGTTTATAGATCTCTCTTTCTTTTAATATGAAAATACTCATATACATTTCTCCCAAAAAATATTCGCTTATGGAGGTAAGAAGGCACTGCCATTGCTTCATTTCTGGATTTGGACGAGATTCCTCCTGCATTCAATGCTGTGATTTGTGAGAAGGCCAGAAATTCTCATCTGTGACCTTCGCTATGAAAAAATCCTTGGAAATGCATCTGGGTCTGTGTCATGACTGTAAGCTCTTCAAATTTCACGAGGAGCTGACAGATCCCTCTCTCTGCTCTGTGCTGTCTTAACCTCATTTTGAGGATGTGACACTTAAGATATTGCACCGTATTTTATTTTTAAATGAATCAACTTGTCATTTATTTAATTCTTACCTGGATTTCAAACCCAAACGTCTCTTTATCTTCTTTTAATATAGCAACGAGGTGCCTGCAAGAAGAACACACAGAATTCCATATGCACGTCGGCGTGCCATGCTTCGTGCACTCCATATTTCTAACCAAAGGGATCGTGTCCCCGTCACTGTCCCTCCCTGCGCGGAGTGTCAGCACGCCTTCCCTTGCAGCACTGGTGCCTGCTCTTCCTTCGCTCAAACTGAATGTCACCATTGCAGCTGCACGTCCCAGGTGTTGGGTACCACTCTCTGCCTTGCACCCGTATCCCACGGGGGCTGCTACACGGGAAGACTCCCAGGACACACGTTTCATGCAGAATAAATAACAGTGAATACAGAAGAATGTCTTCATACCTTTGTGGCCTTGAAGAGTCACCCAAGGAGCTGGATCTGGTCAAGGCAAGCTGCAACCAGAAATTGGAGTGGAAAAGGGTCAGTAGGCTCACGGTTCTTTTGAGTTACACGACTAAAATCAGCAGTTCAGAGAAAAACTAAAACAGCCGGTGGCAACCCACCACCACCCTGCACCAAGGCAGCCTCTCCCTCCGCCAAACAAGAACTTGAACTTTCAGAACAAGAGGAAACGCAGTAAGGTCCAGGACACAAGCCAACTCGTCACCACATCCAGAGCACCCTGCTAGCTGCTGACGGCGACCTCTGACTGCAGAGCTTGGAAAAGGTGCTCCCTCCTGCCCAAGAAATCTTCCTCCCCCCTGCGGTTCCTTTCCAAGTGAGTTAGAGAGGAATTTCACACAGTAACAGGTCTGATAACAACACCCGTGGAAGACAGTAAACTGGCATTGCCGCAGGACAAAGTCTCAAACGCAACATGCTCTGGTGTGAAGGATGGCATTAATCTGCAAGAGGTGATTGTTGAAGGAATTCATGTTTATTTTTATTACGCTGGAAATTAAGCCCTGGAAAACTGGTTATACATCAGCTCTTTCATTTTTGCAAAACTTTTAAATATAAAATTGAGTATTTCGGTTCAGTTGTTCACCTCCAGAGAACATCTGGGTATCCTTGCTGGGAGATGGTAATACAGTAACTCATTCCAACTTTATTAGAAAAAAATCGGCCACATGCCAGCTATCCAATCTTCCCTGCAATGAGTTAAAACTGAGAGCTGAGCTACCACCAGCCGATATAAAATAAAGCAACACAAGGTTTTTTTTTTTTTGCGCAGGGGTGATAATTTGACATCTTCCCATTTAGCTTTCAGAAACTCACCAACACCTACTTCGGAGGGGAAGTGAGGTCTGGAACCAGCAGTAGCTTGGCTGGAAACCCCTGTGGCAATGCCAGTTGGAAGATCCTGTTTCGGGTGATAGAGGCTGCTGTGAAAAAGCACGAGAACAAGTGGAAAAATTCACGTTTTATCCCCAGAAAAATTTTCTGGAGGCAAAAGTGCTTGGAGCAGGGAACTCTTCCTCAAACTGGTGGAATTGTAATTTCTGAGGACAGTAGAAATGGGAAAGACAAGAGGAACGACCATTGAAGAAAAAGCCTGCATCCAATAGAGCATCGGAGACGGACCTCCCACTGGTCCTTCCAGTGCCCACAACTCTCTTGTCTTATTTTGCATAATTAAAAAAAAAACAACAACCCTACATGGCAGCCCTGTGTTTTCAAATAAGAGGAGGAATATTCCTTCTTTGTGGGTCACCTTGCTTTACCGGGGTGCAGTGCGAGGAGCAGGGGCCAGCGGGGCTCGGCGTGCAGCTGCCCCGTGCCACTGGCGGGGCTGGGCTGGGCTGCTCCGTCCTCAGGGCACTTGTGCTCTCGTGGGAGGACGAGGGGCTGACAGGCACACAGCACCAAAGCATCGCTCCAACAGCTAAAAGGGGTGAGGCTCCAAGATTTTGAAGTCCAGGGATTGCCGTCATTCCCATTTAGGCTGTAACTATTATCTATAAAGTGCCCAAATCACACCTCTGTTATGCTAGGACCTCACCTTTCTTTTGTACCTTTCCCCTAAAAATCTGTGGGCATTTATAAATTTAATGCCTGGTCAGAAATGGCAGAAAGTGCATCTAAATTAAGGTAACTGCAGACAGTTATCTCTGCAGTTCGTTGTGGCGGCTGCATAGCATTTCCGAGTCAATGCACGTATGGTTATGGCAACGAGCATCCAGGATCCCTGCTTCAGGCTAGGGAGACCTGTGCTGAAGAGGTGGCTGGAAAGAGCCAGGATCGGTGTTGAACACTGATTCTTCCCATAAAAATGACCCACGAATCAGGAATTATATTATCACTGAAATGTTTGTAGTCAATATAGCCAAACGTCTCAGGCTTCAGCAGTATAAAATGAAGCCACAGCGTGACCACCCACAGAAACACCCTGCTTTATGAGCATGCATTTGCCTGGGGAGAGAAAGGAGCGGCGGGAGAGCCCCCGTGGGTAACCATGACCTGCAGACCAGGTGAAGCGCCGATGGCTGGGGGGCTTCTGGCCCCCGCAGCCCGGCAGCCCTCGCCGCGCTCGGCTGACGCCCGTGCTGTAATTCATTGTTAGCAGCCGTGGCCACCTCGCAGCCACGGCCATCAGCCTCCCCTGCACCGGCCACACAAAGCTGCTCCATCACAGCCGTGGGCGCTGGGTGCCACCCAGCAGCCGCCATCCCAACATCAGCCCGGCTCCGGCTTTCCTTTATTTCCCTGTACTCGGGCAAAGGAAAGGATTAAGTGCATTGCTGTTCCTGAACAAAGCAAAGCCTTAAGTGCACCGATATTATGTACCAGTTTTCTGACAATGCCCTCAGGTTATAATGTGCCTCAGATATTTTCTATTTAGGCTTCTTCACGCTACACAAATAAACCAACGCTGGAATCGCTCAGCTGGCAATTTACAGCAAGAGCGAGTTTTGTGGGAATGCAGTTGGAACCAGCAGAAATGTGCTGTTCTGGGGGAAAAGCCCAGGTGAGGGAGACAGCCCAACCAGCCCCAACCGCTGTAGCAAAATACTCCAAAATCTGGATGGAAATAACACATGGTGGGCGCTCTCTGTCTGCACTGCAGAAGAAAGGCCAGCCCAGCCAGGCCGCTGTACTGAAGTAAGTGCAAGTTTAAAGGAACCCGCAGACAGCGGGAGCCTCTTCTGACCCGCAGCACTGCTGCGGATGGAGAAGCAGCACAGCCAGGGCAGGACCTCAGCTGCAGAAGCTCTTCATGTGCCCAAGCCCCTGCAGGCAGAACCCCTCTTCGCTCGCTCCTCTGCAGAGCTTCCCTCACTGCCAGTGCTCCAAAGATTTCACTGCCACCCCAAAACCGGCAGTAATCCTTCCAGCACCCTGAAACCAGAGCTGCAGCGGACCTGTGCGGTGCCTTGGGGACACTCGGCGAGTTCCCCTCACCCCTGCAGACATCGGCAGTGAGCTGCCAGCCCCCCAGTACCTGCTTGCGCCCGCGGGGCAGCGTCCCCACCGTGTTGGCCAGGTGCTGGATCCTCCTGCTGTCCATCGGCACGGCCGGCTCCCCAGCGGCCGCGCTGGCTGGGCCGGCGCCGAAGCCCACGAAGTTGGCGTTGTGGTTCTGCTGGATGAGCCTCCTCAGAGCCATGTCGGTCGAAGGGCGTTCAACACGGCATTGCTCAACGCTGCCGCACCGCTGAGGAAACTAAAACGCCATCGCCCCTCTGCGCCATCAACAAGTACGGGGCCGGAAAGCCAACCACGTGGGCTGTGGTTTAGGTGCACGTCGCATAAATCTCTTCTAGCAGATCACTGGGGCCCTCGGTATGTGTTGTGCTCATAAGAGAGTTAAGAATTAGGCTTGGCAATTAAAGAAATCTGCTTATTTTTTTTTCCGTTCCTGCACACAACAGTTCTCACTGAACAGCTGCTTCTCTCTGCAACAATTTGTCCTTAAAGCACTACTTGCTTCACATACTCCCCTAACTTCAACTTGTCCGTTCCCTCACTTGCTCAGCATCCCTCCCATCGCTCAAATTGCCATTCGGCAAAGCCGGGAGAAGAATGCTTTCCCTGGGTATGGGTGTCGGTGTGACTGCCCAGGCCGGGGGGAGCGGGAGCCGGGAGCAGGAGCCGCAGATGCGGCGGAGCGAGGGCAGAGCGGTGCCCGCAGCAGAGGGCTGCGCTCTGGACAGGAGCGGTGCCGCACCCACAGAGCGGGGCCGGGGGCACGCGGCGATGCAGGCGCGGGGCTGAAGGCAGGGACAGGAGGGGCTGCCTCAGCATCGCCCGAGCAGAGGAATTCCCAGTGCCGCGGGGCTCCCCCGGCTCCAGGGATCCACTCGGTCTCCTGGATTGCTGCAGGGCTGGGACATCCCCATGGCAAACGCTCATCCCCCGGAAAACCAGCAGCTTGCAGCAGAGAAATGCCCTGTCAGAGAACATCTGGTCATGCACCTGGGGGAAGGTTTGTGGTCCCCAAGCCTCTCCTGGCTGACAGACTGGGACAGATGTGTGTTGCATGTCACAGTAGCACAGCAGGGACGATTTTAGACGTCTGTCCTTCACCTCTGAGAAGTGGAATGAGACAGGTCCAGAGGAACCCCTCCGGGCTAAGGGGTGGCACTGTCCCTTAGCTCACAGCTTATGTCTCACCTCCTCCGTGGTGCTCGTTCAGAAACAAAAACTTAACAAAGCAACGTACAACGAGGGGAAATCTCTCTCCTTTTTCCTGAGAAAAGCAAGCTGTATCTCAGGGATGGCATCTGCTTATTTGCTAGAGCTGAGTAATGCGGGGACCACGGTGACTCAAAGCCTCTTCCCCTTTTCCTGCTCCCAATCATCCTGCTAAGTGCCTTTGAAAACAAACAAAGTGCATTTCAGTTCCTCAGGCAACCCTCTTTTACGTTTCTGAAACTGACTGACTCATCTCCAAACAAGCAGAGAGGAGCAACAAATAAGATCTCCCACCAGAGCAAACAGCGGGGCCACAGCACCCCGTGCCCCGCTCCCAGCCGAGCACCCCGTGCCCCGCACGCCCCCCACGGCCGCCCTGACGGCCAGACCCACGGCTCAGGCACGTCCCGGGAGACCAGAAGGGATGCTCCCTCCAGCCTCCTCCCCAGCACGGCGCGGGGGCGAGGGGCAGCCCCGTGTCCCCCAGGAGCAGGGGGAGCCCTGGGAGGGCGAGCAGAAGAGTTGTTCACAGGCCCCTGGAGCGGCAGAGCGGAAGCGTGCACCAGCGCTGCCCTCGGGGCTGCCCACCACCCATGCCGAGCCTCTGCGGCTCTTCAGCCAGGTCCAGCTCCGCGCTAAACTCCCGGTCAAAGCACATGCAGTGACAGGGGTGCCGAGCAGCACTGCCAGACAATGTTCATCTTGCACTTCAAAGTCCTCCAACACGCTGTACTGTTGGCAGACGAGCAATGCGGCACTATGAACACACCATCCTCTCAGCCCCCTGGTCTCCACAGCCAGCCCACAGCACTGACACGTTCTGGGCAGAGACCTAGCCATGGTTCCTCCACGCTACGGCCATCGGCCCAGGGAGGGCTGTTGGGAAAGGGAAGAGCAGCACAAACGCATTGGCAGGGCTCTCCTCTTCTCCTGCGGTTTGTGGAGGGAAAGCAGAAAATCCTCATCTTCCATCCTCAGGCCCCAAAGAGCTACTCCTTTGCTCTTCCGTGGGGATCAGGTCCTTGGCCGATCCCCATCTCTGCCCTTCCAGTCCCAGAGCTCCCCAGCTCTTTGCAGGCACTCCAATTCCCAAAATCACCTCCATTGCTGCTGTCTGCAGAGGGACTCCCCGCTGCCCATCAGAGGAGGTCCCGTCCTCCCCGGCATGTCCCAGGAACAGCGCTGGTCCATAACGGAGCTTGGGCACTGCTGGCTCTGCTCATCCCCACCGTCCTCAGCCCGGGATTCAGGGCACAGCTCCACTCTGAAGGACCACAGCCCTGGGACACCCTGGGGATCACTCCTTCATGATGAGTAGCCGCTGCTTGATTGCAACGTTATCTGCCAAATGGGGCTTGCTGCTTTCTCAGCGTCACTATCTCCATGGGCTGGGCTGGGCTTTCCCGTGCACGATCAGACCCTGCGCTTTCTTGAAGACCTTCAGGTTCTGCTCCATCCATTTTTCCTATTCTTTCTACAGCTTCTTCGAACTACAAATTTCCAATGGTTTTGAAAGGAAACCCAAACTGTTGTGACATTAGGGAATGATTTTGCATCAAAATAATTGGATGGACGGCCACAGGCTTTAGAATGGATTTGCATTTAATGAAAAGAGAACGGGTTCTTATGTGATCTTGCTGAAAAGGCAACATGAGGATCTTCCCGTGAGTTGGTCTAATCTGAATAACTTCATACGTTGTGATTCAGACTCGTTTTATGAGTGCTCAAACCCTGCTCGAGGATGTGATGAAATCCAATGTGTGATTTCAAAAAACAAAATCTCTCTATATTTGTCGAATAAGGTTTTGTATTGTCACACTTTACCATGTAGACAAACCACATGAGCTATTTTAAAGAGCTAGTCCTTCGTGCTACCAACTTTTCCATCTGACAAGTCACTGGTAAGCCATGCAATGACTCAGAATAACGGCTTGAGTACCCAAATGAGTATCGTCCCGTACATGGCTCAGCATAGCTGCTGATCTGTCCCCTGTGCTCTCCTCTGCTTTCCTAATCGAAACATAAATTTTTCAGAATACCAACATACGAAGCATAGGGCTGAATTTGAGGAAGTCTTGAACAACAAGCCTCTTGCTAAGGGTTGGAACTGTCCTGAAAGTTTAGATTCCTAACCTCTCCATAACCTTAGTTCCTGTGATTTTGTATTAGATTTTCAAACACTTGCAGAAGTGTAAGATAACGAACCCAAGCAATAATCTTGGGGACTCTCTTATAGCCAGTGAATTTCCAGCCCCTCTCATTTAACTTACCAATGAAATCAGAAAGGTGTTTTACAATGAATCAGATACGAGCAGCAATCCAGAAATATGCCAATATCTGTACAGTTCGTTTTTAAACATATACATACCAAGGACTCGGTAGTACATTTAAGGAAAATAAACGTTGGAGGGAAAAAAAAAGTCCGACAAACCCCTCTGTTTTATCAGTGCAGTATGGAGATGTGCACGTCTCTGCAGAACACAGCTGAGCACGTGTCTGTGTGTGAGCACTCACAGCTCTACCCCCGCAGCAGCGGGGGCGGGCACTCAGCTGCACCGACACACAAGCAAACACCTGCTTGGTCATAACAGAAAACTGCTAGAAAACTGCGGTACCCCTGTCTTGTAGCATCCCATTTGTATTTCCGTCTCTTTAAAAGAAAATTCTCATCTGTGTTCATCTTATTTGTTCTTCAAAATAATCTCATAGGGTTTAAAAGAAAGTAGGGTTTAGTGTAACATTTGCCCCCACACTATGAAAACTCACCGGAGTATCAATTTCATATCAAATTTTCGATAGTTTTGCCAGTACTAAGACACCAGTCAGATCGAACCCCTGCAGTAGCACGGTTCTGTAAGCCGGGCTTCTCAGCTATTGCAGTCCAGCCCAGAGGAGAGCGAGACAAATCACCTAAATCTTAAACCCGAAGCCTGTTGCCCGCAAACGGCATGGCTTTACCTGTTCCCCCGCTCGCTGCTCCCACCACGCTGGTCCCTTCACCCACGAGAAGGCCCGAAACGGCAGCACATGGATTTTTACCCCTGTGATTTGTTCCCTGACTCACTGGAAATCCATTTCCCAACAGCGAAGGCAGGAGCCCCTGTCAGGGCAGCGCTGAGAAAGAGGAGTGCTTCCCAGGAGGGTTTTCCCAGCTCCCGGAGTTCCAGTGAACGTTCCCGGCGCTGAGCAGCTTGAAGCAAATCTCTCAGCGAGTGGAGAGCCATCCCCTCTGGGGCGCGGGCAGCACCCCCTCCCTCCAGTGGTTTAGAGAAAGGCTTAGTGGGAAACAGGAGAAAAGTGTGTTTGTAGGGCATATACCCGGTCTGGACCATGGGCTTAGTGAAGTAGTATGAACCAACACAAAGTCCATGGCAATGCTCTGGAAAGTCATTTGCAAAGAAATGAAAAAACACCTCATAAAGATACTGCAGTGAAAAATCCCAGCTTCTTTCTGTTTCCTTTGCATTTACTTTGAGCTCAGACTCTAGTCATATGCCAGATCCTATTCTCACGCTGGTATTAAGGGCAGCAGTATCCAAAGTAAATTCTTTAATATTAAATTGACAGAACCTCAGAATACAGTCCCTTGCTTTCCATCTCCAAAGAAAGGCCAGTCCTCGAACTGTGGGGCGGGATGATCTGAAAGGTCCCTTCCAACCCAGGCAATTCTGTGATTCTAAACTGGTGTCCCACCATCCAGGCTGCTGCAGCCACGGGATGCCTGGGCAATGACAGAGTGCAATTAAACTGATAGCAAATAACTAACAGGCGATCAAACACTTAATGAAAGAGGAAGGGATCCTGCCTCTGCAGCATAATAATGCTGCAGCCTATTGACTAGAGATGGCACATTTGTGATATTTTCTCCTCCTTTTTGTTTTCTTTATGAACTACCTACATATTTCCTGTGCTCTCGTGAACACTTCCTAAATTCCTGCAGTCCAGCAGGCCCAAGAAAGAATTAACAAAATATCTGAAAGAAAACAAGATCCTATGGCTTTCCAAAATGCACAGTCGTTTTCCCAGGGGATGTGCCGTTCCATCTGCTGTGCAATGATGGGTGCATCGCCCAGGCAGTGAGGTCCTGGGCGCGCCTCTCCTCTGCGCACACATGCAAGCTCTTCATACTAACTAGCACACGTGTATGCAGCCCCTTCAGCCACTTAGCGAAGTCACAGAAACCTTTAAACCACTTCCGTTACGAAACAAAGTCTTTCCGTGCCGCAGGCCAAGGTACAGCAGTTTCTACTCTGCCGTTCCTACGAATTCAGCTCACGCACGATGAGCAGAGACAGGAACCAGCAGCTCCAGCGCTGCCAGGGAGGGGTGTCCTTACCGACACGGCAGCAGCGGTTCCTGCCTCAGCAAGGTTTCAGTTCCCTGCTAACCACCTCTAACATGCACAGAAAACAATGGCAAATTCTCCTAGGAGCAGCGCTCATGCAAAGCCACCTGCTTCCAAAGCATCCGTCCTTCTGCTCCTGAGATCCTGCAGGGCTTCTGCCCATGCTCACCTTACTGAGGAGTGCTCCTCTGCAGGACACGAGCCCATACCTTCAGGGACTGGTGAGCTGGCTCTTCTCACAGAATCCCAGCATGGCCGGGGTCGGCAGGGACCCCTGGAGACCATCTGGTCCCAGCCCCCGCCAGAGCAGGGTCCCCCAGAGCAGCTGGACAGGAACGCGTCCAGGCGGGTTTGGGATCTCTGCAGAGCGGGAGACTCCGCACCTCTCTGGGCAGCCTGGGCCAGGGCTCTCCTTTGCGACCAGGTTCATACCAATGACTCCTGTGGACTCGGTTTACCTAGAAACAAGAAAAAGCAGAATTAGCCCTTTCTCTTTTCCAGCCAAATCCTCCAGTGAGCAGTTTCTCACCACACTTCTCCCCACCGGGCAGCCCGTGGCACTGTGCCGGCATGCCAAGCACCCAGCCGGCCGCCGCACTGGGGCGGAGGGGATGGGGATGGCACCTGAGCAGGACACCCACCTGGCCGCAGGGACGAGCTGCTCGCCCACGGGCAACGGGGTCTCCCAGGGAGCTGGAACATCTCAGTGCCGTGTTCTGCTCTCCGGGCGATGGCCACCAGACCGGCGCTGGCCAGGGGATGGCAGCCGACGCTCGTGGACGGGCCACAGGCTGCTGCTGTTTGGCTGGAACCGGCTCCAGAGCCACCGCTGGCCATACGGCAACCAGAGCCCCCGCTTCACAGCCAGCACCAGACCTGGCAATTAAAACTGCCTTGAAATGTGCAGTCACCAAAAGGGAGAGCGCATCTATGATCCCACTGACCACTGCAGAAGGACCGAACTCACAAGTAATTGCCTATAACACAGTGGCCTTTTTAAGAAAAAAATAAAAGCCCACAGTATCCTTCAAAAGCCATGAAAAACTCAGTACTCTTGGGTAGTAGTGTGATGGATTTCATTTTGACATGCCTTAAATTCGAATAAAGCCTGACTCAAATCCCTAGGCTATGGTTATGTTGGGGGGATTTTCAAGCAAGCAAAGACTTCAGAATCGAAGTCCTGTCCGTGAGTGGGTCTCACTCGGGTTTACACCACTGAAAACCGGAAGAGTGGGACACAGGGAGTTTTGCGAAAGGCAGCTCAGCCGGAGTTCACATCAGCAGAGGTGAGAGACGAGGTGCTAAGGCAGAGAACAGGCTCTGCTCCCTGCGAGACACAACCCCTCACTCGGGACGGTGTCTCTCCAGCGCGGGAGAAGCGGCCGTTTTCCAGACAGGGAGGCAGGAGGGCACGAGAACACTCCAGTTCACCTCTGGTGCTTACCAGCTGCTCTCCTGGACGAGAGCAACGGTCCACCAGAGCCGTAAGCAGATGCTGGATATTTCTTGCACCACCGTGTCCGCTACATACCAGGAAGAGCACACACAAGGAGGAACAGCAAGGCAGAGCCCGCGCAGCATCACTGCATGCACCTCAGCAGCACCGGAGCCCAAAAGCGGGCAGGATGCCCCCCCTGCATCTTACTCCCCATTTGGCAGCACATCATCCGGGAGCAGCGATGGAAGCTGAGGAAGCAGTGGCCAGCAGAAGGTTGCCCTTCCCCGGCCTCTGCGAGCCCCAGAGCCCCCAGCCCGTACGGCGCCCCCTGCCCAGCACGCTGTGGCCACCGCGGGCGAGGGGCTGGGGGCATTGCCAGCCCAAGAGCTTTGGATCGTGTCTGAAACCCCCAACGGCTACAAGTTACCTGAAACAGCCCGCAACCCTTTTCCCCTCACAAAACAAACATTAAAACAATAGTTTTACACTTCAAGAGAACACAATGGCAGAGTGTGCTTAATTTATTAAAATCGCCACGTTTTTCTGAAAGTATACCGGTATGTAAAATATGCATACAAAATACAACATTTAAACAAATTATTTACATCCAGGGGCAGCTGCAATATCAAGCAATAACTTTAGCAATAGTTTTAAAAGTAACTTGCTGCAGTGTACACTAGATTAGGTATTTCACAATATGAAGGTTCAATTTTAGCATTGCACTGCTATACTAAGTTCTAAAATATGACAGTACTTCCAGATAAAATATTAATGCTTCTTTAAAAAACAGACAACTCAGAAACTGGTTTGTAGACCGACAAAACACGACACATTTCTCTTTGGGAACTGAAAACCACAGCAGATTTAGACACAAATGTAATAGCTACATTCAAAATACATTCAGTCTATTTATGCCAAAAATACATTCAGAGCCTTTGGTTACCACTTATTGCACATTTCTTGTATTCTGTAGAAATATAGCGTACCTCTTAATGCTTGTTTTCCCATACATTCATAAATTGTGCTGCCTGTTAAAACCGAACAGGGCTGTCCTTCCCCAGAAGCTCCGCAGGGGCCGGGGGTACCACAGCACGCAGGGATGGTCCCCACCAGGGTGAGAGTGCTCCCACCCCCGGAGGAGACTGACCCCCGGGCTCTGCACGCCGGCCACAGAACCTCAGCGGGAAGGTCTGAGCCATAATCTCCATCAACACGCACCACTACACAAAAACGCGCTCGAGCATCCGCAGACGGCGACCAACGCCACAGAGCATCTCCCACCCACTCCCACACTGGCACCGACCCACCACAGACAGCAGTCCCGCTGCGGAACGCGTCCCTGTGGTGGGGAGACAGCTCGTAAAACACCCTTCCCAGCAGCAACGAGAAACACAACATCTGCCCTCCCATCAGTAAGGATGCGCTGGGGACACCCCTGAGCCCATCAAGAGTCACAGGAGATCCAGGCAGGGCGGGACCTCGCTCTGTTCAACGCTCAACCTGTTGTAGGGACCAATTTATTTATAATTCCTGAATGCGTTCCCCAAAAAGTGGCATAACAATGACTAAAACATGATAGGATTCATAGGGTTACACAGGGGAATGATCATGGTTAAGTGCAAATTACTATAAAAATAGGAAAGTGCAAAAGAGATTACAGTTTGAATTTCTCAAGGGTATTTGGGGGGAGCAGTTCAGGGGAAAAAAAAAGCACTAGAGAAAATGTTAATTAACTTTCCCTTTTAGTTCATATTCCATGCATTAAGATTTAGGTTGTTGTTAGAAGTGAATTTAAAAAAAAAAAATATCAGTAACTTCCCCAAACTAGAAGCATGGATTAGGAGAGGCTAAATGTGGTAACTGGTCTTGAGCATCCTTGAGCTTGAAAATTTCTAAGAGCTTAAGAAGTTGTAACCTCTGAAGAAACCTAAGGCACCCTAAAACCAGCCTCAGTATAACCTCTGTTCTTAAATTTGAATGGGACGAACCTACATTGAGGGAAAAGGTCACTAAAACAAGGGGGGTTTTGGTTGGTTGTTTTTTTTTAAAGGAGCGAACAGTTTACAAACATGGTAAAGCCCAGTACAACAACATCAGCCCCTTGGCTCAGTCACATCTAACTCTAGTCTGCTGAAATGCACATTTACCTCTCAACAACCAAAAAAAAAAAAAAAGGCGCAAAAAATACTGAGCTAAGTGAAAAGCAAGGGGAAACAGCGCACAAGGTCTGATGCCACGGGATGTGTGTGGGTGATGTACAGCACTCCCGGGGCGGGCGCTGTGACTTGAGGGTGCAGCCGAGTCCCAGCAGCGCCCAGCTGCACAGAGTGTCCCCCCCCGCACCCCCTGGCCTGGCACCAGAGGGGCCTTTCCCAGGGTGGTTCAACGATTTTCAGAGACTCCAGGGGGGCAAACCGAAAAAACCCAGCCTGAACATCCACCGCCGCATAAGAAGAAATGGAAGAAAAACTCCTAGAGAACATTCTGATCACTCTCCCCATGAAGAATGCCCCCATTTTAGGCAAAAAAAATAGACATGTTTTCAAAGTTGTATAAGAGAAGCTAATGGTGTCCCTTGGTCATCTTGCATTTTGTACAGCAACTGATAAGGTTTCACTAACGAGTCCCAGTGCACCAAGACTGCTGCCAAGACGACAGGCTTTGTGAGGGGACGGTTCCTTTCCCCACTCGGCAAACCCCGCTCTTCCTCCGCTCCCCCGCACCATCCCGGACCTGCCCCCAGAGACTGGAGCCGCCGGCGGCACAGGGCGGGCACTCAGGACGAGCTCCATTCGCTCCCAGTCTCCTTTCGAAACTGCAGTACTTTCTGGTTCAAAACCATCGCCGTCAGGTATTTCAGCACTATTTTAAGCAGCTCTCTGTGTTTGGTGATTTACGGCTCCATCACGGGCAGGCGGTGCCGGGATCATGCGACTGCATCGCAGATGCTCGGGAATGGGCTGGCAGCAGCTGGGAGCTCCTCGCTCGCTGTTCACGGGTACCCCCGCTCCGGCAGCCACCCCTGCGACAGCTCTCACCTCACCCTCTGATACGTTCTCCTTAATCGTTCCAAAGCACCGGGTTTAATGCGCATTTTAACACACTGCTCTGGTTGTTCACAAACATTTGATTATTTTTTCTCCGAAAAGAGCTAATGGGGTCTGTAAGTGTCGAGAGCTCTGGAAGGATGGACCGTTCCCTTTCATGCACCTTCCCAAGTGCTAAGGCAATTCTGAGAAGTTCATCTCACACGCACAGTTTAAATACTTTTGAGAAAACAGGCCTAAATCAGCATACTATTTAAAATTACTTTTACTCCGTTACCATTGATTTCAGACACCTTATTCTGCAAATTCAGTAAGAGCTGATTTCAATGGGTAAAACATTTCCTTTTCCCACGTAAAAAAAAATAAATCTTTGATTGTTCCTTTTTAACATAAGGATTTTTTTCAAGTTACGTTCTACAAGAACAAATGCTGGATCTTATGTTTGCAAAGCTTTTGATACTCAAGTCAGCATCGCACTTTGGATCATACAGTTGCAACAATTACCCCTCAAGCAGCTCAGACAGTATGCATCCGTGGAGCTCCCTGCTGTAGTTTATGCAGCTGAAACACATAACAATTAAATCTGTAAGACGACTTTGATTATATCTCAGAAAGCATACTGGGAAAAAAACCTACTAGACATCTAGTAGAAACATTCTCCACCATTCAGCAAACAGCCCACGCAAAGACTTGCATTATTAACACGAGCAGGAGTGACTAAAAGGTATGCAAACAGGTAAATTGCATTACAGCCTATTTACGGGGCAATTAACATCCAGAAAGAGTCCATAATGTCCTCGAGTGTGTGTGTCAGGATGAAGTGTGGAGTACTAATAGTACTGACCATCCCACTCAGTAAACGTTTAACCCATTCTTTCATGTAAGAGCCCTATTCAAGAGGTTTCATACCAAAAATTGATCTTAAATACCGTAATTAGCTAACAGCTTACTTCCACCGAGCTGCATGCGATACACCGAACCTTTGCAAAGCTTCGCTACTCTGGGCTTAACTTCTGTGGATCACCTGGATTTAGAAACATTGAAAGAACTGTATTATTATGAAGTGTATAATTTTGGCTATTAAAAATATTAGAATACCATATTCAAATGTGAGGACCACAGAGTGGGGCAGAATTCACAAAATGCCAGAACGTTGGTGAATTTTGAATAAACACCCCACCTTTTACAGCTTGCAGTATTATGGAAATAGAGTTAGAGATATTAATGCTTTTCACCAAGCTGGTGCTATTACAGAAATCTGTACGAAACCTCCGAATAGGCAGTATTGGCTTCGCACAAGGACGTCAGCACTTTAAATTTACATTTTAACAGGTGCCTAGACCAAGACAGACAACGGCAAACAGCGATCCAGCCCAGAGCACAGGGGTGTTTGAAACATTAAGTGTCAAAAAACCAGGGTGGTAGAAAGGGCATTAATGTCCCGAAGCAACGGGCACTGCTCCATCACACGGCCTCGGCTGGGGCTCTGCCGCTCCCCAGCGCCGCCACCACGGCTCCCAGCTTTCCAAGAATTAATTTTGTTAAAGCTTCCCCCTAAAACAGCAAAAGGCACTGAAAGAAAAAAGTTACCAATGACAGATTGGCAAGCTGTTTTTTAAAAATATATACTTTCTCAGTTCAGGTAGAATTTCTCGCATTCCATCCCTACGTACCTATTGGAAAAGTATTGCCTTTATAATTTTTTCCTAACTGTTAAAAATTGTCCCTTGATTGATATGTTCAATGAACAAATGAACAGAGTAAAAAAACCTCCAAATCCTAAACTATGATATTGTATATTAAATCAAGACCATAAAAATAAAATTTAATAAAAAACTGACTAGATGCTTTTTTTCCACAATATACCTGCTTAGTGGACCTTTCGTCTTCTTTTTATTTGCTTAGGTAATGATAAATATAGTTTTTTAAAATGCATTTTACTGACAGCCCCTTTTCAGATTCCTGCGCAAAAATATGTAAAAAGCTTGATTAAATTCGGTCTTTTACTTGGTTTGAGGATAAAAGGTGTGGTTTCTCTTGCAAACAGGCTTTAACCAATACCAGCTATTTCCAATTTGTTTGGAGTTTGACTAGGATAAAAAGCGCAATAGCAAAAGCTACCGTTACGCTGCCATGGTGTTTTAAGCTCCTTTCTGCGATCAGCCTAGTGTCTAATTTACTTTAGAAAACCAAAGCAAGTCATCGACCTGCTGTATAGATGAGTCAAAGCTGCCCTTTCCAGTGGCCAAAGATGAAGGTGGATGTCAGTGCTCTGGTTTGGGCACTCAAAATACTGAACCACACTATGTGAGGTAGACCAAAAATAAAAATACTATCACATGTTAAAAGACGAACAGAAGAATTCGTTGCCCTCTCCTCCTCCAGGGAGCTTGCTCAGGCTTTGGAGTCCTCCTGCACGCAGAGCTGGGCAATGGTTTTCTTCACGCGCAGGGCGGTGAGCCGCGCCGCCCCGTTGGCGTGCCAGCACTCCCGCATCACCCTGCCCATGGCCCGCAGCGCCTGCCAACAGAGCACAGCAACACGTCAAGGACCGGCCCTCACCTCCCGCTCTGCCCGCTTTACCCGCAATGCAGGAAGATAAAACGTAGCTCTCTGGAATGGTCATTAACAGCGATACCATCAATTACGAGCTCTGCTCCAGAGAGTTCACATTTGGTGCAAAGACAGTTTCCTCTGCTGAAAAAGAGCTAGACATCTAAAACACATTTAAATTCAGGAGAGGCTGGACATCGAGCTCTGTTTGTCCCACTGAAAAATTCTGCCTTAACTTAAACACGCTTTGTAATAAACCAGAAAACCGCTCATACCTCACAGCTTTGCCACTGGTTTGGAATATTTGGTCTGAGCTTCTGCTCACAAACTACCCTTCTCATATCTTCTATTGAAGGATCAGAAGGCACAACGTCATAGTAAGGCAACTGGTATTCCTCAGTGATTCCTAGGAAAGATGTCTTGTGTAGGTAACACAAAATCCAAAGTTGCTGCTCCAGAATCAACTCTAATTGTTTGTTTTTACAGGCAATGGGAAAGATCAGAGTAACGTTTGGGACCGCCTTGAACAACTGCTCCACAACAGACTTCTACCGCCACATACTGCCAAAATAAGCGAGACAATAGGGGCAGAGACACTGATCCTTTCATTTTGTTATGTTTAAGATAAAGGCAGTCTGGATTGCAAAACGAAAAGGCCAGAAACCTCACCTCCAACGGAGCACCTCCGGGCTATCTCCCAGTACACGAGCCCCAGAGAGTAGATGTCTGCACGCTTGAAGGACTCGAAGATGTTCATGTTCATCGCATCATCAAGTATTTCAGGAGCCATGTACCTTTAAAGGAGACAAAGCTCACTTTGCTGGAGGAATTTTGTACAAAGACCACAGTTGCTCTGTGTGATGCCCCAACTACGCCATGGGGATGACCGACACCCATGATGACCGATGAGCCACGGGTGGAGGAAGGGCCAGGAGGAGCCGTCCCCGCGATGGGCACAGTGCCCTCACCCACCTCCTGGTGCCCACCCGGGGGTTCTGGGGAATGTCGATGGTGTTGAGCACCGAGTCGTGCTTCACTGCCAGGCCCAGGTCCGCGATGGCGCAGCTTTCGTTCCTCTTCACCAGGATGTTTTTGGATTTCAGATCCCGGTGCGCAATGGCTGGCTTGCCTGTGTGCAGAAAGAGAACACACCGTCAATTTTGATAACAACGGCATGAATTTTAATATTATGAGCAAGGAAGGAAAAACAGTTTTATTCAACTTTGTTACTATACCCCATAAAAAACATTAAAGCCTATTTTGTACTAGGGAAAGCTCTGCTAAATGCCATCAAATTAAAAAAAAGCCTTGAGGGCATTTTTGTTCCAATATCTGTATTTCAGGAATAAAACACAAAACGAGGAACTGCCAAGTTCACCCTCCGAATTCATTTAGAAAATCCCTCATTAGCGCTCCCCTCTAGCAGAGCTGCCCCCACAGACACCCACTGGAAGACATGGAAGAAGGCGCCGACAGCGACAGTGGGAAGATTACATTCCTATTCTCTGTTTATGCTGTGTCACCCAGTGTTATGCCAATACTGCTTCTCGCGGTACAGCAGCTCGTAAAATGCTTCAACCATGCCACCTCACCCATAGACATTTCTGCAGATACTGCTGGAGGAGCAGGGAAGGGGAGCGCTTGCCTTGCGTGCCGACGATCTCCATGTGGAGGTGTGCCAGGCCGCTGGCCACCGACAGCGCCAGCTTCACCATGCCCTCCACCGTCACCGTCCCTCTGTTCAGGTAGTCGAACAGGGACCCTTGCTCGTGGTACTCGGAGACAAGCCAGAGCTGCGTCCATGTCCCGTTATCTACCCGGGGGAAGCAAGATTATTCAGATTTACAAAAAAAGATCAGCCAGGAAAAGCCTCCCCTGTTTTTGTGGACGGCTCAGGCACGCAAACGAAGAGGGATGGTCGCAGGGCATCTGTGGGGCTTGGAGGGGCATTTCAGGAGGGAGCGGGGCAGTGGAAGCAGTTCCCAGCCAGCAGCCAGGGTTCCCCGCGCCTCGCAGCGTACCCTTGTTATCGGCAGCGATAAAGCCCAGGATGTTTTCGTGCCTCAGCATCACCGTCTGATAAATTTCCGCCTCCCGAAACCAGGACCGTTCATCTCTGGAGGAGAATATTTTCACAGCTACATCTTCCCCGCACCATTTTCCGTGCCACACTTCGCCAAATCGGCCTTTTCCTACAATTTCCTGCAGGACAATAGTCCTTGCGATTGTTCTTTGTACAAGCAGAGGTAAACCTAGTTGGAAAAGAACAGATGGGTATTTGTGAAATAGTTCACCAGTGATTTTTAAATCCCAAAGTTAAGTGATTTTCCAGCGAGTTGTATTCGTGACTTTGCTCTCAAAGAGTACCAAGGGAAAGTCGTCTCCCATCCAGAATATCTCCAAATCATATTTTTGAATGTTATTAGCCAGACGAGCGTACATCGCGTCTGTCAGTAGGCACCACAGACAACGTCCGTGTTGAAGCACCTCGGGCAGCCCAAAGACCAGGGGTCAGGTTCTGGTGCGTGCTAGCGCCAGCCCAGCTCCCCCAGTCTGCCAGGGGACACCAGGAACCCCCTCGCATTGGGGACAAGCCCCACAGGTGCCTTCAAGAGCCACAAGCCAGTCTGGGTCACAACAGGAATTACAAACCCCTCAGACACAGGGATGGGGGACAGAAAAAGGTCTGAAAAACTGGCACATACACCATGGCCTGCCTGGAAAATCATAGAATGATTTGGGTTGGAAGGGACCTTAAAGCCCACCCAGTGCCACCCCCTGCCCTGGGCAGGGACACCTCCCACCAGCCCAGGTTGCTCCAAGCCCCGTCCAACCTGGCCTTGAACCCCTCCAGGGATGGGGCAGCCACAGCTTCTCTGGGCAACCTGGGCCAGGGGCTCACCGCCCTCAGCGTAAAACATTTCTCCTTACAGCTAGTCTAAATCTTCCCTCATTTAGTTTAAAGCTGTCACCCCTTGTCCTATCGCAAACCAGCCCAGCTTTGCTGTTCCGTGTGACAAGGAGACAAGACCGGCCGTGGCTGATGTGTAAAGACCCACACCAGACCACAATGACCGAGCGCTGGCAAACGCAGGGGCCGGGCCCACGCCGGGGCAGTCACCAGGAGGGATTCTGTAAGTCCCAAACAAACACAGCATCAAAGCCGCTTCATTTTGTTTTGCTAGCAGTATTCCCCTGCCTCGTTTGATTTGATACTGTATTTGTTTGGGACTTAAAGAAGTTTTCTAATTTTATTTTAATTTTTTTTAAATCAAGACAACCTTGCTTTTAACAGACCAAAATAATCAGCAGGAAAAACTATAGTTTGAAGGTCAGCTTATTCAAAGTTATTCCAATTTCCCCTGCGGGTTCCTTGACAGAGCCCTCACCCCTTGCAGCCGCTACTGCCCGTCCACGGGCTTGTCCCGTGCCCAACCCTGACTCACAGACAGGTGCAAAATCGCCATTTGGCTGCAATCAGGGCAAACCGCGCCATGCTCGAGGCTCCGGCTGCCGCCACCGCACATCAGCACCAGTAAAGCCCTGGTCTTAGCCCAGGGATGCCTACGAACAGCTAAAACTTCAGGGTAAATAAAGCCAGAGTTTACGCATTCTATCTCTGAAAAAATGTCAGGGAAGTAGAATAAATTAATCTGGAAAGGGTATGTAGTTGATGGAAAATAAAGTAAATTAAATTAAGCACCATTTATGAATTTTTCACTTATAAATAAAACTGAGCTTGATACACATATTTTTCAGGTAAATAAAAACTCTTAGTTACTGAAAGCTGGACTGTACACACCAGCCTGATGAGCTGAAATGTTTGAATTCACATCTCATTTTTGCCTTTCTTTGATTTACCAGGTTCTCAATAGCAACGGAGGCATCACAGCAGATAGGATACCAGAAGCAGGTAAAATATTAAAAAGGTTGGCATTCTGCTCAAACTTGAATATTTGGAGTAACATTATTTTGACACCGCTATAAAAATTTCAGGAGTGGCGTGCTGACTCATTCAGTTAGATTTAGTACCTTTTATTATCAGCCGTGCCCCATCAGCCAGCAGTGCCTTGTTTCGCACTTGAAACTGACTTCCGAGCTAACTTTTTGAACTCTTCCACTTGAACAACGAACCAAACTTTTGTAATCTGACAGAAAAAAGAGCAAACAAAGCCCTGTTGCTACTGTATGATGTGGCCAAGCCTGTCGGTCACTGTGCCAGCACAAAATCTCCCGTGACATAAAACTTGTCACCGGTGTTAGAGCCCCTGAGATAAGTCCCCACATCCACCCTCTGCTCAGTTCTCCATTGCCCTGGAAGCAAGGTGCCACGTTTGCCTTTGGTTTAAGCCCCAAGGAAACTCGCCCCAACGTTTGGCAGTGAAGCACCGTCAGCCACACGGGGCGAGGACTGGGCAGCCCCACGTACCGGAGCCGGAGCCTGAGGTCGTCATGTCGTAGATGAGGTCCTTCAGCGTCTTCCCAGAGTTGACCAGGTTGCACTCAGAGAGGGGCTCCTCCACGCTGGGCTGCTTGGCCTGGCCGCGGGCGCAGCGCCGGTGCCAGTGGGTGCACGCCGCCAGCACCGCTGCCAGTGAGAGGACGCAGACCGGCACCGCCACTGTCACTGCCAGCACCACTGGTCCCGCGCTGGCTCTGCCTGGCGACTCCGACGCTTTCGGAAGACACAAGGGAGAGCGGGGTGGAGGGAAGAAGACGGTAAGTGAAGGGCTGTGGAGCAGTGACCTATCAAGATTCAATGACTTACCACAGTCGTCCTGACCAGGACCGACAGCAGTGAGACACTTTTCTGTAAGTTATGGAAGTTTCCCCCCACCACCACCTTTTCACCAAGGTTGGGCTCATGTTAGCTGTGATCACCACCAACACCACCATCTCAGTCAGATGGCCCCACCAGCAGCTCCTCAAGGAGGACGTTCAGTGGTGCGTGGCTGTCAGCAGCACAGCCAGAGGTGAGGTGCCACAGGGACCATCACCACGCCAGCCTCCGGGAAAGCTCCTCAGACACCTCACCCTCCCCGCAAGGCACTCTCCACTTCTCTTCACTTCTGTTACTAAACCCACACAGACTTCTCACAGCACAACACATCTCCAGCTCGTCCCACCCCACCTCCCACAGTACCATCCAAAGCAGCAAACACCTGAAGAACATCTCCTCGCAACTGTAGTCTCAAAAACACATAAGAGTATGCAGTTTTAACCTGTTCACCATGTCAAAACGCCATTTGTCTGCAGTTAGCTGATCCCCCACCTCCCCATTGCAGAAAACCAAGAGACAGGACCAGCACGCCCACCGCGGGAGCCCGACCAGCGCAGCCACCACCTGATGGCCAGCAGCTGGTGTCCCATCCAGTGCCACGGGCAGCAGGGTCTGCGTTCAGGCAGAGATACCTCACCGGCGCTGCCACCGGCAGGCGCGGGCCCCTCCCACACTTGACAGTGTGTATGGATTTCTCAGGACATTGTCCCTGCTGCCCCCAAATCCTTGGGAAAAACAATTTCCTAACACTTAACGCATACAGGAATGCAAAGTTCTAGCAAATGAGGCATTAGAAGAATTTCTAGCACAGAACGCTTTTGGAACTTGTGCGCATGAAGCTGTATTTCACAAGGGTCAAGAAATGGGACTGTCCTAGATCATTTTCCATTTTAGAACTATAGGGGTAAAAAAACACATCAAGAAGCTACATGAATACATTATTAAGGTATATACTTGCACATGCACACACACAAATTCCTTAACGCCCCCAAAATTGTAAATCAGCTAAAAAAAAAACCCAAAACAATCAACCAACACCCACTCCTAAAAACAAAACAAACAGAAAGTCAACCCAAAAAAAACCTCAACGCTCAGAATTGCAAGTACCAAAGAGTGGCTCTAAAGGCTACAGAAGGCTTAAGAATCATGAACTCCACACCAAAGTCACTCCTTAGCTGTCCTAGAAAACCAAAAGCCCCTCTCTCCCTTTAGGAAAACGCTAAGCGATGTGTACATAGTAATCTGCACTTTGGGAGTCTCGGAAGCAGCAGCCTGATGGCCCTCAGCATCGACTGTTACTTTCCTCCAGTTAATACTACAATAGAAGTGCTGCTTCTTCACAGGCCCCTGCCAAGCCACACACTCCATCCTTCAGAGGTGCCAGCAGCAAAGTTAGCTCTGCAAAGTTAACTTGCTCCTTTTTCTTCTCTTCCTTACATTTTAGCGCTATGCACAAGTGAGAAACGAGAAAGAAACAGAACGTTAACAGAAGGCCTCCTGTCTATTCACAGCGTACAATTCAAACCGTTCTGAAAACAAAGTTATTACATCTTGCCCATGGGCTTTTCCTCTAATAGACTCCAACAGGACACGCAGGGGTTATCTGGCAGATCCATAAGAGGATTTGCAGGCAGGATCCCTCCTTGCAACTGCTGCCTGTTTGCTGATGTGCGGGGGTGTCCCGGACTGTGCCCGGTTGTGTTTCCCCCAGCAGACATTTCCCCTGCGGCAGATAAGGATCCTCCACCGTAGGGACATCGGGCGCTGCGAGAGGCAGCAGGGCCAGGACGCCACAGTGCGGGCCGGGAGGAGGGAAGGCAGCCGGCACTGCGCGCCCGGTGAGGAACCATCACCAGTGTACCCAGGCATTGCCCAAATCCACGTCCTCGCCCGCAGAGCCAAACGGGTATGTTGTCTATCGGCAGTTGCTGCCAACAACAGACATGCACAAGATACTCACTATAAAATGTCAGTTCCTTCCACCAATTGCTGAAACACAACATGGAATCATCTAGGTTGGAGGGGACCTTTCAGATCATCGAGTCCAACCACCAACCCAACACTGCCCAAACCCCCACTGACCCGTGTCCCTCAGCCCCACGTCTGCCCGGCTTCTAAACACCTCCAGGGATGGCGACTCCACCACTTCCCAACATAACATGAAATGAACAAAATATAAAAGTTTATTGTTTTTAGGCCACTGCAAACAGTATCAGAAGGAAACCATTCAGGAATCTTTGGACAGCCACAAGCGAGCCCGTGGGAAGAGAGAGGCTCCGAGGGGCATCTTCGCAGAGTGGCACAGGAACTCAGTGCCTGGAGCAGCATCGTTCCCCGCTGCGGGCAGCAGTGACAGCAGCCCAACCGGAGAGCCTTTGCTCCCAGCGGGAAGTGATCTCCAGCACCGCAGAGCCCCCGGTGCTGCCCATCAAATGCCAACATGCAGGCGGCGAGCATGCCGTGGTCCTGGTGGGACGCGGTCCTGGTGGGACGTCCTTCCCCCGTCCTCTCGCCGTATGCCCACAGCCTCTTTGCTGGAGTCATCCCACCTCATCAGCCACGTCTGCTGCCGGCTCACCGCCGTCCTGCGTCCCCCTCCCAGTTCTTTCAGCTCCTTCCTCTTCTTCCCTCTTCTTCCGAGCTCCCTCCACTCCCCAGCACTGCTCTCTCCAGGAGCCACTTTTTAAAAATCTCTCAGGTTTGTTCTCTTTTTCTTTACTTTCAAGCCTGTTTCCTTGCAGTCTGGGTGTTACAGGCGGTGAACCTGCACAGGCAAAAAAGAGTAACAGTTACCCTGGGCTTTCTTTTTTTCTTAAAATTCTATACGTACCTAGGTATATACATAAAACTTTCCAGGAGCTCCTGGAAGTGGGAAGCTGCTCTAGAGATACTTTGAATAGGAGAAAAGGCAAGTTCGCTAAGGGCACAGTAAATTAATTACTTCACTTAGCTTTCCTTAGCTGTTCCTGGACCACTTGCACACCACGTCACTGCAGCAACACCTCACCCTGCGTTCAGGGAGGCTGCCCGGAGCTCAGACCAGCAGTGAACGCAGTCACTGGGAGATGACAAGCACAAAGCCCTGAGGCGTGGAGCCAGGACGGGGCAGAAACATGCAATTCCACATTTTTCACTGCAGGACAAATGTGGCTCAGATGATGAAACTAGAAGTACATACCCATTTTTGATGGTTTTTTAATTTTAAAGCCATATTGCAGTACTGACTATGTCTACACTACCTTGCAATACAGTCTGCAAATCTAGGTTTGGTTCACAGGACTGCCAGCAGAATTAAGCGAGACAACACTGCGGCTCGGGCTTCTGGGACATGAGAATTTGCAACTTGCAGTGCACTGTTTGCACATTGTAAACTGCTGAAACAGGTTTTATAGCAGAATTTTAAGGGGCTCATAAAAAATGCTCGGTACATCTTTAAAAAAGGCAACAAAACGATTTTTATCGAAAAAAACGGCTTGAATTTTAACAGAAAAGTTTTCTGACACATTTTTACTGAAAACGTGTACGAGCACAGTTTGCATCATGAAGGAACTGCAGTGCAGGCTGTGAGGGAGAATGGCTGGCATGAGCAGTCATTTTCAGCGACATTTGCCTCCCGCTGGCACTCCAGGTGCCAGCACTCTGGGTGGCAGGCGAGCAGCAGGGCGGGCTGGGGAGAACGTCCGGCCAGGCAGCAACAAGGACGGCTTTGACCCCCAGGACGAGGAGCAGCAGAACCTTGGCTGAGGCGGGAGGCGGGAGCAGAGACAGACACTCACGGCCATTCCAGGGATGCACAGCGAGACGTCAGAGCGAAGCAGAAGCAAAATTCAAACACTCTCACACCCACTCAGGAGGGTGACAGCCAGCAGCAGGAACATAAGCAGACACCAGCGTTATGAGTTATGCAGTGACAGTTGTTCAGAATAAAATCAAGCTCAGTGATGCTTACAGGTCTCCTCTGAGATGCTGCTAAGTGGAAGGAGCTCAAGGGCAGAAGGCAAGTTAGCAGTGAGACTGGAAGCTGAGGTGTCCGGGCCAGTTTGCACAGCGTCTCCACCAAGTTCCTGGGGAATGAAGAGATCCTGACTGTCTAGAGAAGTTTCTTGGAAGGAGTCAGCTGGAAACCTCCTTTGTCATCCTTTAGTCTACTGGCTGTGCCAAAGAAAGTGCGGATCACGGCTGGTGGCAACTACTCAAACCCTTTCCAGGTCTTCATAGAGCACACACGGGAGACTGGAGAAGCACCAGCGCAGTGGTTTCTGCATTAGAGTTGGTTGACGGTGTCTTCAACCCTGACCCTGGCAGCAGGGTGTCCTGTGGCCGGCACCGCAGCCGTCCCGGTCCCAGGCGTGCACACCGCGGCCCCCATGTTTCCCGCGGCACAAACCGCCCTTGGAACAGGCAACCAAAACCAGCACAGGGGCAAAACACACGGCAGGCATGGTACAAACAGTAATTAAAGGCTACATCACCAAATTAGTGTGGTAATGTTTTCAGCAGTTGTGCAACGTTAAACTCTTTGGGAAATAAGAAAATCCCTCATGACTACCTAAAACCATCAAATCAACACCATTAATCATAACATTTTGCAATCTCATTTTGAATGTACTATTCAATGACTTACTAATAAAGAATAGAAGCTGAAGACATGTTGCCATGTATGAAACAAAAATAGCACATCTGGCAATATTTAGCAATTTCACAATATGGTATACTTGTAATTGCAAGTTGTGTAAACAAAAGAGAACTTTTAGGCATCAAAAGGAAGGATTTTTTTTCCCTCCAACGGAAAAGAAACTCTCACACACGTTTGCCTTGCTTTTGACGTATAACGGGGACTGTAATACTTCTAAAAGCCCTGAATCACACGTGTTTAAGTTCCTAAGCTACTCGGGGGAAAAAACTACGTATTCTCTCCAATGTAGTAAGAAAATACATTGCATCTAATGGGGGGCTCTAGTCAGGCACACAGAAGACTTTCAAACAATTTCAAAAATACACAACTTGGACTAGAGCCTAAAATTCAAGTTTTTCCAACTTCCACCATGACTACAGACCCCATCGCCCCTTTCCATGACATTCAGAAATCAGCTAGGAAAGGTTTGCTCAGGGATGCAGATGTTCAAGCAAACCCAGGAGGGACACAGCTAGGAGATAAATGGACACGTTACCTGAGCTGCCATTTCCCCCTCCCCTGCCCAGCCCTGCCTTCTCTTCGCATGGCTGTATTCTCACCAGTCCCTCCAGAGAACACGGATCTGGGACAGCCAAGATGGACAGAAGTATGTGAAACATTTGCAGAACGAGACATCCACAGAGCAGCCATGAGAGGCTGGAGCTCTGCCCGCAGGGATTTCTGGAGGAGAACCTCAGGAGATCGGTCCAGCTGGGGGATTATCCCAGGAACCGCGGTGCAGCACCGACCGGCACCGACACAGAGGGGAACCGGGTTTGGTGCGTCCCCTGCAGCTACTTCAGCCTCTGAGTCGCTCTGGGGCACCGCAGCCCATGCTGACAGCCCATCTTCTGGGTCACAGACAGCTAACCTCTGAACAGCCGGAGAGAGAACAGCCGCGATTCAGAAGCTGATGCCTTCGGGCCAGCTGTCACCGGGCTGGAGCACTGCCCGCAGTGGTGTACACTGGACCCAGCGACCCCATCTCCCCAGACCCAGCCGGGCTCAGACCAGCCCTGCAGGCTGGCAGGTTCCAGACCCAGATGGAGCCTGGTCATGAGCACCTCTTCCTCACCACTTATTTTTGAGTCCTGGCCTCCATCCGAGGCTGTCCATGCCACGGCAGACAGGCTCATTTTCTTCATTAAAAAAGCCAGAACAGAAAGCAGCCAGCTAAATCACGTTTCTGTTACTACTTTGCAGCAGAGTAGTAACACAAAACTCCTAATGTTGGACACTGAACTCTAGCAGTGGCTTTCAGAAACCACCAGTTAAGAGGAAATAAAGTGGCCGCATGGAAGAGAGAAACAAACATATAAAAATATTTCCTCTCCTTGTCATGCTGCATTCCCCATCCTCCCTGTTTTTACCCATCACTGAATTTTAAGAGAGTTAGGGAGAAGAACTGTGTTTTGCGTCTTCACTCATTGACCAGACCTTCCTTCTAATGCTACTCTTGGACCGCCCAAGCTGGGAAGACAAAGCGAGACCTTTCCATCCTCTTTCATAACAGACGAGGGACACCAAAAGTTGAGAAGGAAAGGCAGAGCCCTGCCCAGGACCGCAGCCCACAGCCCAGCCTGCGCATCCCTCTGCCCTCGGGGCCCAGGGCAGCTCCCAAGGGCCATAAATGAACAAAGCGATTGCCCTTACAATTCATGTTCAAACACTGGGGTTTATTCAGAAAGTTACTGGTTGAAGGATGACTTTTCTCATTTTCTGCGTCAATATGTACCTTACAAAAGTTCTGGTACAGTAGTGTCTGACTTCCTTAATACCAACATATCCGTACGTACCATTCTCTTAAAAGGGCCTCAATGTCTTTAGGCATTTTCAAGCAGGTAAATGAAGAGTAATCATTAGTTCATGCAAAAGCTGCAGACAATATTAAAAAAACACCAACAAAATACAAAAATCTTGCCCAACAATTAGTCTAATTGGTACCATCCGTCTCTCCTGGCAATACAAATATACTCAAGGGATTTTTGTCTTAGGAATGCCATCGTATCTCCCTTTCTTTCACCCCAGTGTGTGCCACTGCAGGTGATATGAGGACCGTTTGTGCCTTTGTACAGTTTGGGCAATAGGAATAAAGAAGAAATTACTGGAAATTACTTATTATACAGTTTGTTAATCCCACTATTAGCTTAATCTTGTTCCATAAAGCCTCCTTTCTTCTCTGACTCATTTTCCACTATGCAAATACAGAGCTGAAATCATACGCTTTTTATCTCAAGTTGTAGAGATGCTGCTGTGCAGAGCAGAGAGGAGCTGTTCTTGCTGTGTGCGGCCTTTTGCTGGAATCACAAAGGTAGCTTTGAAGGAAAAACCCTAAAGCCTTTAGAAGCAGAACTTTTACAGAGGATTCTTTGCTGTGCTGAAGTTTCCCACCGGTGTGGCTGCACACACTGAACACATCCCTGTGTTTTTCCTTGGAGAGGCTGACGTTTTCTTTAGCCAGTCCCTGGAAGAGCCTGGTCAGAGAGCTCAGAATTCTCTGACAAATTTGCAAACCCACCTGCACCGATCCAGCCTCAATCTTCAGTATCTGTAAAGATGGAGAATTAATATCCAGGTATTTTGAGATCAGGAGGTTAGAAAGAGTAGCAGGATGAACTTTTCCTCACGCGGCTACAGACAGACTGTCAAAGCAGATGAGGACACCAGAGCTCGATAAAGTCCCGCTCACCCCACCTGGCACCAAAGGCGCAGCGCCTGACCCTTCAGGCGCGGGTTCCACAGCCACGGGGTCCCTGCCTCCCCCCAGGGAGGTGACCGAAGCCAACAGCAGCTTTGCTGCCTCAGAGAAGGGATGGGAAAGCAGTTCCCCAGCCTGTACTTACTCTTACTGGGGTGAAACGCCACCCTGCACCATAACCAAGTGGAAGCACCAGGTTAGAAGAAGCTCCAGCGGTCGACTGCAGGTGAAGGCCTGCGAACAGGCCTGGGAGTGGGGTAACTCCCGCTCACAGGCAGGCTGGGGGCAGAGACCACAAGAAGCATCTCCCAGCTCTGAAATATGGCCTGAGAGTCCTGTGAGATCCAAGTCTACTACTGGGAGAAGCGTTCTAGCTCTCATTAGCAGCTCCTGAAAACGCCTGCCGCAGGCGGAGGCGCAGGGAGGCGATTTCTCACAGGGAGATCTTCCCAGGGCCCATGGAGGACGCGCCGCGCGGGCCCTGTCCTGCAGCCCTCTCCCCACGGCCCACTGACGGGGGACGGTCACCTCAAGTCACCCACTGGGGCAGAAAGTATTCCAGGTAAAACGGTAGAAACCTGGAAATAAATTCAGGGTAACGCAGAAACACCCTAATTCCTGCAAACTAATCCTGCACTTTGGAACCGAGCACCTGTTAATGCAAAATACTGTAACGAAACCCCTGCCAACAACGAGTATATAAAAAGTACATAAAAAGCACATATCCAGGTTGAATCTATCCCTAAAAATGTATATTTTCACACATTGTAAAACAACAACTCCTCCTCCCACGC
Organism: Dromas ardeola; assembly: GCA_013398915.1. Taxonomy (NCBI): domain Eukaryota; kingdom Metazoa; phylum Chordata; class Aves; order Charadriiformes; family Dromadidae; genus Dromas; species Dromas ardeola. The sequence goes on along the minus strand of VYZM01018883.1, from coordinate 570,396 downwards.
AGGCGCAGGCCGAGCGCTCTGCTGCTGGCCGAGGCGGGCAATGCCATCTACAGTTTTACTACGGGAATTCATTCGCAGGCAACCAAAACTAACAAATTGCTTTCTGCCCTCAGAGAGCCTCATGCCACAAGCCATTTGATTGTCTTCCAGCCATTCCTGACACATTTACAACATAAAGCCCTTGGTACCCAGCACAGAGCCGAGCCGAAGCGGGTCCGTGACAACGAGCAGAGGGACGGGCTCGTGTCCCAGCGCAGTGGCCACCACCTGGAGGGAAAAGCCTGCCCAAGGCCCCACCTCAGCCGGCAGGGATCTGCACTGACCACACAGGACCTGTGAGGGACCGCAGCATCTCTGTGCTGAGGAACGGCGGAGAGCCCTGGGGCTGCTCAGCTGGAGAAGAGCAGGCTGAGAGGGGATCTCAGCAATGCTCAGCAGGAGCTAACGGGCGGGGGGCGAGAGGAGGGGGCCAGACCCTTCTCAGTGGTGCCCGGGGACGGCACAAGGGGCAACGGGCACAAACTGGGACACGGGAAATTCCATCTCAACGGCAGGGAAAACTCCTTTCCTGTGAGGGTGCCCGAGCCCTGGCCCAGGCTGCCCAGAGAGGTGCGGAGTCTCCCGCTCTGCAGAGATCCCAAACCCGCCTGGACGCGTTCCTGTCCAGCTGCTCTGGGGGACCCTGCTCTGGCGGGGGCTGGGACCAGATGGTCTCCAGGGGTCCCTGCCGACCCCGGCCACGCTGGGATTCTGGGATTCTCCTCCTCCCTGAGATTCCCCCTTGCCTACAGGCAAAGCTTCTCATAGCCACAAACTCTACTTTTACACTAGAATCTGCATAATGGAGACAGAGGGAGAACTTCCATATCAAGACATCTGTACCAAGTGTCAACCTGCACGTATTATTGCTCTTTAAAAAACAGGGTGGGCTGGCTTAAATATGTACTTTACAAAGCAGGTATGTTTTAAAAACCAGAGAGCCTGTGTGCTAAGTTAGGCACTAATGAACAGATCCAGTGGCTTAGTTACCTACCGTGGCTGGCAAAGGACAACTGACCAAGACGAGACAACAGTACACGGGGACGTGCCGAGGAAGAGGGGGCATCACACACAGACCTCTGGGCCAAGCACTCCTTTACCCCAGCATGGCCCAAGCACGGACCATTTCCAGGTCCCAGCTGTGTGAATCCTGACCCAGCCCGTGCTCAGCAGTGGCAACAGAAACTTCTGTTGGCCTGGATGGGGCCAGGCTCTTTTCAGTGGTGCCCAGTGACAGGACAAGAGGTAATGGGCACAAACTTGAGTATAGGAAGTTCCACCTAAACACGAGGAGGAACTTCTTTACTTTGAGGGTGGCAGAGCACTGGAACAGGCTGCCCAGAGAGGTGGTGGAGTCTTCATCTCTGGAGACATTCCAAACCCGCCTGGACGCGTTCCTGTGCAACCTGCTCTAAGGTGACCCTGCTCTGGCAGGGGGGTGGACTAGATGATCTCCAGAGGTCCCTTCCAACCCTATGATTCTGTGATTCTACAGCGTCAGTGAGATGATGGACTGATTACTAAGCTAAGAACTGCCTCCATGTCTTGTCAGACCAGCTCACGGTTCCAGTGCTGGCCACTTGCTACGGTGCCTCCATTTTAAATTTCTTGCCCTGAGCCAGAGACGAACCCAAGACCCAGATTTGGATTTCGAGGTGCCGTACAACACCAGAAGTGAAGGAAGAAAAAATGCAAGCTGAGTTGCCTAAAAACTTGCTTTGGGAACAGCGGTTTCCTAAGCAGGGGAACACACGCACCCACCAGCGCAGCCTGGCAATGCCCTTCAAGAAGGTTTTCCCGTGGCGGAGCCTGGCACGGCGGGTCCCCGGCATGGAGCGTGCAGGGTTTCTGGTGCGGAGGGCGCAGGTCCCTGGCACAGCCCGGCTCCGCGACGTCCCTCAGAAAGGTTAGTGTTACCACAGCCCAGATGAAGCTTTCCTACAGCACAAACTGTGCGCAGAAGGGCTGTCAGAAATGGCCAGCAGGCAAATAGCGTTGGCACTGTTAGATTTTTGACTAACGTGAATTCCCCCAAATGTTTAGAGCAAAGGGCTCAGGCTAAAAATTAAGTAATTAATTTTCTCTGGTATGGAAATATGAAACCAGAGGTTTTGCAACTACCAGTTCAAGTGCTAGAACTACAGACATGCCTCCACTATAAATAGCAGTTTTCTCCCAAGATTCCAGCATCCCAACTTGGGGAAAAAAAAAAAAAAAAAAAAGCATGGTATTTTATTTCTACATTTCTAGAGCATGACCGCTATTAGCATCTCCCTTCTGTTGTCACCTGAAAGAAAAATATTTAAATAATCCTTATTCCTGCCCCACGCAGCAGGTGAGACGGGGTCCCAGGGTACAGACCTCCTCCCAGCTTCCGCCTGGGCTGGTGGGAACATCTGCCCATCTGCATCAGGAGATGACGGTCCCCAAGGCGACCACAGCAACCCCTCATGGTCTGCCCTCCGGTACCTTACATGATATCCCACGTGCTCCCAGCAACAGCCTTCTAAATTCTGTTAGGTACTAGATGATAGCAGCTTAAGTGCCAGTTGTAACTGTAAATTATGTATTAATTTGCATCTTTCTTACCTGTAACATCTCTCATTGGTGTTAAGTATATAAAAAGGTATCATCTGATAAAGTAGTATATTTTACAGCTTTTTCAAAAAAAGCCTGAACACAAATCTTGGAAAGAAGAGTCAATCAATTAAATTTAAAAATAGTATAAATATTTATTTTAAAAAACCACTGAATCAGCTTCATTACATGATTTTGAGTCCAGCAGACTCAAGTACTGCACCAGCTCTGTAATGCACAGAGCTCCTGGAAGTGCAAATCTTCTTCCTCCCTGTAACTGGGACCAGGAATCTTACACCTTCTCCTCCTCCCTGCTGGGCAGGAATCGGTGACGCCGATCTAACATCAAACAAAAGCTGCTAAAATGAACTGCAGGACCCCAAAGTTCAGAATTGCTGAAGCAGCATCAGCTGAAGACCCGCCCGGCAACGACTCGGTGTCCTTCACCACTCTGCCCCCAGCAGCAGACCCTCTGTGCCATATGACCCACACCAACGGAGAGGACACATTTGCTGCCCTGACTACAACAAACTGCAAAGCCCTTGCTGCTGGAGCACGAGCACGCCAGCATGAGCTGCAGCATCGCTCACCAGTCCCCATGGCAAAGACATGGCACTCAGTGACACAGACCGGCCAAGGACGAGGAGAGCGGCTCCCCACGCACCAGGGGACTGCCCTGTCAAGGGTCAAACTCCACTGCCAACCCAGACACCCATCGGTCCAAAAACATGCATTTCCCGCATACAATTCACAGTCAGCACCTACAACTAACCTTTCCAAACCTCTCCAGCCTGCCATCTAAGGCAGGTCTTTTAAATTGTGTGCAGAGATTTTGAGACTGTAAAACTTCAGCCAGTGCAAGGTCCTCATTATTTCCTTGTGACACAGCAGCTAACAGCTCTCCGCTCCCCACAATTGCTAATTCACAGCTGCCATGCACTGCTGATCCGTGCCCCGTGGACAGTCCCCAGTACATCAGATGTCTTCCTAACATCTAGACTAATGCCAATTTAAATCACAAACTCCCTTAAGATATTCCAGCCCATAAAACCTGCGAAGTTACAAGTCTATTTCCTTCAAACACTTCCTTTCATCTTCACGGCTGATGCCTTGTGGGATATCAAAGATAGCATCTCTTTAGGAGATCCAAGAAATTCGCTTTTCCCCAAATAGAGCTGCAGTGTAGATTTTCCTGTCTGAAACAAGTTGGGGAAAAAAAATAGCTGCTGTTTGGCAGACAGCCTTTACAATCCCCATTCGCTGCCTGCCACAGCCATGTCCCCCGCACAGCATTCCTACACCCCCTGCTGCCACACCAGCGCTCGGGCGGCACTTACCGATGGGCAAACGGAGGGTGATGTTGTTGCAGAAGTCGGTGTAGCAGCACTCAGTCTTTGTGATGTTCTTGGAGCTGTGGCAGAAGACCTGCGCGTTGAGCTCCGGGAGGGAGACGCAGGACTTGATGACTTCCTCCCGCCCGTTGGTCAGCATGACGGAGGCCCAGCAGGCGCCCTCCGTCTGGCAGGTGAAGTTGGTGTGCTCGCACAGCTGGCACACGCACTTCAGACCTGAAAAAGAGGTTTCCAGCTTTCGTGAGAAGACCCCAGGAAGACAGACCCCCCCACGACAACCAAGCCAGCTTGTCTCGCTGGCCGGCCAAGGCTCGCTGGTTCTCCACGAGCGGCCAGCAGAGCTCCAACGTGGGTCCAGTGCCGGTGAACGGGCTCCTGGGCTGCAGGACAACTGACAGCGCAGGTCCCCAACACCCACAGGTGACACGTTTTCAAACCAGGCGGTCCTCAGCCACAGGAAAGCGTATAGCATCTATCTCGCGTGGGGGAGAAGACTAACCACCCCAAGAAGTTCCCGTGAGAGCTGCCTTTTGCCTAGACGGAGAGACAGAGCTTAAAGTCTCAAGGTTCACGTTCTCAGCTCCCACGGACTCAAGACACCTCAGACAGGCCTCAGGACAAACACGCAGGCACATGCTCAATTCCAGATATACAGACACAGCCACACTCATTAGGTACTGAATTTGAGTATTACCAACAGCGGCTGTTCAAGTAGTGGAGATGACTTCCCCAACCATGGCCAGCCCTCACCGGAGCCCGTCCCGCACCGGCACCACGCGCACCGTGCCAGAGCCGGCTGGGCTACTGCAACGAGCCTGAGGAATCACCAAGACGCAAGGTCCCGGCACGCACCACCCTACACCCCACGGACAGACACCGGCAGCAACGACAGACTTCTCCTCCCTAGGTCTTCTGAGATCATGCACCTTTTTCAGGCACCCAGACAGCTGCCCCATTTCTTTTGGTGCAGAAGTCTGATGACTTCCAAGCTTTGTCTGTTTTTAACCACATCTTCATGTTTCACCAAATCAAATAGAAACACATTTAATAACTACTATGTTTTTCAGGCTTTATTGACTCTTCCTTGGAAGAGGAGGAGGAAACCAAAGCCACATTATCTCAGTGAAACACCAGATGCCAATAATAAATTTTTTTGCCTTCCTTGTTTTCTTCACCTGCTCCGTAACAAACAATTTTTGCTCACTTCATGCCAAGTTTAGGAGTGTATATTAGCAGTGATACAATAACCAAGGCACCTTAACCTTGGGCTGACAGCAATTTCTACAGGAAGCCCTTAGAATCATAAAGTCATTCAGGTTGGAAAAGACCCTTGGGATCATTGAGTCCAACCATCAACCCCACTCTACAAAGTTCTCCCCTACACCATATCCCCCAACCCCACATCTAAACGACTCTTCAACACGTCCAGGGATGGTGACTCCACCACCTCCCTGGGCAGTCTATTCCAGTGTCTGACCACTCCTTCTGGGAAGAATTTTTTCCTAATGTCCAGTCTAAACCTACCCTGTTGCAGCTTGAAGCCATTCCCTCCTGTTGTATCGCTAATTACCTGTGAGAAGAGACCAGCACCAACCTCTCTACAATGTCCTTTCAAGTAGTTGTAGAGAGTGATGAGGTCTCCCCTCAGCCTCCTCTTCCTCAAACTAGAAGTTTGCACTTTTAGTGCAAACGGTGCACTTCCTTAAGTGCACTTTATATGATTATTTTGTTCCTGTAAAAAAAAAAAAACCCCAACACTTCATGTTAGAGTGCACAGACTTGACCTCTTCAACTTTTGACTTAAACAGTTCTTATCCCACCACAGGGTCCCCAAAATGCGTTCTGTACACCTTCCTGGGTCAGTTATAATGCTGCAAGACTGTGAACACCGCTCTCCTTATAGGAGCCAAGGTATTTAAAAAAAAAAAGTAATTTTATCCCTAAATCCATTCTGTTTCTTTGGGAATTGGGCAGGGGGAGGTTGTTTCTTTTACTTAACAATAATAGACATCTAAAAAGTAAAATCATGAGATGACCGGGATGGCCACCAGGAACAGAAGAGCTTTCTTACTATCACTAGCTAGCTCCCGACAAGCCAGCGCACTCCAACAGCTGCCGCGTTTCTCTCTATGACGCCTTTCTCTGATCAACCTGGGACCAAAACTGGACTCTGCCACCACCCCACACCGACAAAAGGTTTGCCTATATGAGAGCATGCTTGCTCTTGGTGTGATTTATTGCACCCCGCATCCACGGCTGCGGTGGCAGCATGGTGACGATGGCTGAGGAGGCAACGCGGTGACAACAGCTGTGGCAGCCGGGACTCTCCTCCCCGAGTCCCCAGCGGAGCCCTGACAGACGTCAGCACGAATCTCATTTCTGTGTCTGTGACACTATTTGTTTTCTTTACAACAATATTCATCCTGTGCCACCCTTCCGAAACAACAGCTTGTCGTGTTTATCCTCGGCTGGGGCCCGCAGCAAACCTCCTTGGCACCATATGTTCGTGTTTATCCTGGATGCAGGGCGTGCCGGGGACCGTGTCCCTGCCTGTCGGCTTCGGCTCTCACCCGGCACAATCCACCACCCATCAACAGAACAGAACCTCTTCCTTAAAGACATTACCGTGGCCCGAGAAGAGATGCCAGGAGCAAGACTCATCAGATCCAAATAAATAAGAGATCTAGCAGGAGAAAAATAGACACATCATCACCAATGCTGCAAAATAAAAGCATTACTTGAGGAAATGAATATAAGGCTGTCGCAAGTGTCTTCAGTGTTTCAGACACATCATTACGCTGTTTTTCTCCCCCTTCTCCTGGCCTAAAAATAAAATGGGAAATGGTCCTTGCGACGTCACCCACAGTAGGTAACTGGCAGTTTTATCCATATTCTGGGATTTTGCAGATTGCCCGAGAGAGGAGTTTTGATCAAAACTGTCACGGTGAGTCCTGAGCAGCTCCAGGGGCGTTCCTCCAAGGACCGTGAATACGGGGTGAGAAAAGGATGGGTAAGGGCTCGGTGACCTCACCTGGACCAAGCTAAACAGCCACGGGCTTCCAGAACGAGAGGGGCCACCTCGTGCCTGCCCATGACCAGCGCTGGCTGGAGGTCCCCTGGCAGATGGCTCCGACGGCCCGCGCCCTGGCAGGGACAGCAAGGGGTGCTTCAAGATCAGCATTTTCTACTGGCATGTTCAGAGAGTGTTTTATTCTGCTGGATGTTCTTTCTTTCTGCATCGCTGATAGAAAGATCCTAGCACCATTTTTCCTTTTCCTTTTAGTTCTGAGTGTTTTATTCAAAACCAACTTGTCCAATCTACTGCCCACAACTGAAAGGTCACAGACGGATGGAAACCAGCCCTGCTCCCCACAGAGTTGTTTCTGCGAGTAGCCATTACACAACAAAGAACAAAAAAGAAATAAAGTCTTGTCAAAATTCTCAATACAACCCAATCACATTATCTTTGCTTCTGAAAGTGAACTCATTCAGCCACCTGATGACAAGCTGGAAGGAGCAGGGAGAGGAGCACGTTGAACTCAATACTCCCAGAGAATTTTCATGCCACCTGGAGGCTAGAAAGCCCTGGAGACCAAGATGGCTCGATGAGCATTCTCTCTGCTCCTCCGCGACTGCTGAGCTCACAGAAATCATGTGAGACAGGCACACGAACTTCCGATGGGAACACTGCGTTCAGTTTGGAAGAGGCAGAAGAGCACATGAAGAAAAACTTGTCCACACCCAAAACCAGCACATCCTAAAAGCCATTTTAATGTACTTTTCTCCTACCACACTTGAACTGTTGCCTTTCCTTTTAACCATTCCTTTTAAAAAAGCTGAGAACCACTGCCCCAGTGGGTACAAAGCCTTCACCCTGCACTTCCCAACCCAGCTCCCTCCCGCGGTCCCATTCTGGTCCTGACTCTCCCCCTGTCCCAGTTCCCGTCCCCCCCATCTCTAAGCAGCCCCAGATCCCCACCCGGTCCCAGGGGCTCTCCCCAGGATTCCCCCAGCTCCCTGCCCTCCACTGCACCCTCCAACCACCTCTGCTCCTCCCGAGATGGCTCACGCTCTCCACTGACTCTGTGCCTGGAGCCTTGCCGAGAGCATCCTCCCAGCCCACACATCTCCTCCTTCACGCTCCTCCAGCTCCCGCGTTGCTCCCCAGCTCTCTGTCCCGCTTTCTCTCTGACGAGCTGCCAGCTGCAGCGTCACCCCTCACTGCCTCTCTGTCCCGGCTCCACCAGACTCTTCCCATCGCTCAGCCAAGGTTTTGCCCTCTCCCCGCTCGGCGGCAGCGGTGGGTGCCATGGCGGGGGGAGCACGGCACCGGCAGCACACGGAGAGGTTGCTCTGCTCTCCCGTCCTGCCGACGGCCCCACGCCCACATCCCGCACCAGTGACTCCAGACAAGTCTTCCGACACCAAGACTCTCTGGGCTGGGCCAAATTCAGGCTGTCGGGTGACACATGGCAGAAGTCAAACGGACACCGCCGCGAGAGCTGGGAGCAAGAGCTGCTCAGCAAGAACAAGGGCTCCGCAAGGTCCAAGGGGTCCCACCGACAGGCGAAGTCCATACTCCCTCCCCCTTCAGCCTCATACTCCAGGTTTTCCTAGCGTCGTGTCTGCTGCCATCGCTCAGGCAAGGTTAAACACTGCCAAATTTCAAGCCCTTATGCAGGGAAAAAAAAAAACAAAAAAACCAACCCAGAGAAAAACAGTGCAGCTGCATCTATTCAAAGACAAGACTGGAGTCTGAGTTGTGGGCAAGACAAGACTCTTCCCAGATTTACATAGACCACTTTTAAATATAATTCTACAAAAATAGAAATCCAAGGTTCCCCAGCCTGTGCTACTGGCTAATTTCTCACATGGAAAAAAGGACAGAAAACTCAAAACAGATACAAATACTTACCCTTGTTTCCAAAAGCTTTTATGTACATCAAGAATCCTTTGCGAGAAGAGCCGAAAGATGGCCTTAAAATATAACCATGAAAGCACAACTTTCCTGCACTCGTGCTATTCCAGCGTCCTCACCACAGTGGAACAGACGAGAAGCCCGGGAGCTCCTGAAGGTGCCCCTGGGAAGATCCGCGCTCCTCCTGCCCCCAGTCCCGCTGAACAGGGACGCGACAGACCCCTCCGCTCTCACCCAGTGTCGCACTTCCGTGCGTAGCTCCTCTGCCGAGCCGGTGCCACCGTCCCCGCTGGCACCCTCAGGGACACGGGACTCGCCAGAATTTGTGATTTCCCTGTGCAGATGCACCAGGCACATCTCAGTGCTCCTCCATTCATCTGTAACAACCTCCTCTATTACCCTTTTCTTTTTATGGAAAAAATTGCCCATATTCAGTTCTATAGTCGCACAATCAACGATCTCTGGCAATGTCTGTCAAGCTTTCACATTACGTATCTGCACAGTTTCTGCTCTAATTTGGCTCCGCTGCTGCCCCAGAGAACTGGTGAGACGTTCACCTCCATTATCCAACCAGAGGGATAACAGCACCATGATGGAAGATCTTCCCCTTCTCTCGCACCGCTCAAGCCACCACTACCTGTGAACCAAGCTTCCCCTCCCGCCTGCCCCTTCTATGGCACAAAGGCAGAGGAAGAATTTGCCAATATCAGCTGAAATCCTGCAAGTCCCTAGGTGTAGGACGAAATGGTGATTCCCTCCCCAGGGAAGGTGCCTGGTGCTGCTCCCAGGGACGGTCCTGGCAGCGTCACCAGAGATGCTGTCGCAGGGGAAAAATGGGATTTCCACCACCAAGGAACCCAGAGAAGTGGAATACAGTGATTATGAAGGAGTTAAAGGGAAAGGGATCAAAGAGGCAGGAGGAAAATTTGCTCCCAAAGTTTCAAAACAAGGCACTCTTTAATCCAGTAACGAACATGACTCCTTTATTTACTCAAGCACAACATTTCCCTTAAAACATTGCATTCTCTGGTTGAGAAATTAGGAGAAAGTGGACAACTGAAATGCGCCATGGCCTCAGAGAGCTATGTTAGGCATCCAAACTTGGTTACCAATGGTTACAGCTCTCCGAGCATGGAATTCTCCAGCAGTCATTAACACATTTGTCCTGAATCTCCCCAAAGCATGGCCCCCCCAGGGATGAGCAGCAGGTTGTCCTACCGTGGGGCAGGGAGCGCGCGGTGGCTTCAGGGACAGCAGTTGCCCAGGTGGGCTGCGGGAGGGGGCGAGCGGTCCCTCTCCTCTCCCAACAGGCAAAACCCACAGGAACAATGGGAGAAACCAGCAGCCAACCGAGGTGACGGGGAAGCTCGCTCACAAACCGTTGTTAGATACACAAGGAAAGCAAATTTTACATATAGAGACCACAAGGGACGGGTGCTCCCTGGTTTTAGCATTTTTAAGACATAAAGTTTCTATGATCATTTTTCCTGCTGTTATTGCAATAGGAGTTGAGTCTATATACCAATTTCTTGGTTGAGACCCACTCTGAATCAAGAACAGGATGATTTGCTCTTTGGAGCAGAAAATAACCTGTATGACTGACTTACACAAAAAGCTACTTTTTTTTTTTCCTTAGTTTTCGATGCAACCGTAAGAAAACAGCCAGTACAGGCACACACACTGTGCAATTAACATACGTAGCAGGAAGTGAACCAGCATCTGATTCACAACAAATCAACACAAAAATGCGCAACAGAAGATTATTTTTTTGTATGCTTCCATCAGTTTTTCCTCAAGCGTCAGCTTCAAATCCATGAATCAGTAGATAACTAAGGAACAAGAACGATACTACGTGTGAACCGGAGATGCAAGAATCTGAGTTTAGACACCAGCTTAATGAAAGCAGCTAACAATTAAAACAAGTGCATAGACATGATGCAACCTCAAAAGTTAAACGGAAAGAACTGAGCATACAATTGGCATAAGGTGACAGACTAAAAGAATAAACTAAAACCTAAGGGGAAAAAAGCCCAGACTTGCTATCTCTTATGAGCCACACAAAGTTCTACATTTCAACACAGACTTTTCACTGTACAGATTAAGAAGCCATTAATCTTCCATTAGGTCGTAATCCACAACAGTTCGCAGTTTCTTCTTGTGACTACAGGGCAGCAGAGCATCTCAAAACTAATTTGGAAAGCAAATACCTAAGTGGCCATACAGCAATTAGCTGTCTTTAATCACAACAGGAAGGAGGGCTGAACAGCCAGAATATTGATCATTCTGTACAGTCATTCTGCACCGTGCACTTCTAGATACACTTCCAATTGATTCCCAAACTCTGAGATCCGGGGCTGGTGCGAGCACGGGTGCCGCGCGTCGCCGGGGTCCCCTGCCCAGGGGACAGGAGTAATAGCAGATTAAAAGCTCACTATATAAACATTCTGCAAAAAGGAGTGATATCAAACAAGGCAAAAACCAGAAAGCTGTAGAGAGGAAAAGTAATTACTCCAGAAAAGGAAATGTCTTGGAACGATAGACCTTAAATCGCTCCACTGTTTTCATTTCTTAAAAATACCTATGGTGAGCAATTTTATTAACATCTGCAACTATCTTAAGTTTGGAAGGAGGATACTGGGTACTCAAAATCCCTGTTCTAGAAAAGCTTAGCAACCATTACAAAAAAAACCACAGCAGACAGAAAGTGAGGCCAGGCATTTAAATTAATATTAACTGAGCACAGAAAGGGCAACAAAACCAGCACCGGTATTTTTGCCAGAATAAGCTGTCAAAGGACATTTGCTAATTTCTCCTTAGCTTCAAACAGGCGAGGTATCCTTTGCAAAGTTAGGCTTTATGGAACATAAGCTATGCGGCAAAACACAAAGGTGTTTTGCAAAAATTCTGTGAAATGCGGTCCACAGCCAAAGCCTACGAAGAGCCCGCTGGCGGCAGGCGGCAGTGGCCGGAGGAGCATCCCGCGCAGGGACGAGGGCACAAATTCCACGGGAAGCGGCTGCACCAGCACTGACTGACGGCAAGGCTGAGATGGCTTGCATAGAAAAGGAATACCTGGCATTGAAAGCTGAACACAGTCAACACCTGAAAGCAGTCTGAAAAGGTATTTTCCACACAGGAAATCATACTGACTGTCTCTTCTGTTGCCACGCAGCCCCCCTCTAGTTAAGCACAGCCTCTGCACAAAAAGTAGGTGCTACTGAGGCATGAAATTTGACTTCGAAGATGAAAATTTGAATGGTTTAGAATTACCGTATTAAAAAGAGCAAAGTATTTCAAAACAACATTTGGAAACATAAAACGTCCCCTTTTACTTAACTGTCGTTGGTTTTGCCCCATTGTACGTCCGACTGAAAATGTGTTCTGCTGGAGAAGCGAGGGGGACGCAAGTTTTGCAAACACTGCTCTGATTACCTACAATCAGCCTCCTGGTAAGCATGGAATCAAGAAACATTGACTTTTCAATGTACTTTTTTGCCACCACCAAACTTCAGATGAACCAAGGAGAGAGAGGTAAAATGCCAGCTGCGTCCTGGCGGCTGGACTGGGTGATCACAGCAGGTCCCTTCCAACTGAACTATTCTCTCTGCAAGAAACACGTAACTTGCAAAGACCATTTATTCTGGAAAAAAGCATTTGCGAGGCCCCAGTCGGGAGTGAAACGTGTCCGACTCTGGATGAGGGCTGGAGGGGCAGCAGCACAGGGAGGTGACATCCATTGCCTCAGCCCCGAGGCAGGGGAAGGACACGGGCACCTTTTGGGACACCGGGACTAAAGCGTCACCGAAAGCATTCAGGACAGGACAGGACGTGTGCTAAAGTGACAAAACCTGCCAACCTCCACCAGAACCACATGCACATGCCTGGATTCATCTACACGTTGTCCAAAATTGCCAGGGGATGGGGCAGGGGGGATATCCCCCCCCAACAGGTATTCACAACATCTAAACTCAGGCACCCAGCTTGGGCTTTGCCCTCCGCAGACAGCTAGAGACAGCCCAGGGTCATTCAGAGCCAAACAGCACCTGAGGTACAAGAGAGGAAACGGCATTTTTGAACTGGGATGGAGTTATTAGCCAAGTATCTCTTCCCCAGCATCGCTCACCGCTCAACAAAACGCCACAGTTCTGTTAATCACCAGGTTATCAGAAGCCTCCCAGCCAGGCAGAAGCTGAATTTCTAGCCTACCAAAACAAGCACAGAGAAAAGCCTGAGCCCACCCTCCCAGCACCTGATACGGAGAAGAATATGGTAACGGACCACAGCTCTGGGGGGCCTCAGCATGATGCCCAGGACCCCTTTTTCTAGGGATTTCTGCTGAAACCTCTGACACCTCGATGCCACCACCCACAACTCACGGCAGACTTCGGCAGACACTCCAATGCCAATATGGCTGAACCGACAGGCGCATCCGACAGCTCGCGCCCGTCCCAAGGGAGGGACAGACGGACAGACGGCTGCGCTGCTGCGCCACGCGTGGGGAGAGCCACCCTACCGCCCTTATTCCAGCAGTGCTCTTCAAAAGTGACAAGACACCCTGGCCAGATTAAAACCTAGAATAATCACTTGCAAGCAACTGGTAAGGATCTACCGCGAAAAAGCAAAATTAAATTACACCCACTCACCCAACACATAGTCTTTTATCTGTGCGAATTATTGGCAGACACCCTGGTGGATCACGGAGTCAGGCCATTAAGTGCTTATAGTTTTCATTCATGTTGTTTCATTAAAGCTTTTTTATTACTAAAGCTTTTTACTAAATGCTAGGAAAGCAGAGCTTCAGCGACCCACAGAAACGAGAAGAGAGCATCATACTGATAATTCGTTACATAGCAGTGAATTAAACTGTTTAGTGAAGTACCACTGCTTTGCTATTGTACTTCTTTCCAAGGACATACTATTTTTGGTGTTTGACAACACATAGGCTTTCAATACTACCAGTTAATAAGGACTATGCAAACCAAACTATTAAGCTGGAACAAAGATGCTTTTTGCAGAATGTGGCTCTGGATCTGCCCGCGACACACGGACACGCAGTGGCTGGTTCACGGCTTTGTGTGCAGGCAGCAGCCATCGTACCTCGGACATTTATTCCAAGTTTACATTCTATAGCAAACACTGGAATGAACAGTGTGCGCTGAAAATTCAGACTTAAGATTCACAGGGCACTTTCAGTGGCTGTTTATAACTCAATCCAAAGATACCATACCACGAGGAAAAGAAAAGTTGTTTCAGTGCAGTACTACTCGTGTAGCAGGAGTCCAATTTTATACTATTTTCATGCATTTGTCCTTACGGAGCAGTTTTCAACAGCCATCTATTTTGCTTCCCATTTTCCCCACAGACAGCGTGCGTTTTCGCCGGCTGGCAGCAGCGGCAGCTCGCGCGAGCGCTCTCTCTTCACCCCGCGCTCGGCCGCACGGGCCAGCAGAGCCGCCACGGCCACCAGCCCCACTCGCCACCTCCCACCCCCCTGCTTCGCTGGGCATGCGGCATCTCTGCCAGGCCTCAGGGGCGGCCCACGGGCGCTGGGGTTTGCCTTTTGGAGGATTAAAATGCACTGAAGTAGGAAACAAACTCTCACAAACTTAGAATTTATCTAAAGGCTCCCTTAAGGAATACAAAGCAGTTCAGTGGTGAGCGCCACGAGGGGCTCTCATGCCACCACCACGCATAGGGACACGTGTCCTTACTGCAGTCCACACCCCCAATGCCTGTTCGCAACACCCTGAATATTCCTTACTTCCCCCAAAATAGCGCTGTGAAAAGTACCGAAGAGCATGCAAAGCATTTGATACGACACAGATGGAGGCGGTGTAGGACAAAAGTGGGAGAAGCAATTTTGAGGAGCCCACAGGAGGTAAGCAGACAGGAAGCAGTAGGACCGTACATTGCACCAGTAGCAAAACGCTTTTCCTCTTAATCCTATAAATATTCCCGAATACTGGGGCACAATGGAAGTTCCTCAGGAGATCTCCACTGCCCAGCACTGCATCTGCAGACTTGCAGGAGGGAGAACAGGGAGGGAAAGTTTCCCAGAGCACGCTTAGTCGTGTATGGCGACCAGCCAGGCTCGTGGAGGGCTGTGAGCAGACAGTCGGCCCAACACCCGACACCCAACAGCAACCGCAGCTCCAGACCTGAAGCCCCTTCCCAGGGACGCGCGACTCCCCGCGGTGCCCCCTCTAAGGGGCTGTGAGGGCACAGAGGACTCCGCCTGCCCCAGACCACGCGCACACACCCCACACCTCATCCAGACCCTGGAAAGGTGACTAACGGGGAAAGAAAAACAACTTCAGAGAACAGAGCAATGCAAGACCGGTTTAGATGGATGACAGCCCACGCCAACGAGATTTGTAGGTGTATCGGTCTCCGGAGGGAAGCGGCAATGGCCACAGCATTCATGATGCTTCTACTCATCCAAGCAGACCAGGGAAAAACAAGCGTAGCGCCAGGTTGCCTATTTCTGTGGTTCGTTTCCAAACTTAAATAATAAAATCTGGACAAACAAAGGGAAGCGCTCGGACACATCAGGCTTTAGGCCCCTTGAAGGTAACAGGGATTTACCAGGGGTACAAGACTGCACAGAAACACTTCAAACACCAACAGCTGAGCTTTGCTGCTCCTCCCTTCCCAAAAGAGGGGTGATGTGAGCCCTTTGCTGTGGCAGCGGGCACAGCCCTTCCTCTCCGCTTGGGGCTGCGACCACCTCTGTGCGAGAGTGGGATCAGCGTCGCACCAAGAAACCAATTCTGGTGAAAACACTGACAGAAGAGTAAACCGGAGCAAACCTAACGGAACGAACGTAAAGTGTTCCAGCCTACGCTGCCTCACTCTACCTTAGAGACGACGGCTGGTTCACAGAGCGTTATTTGAGAGCGCAGGGTTAGTTTGTAAAGGAATGATTGCGAGGAACGAGCGTTCCGTGCTGCCTGCTGCCCGAGAGAAGAGCCCGTATCGGAAGGAGCTCGACGGGGCGACTGACACCCTGCCCAAAGCCTCCGCGGGTTGCGAACTTTGTCCCATCGCGGTGTGACGGGACAGGACGGGCTGGAGGCGCTGCCCCCCCACGACGCCCAGCGCGGGCAGACGCGGGGGCCCCCCGCCGCCCCCAGCACGCAGGAGCCGCGGGGAGGGCTGTGGGTGCAGCCGGGCACCCCCGGGGCCAGACCGCGGGCATCGCTCCCGAACCCCCCCGCGCCAAGAACTCGCGCGCCAGCGGAACCCACCGGGCGGGGGCTGCAACCCGCTGCGGGCCGGCGGCTCCCGGTAAATCCCGGCTGACCTACTTCTCCCGTATACATGTGGATCATAATTAAATGCATTAAGCTCCTTAACCTCCCGAGAAACAACGCTGACCCCGGCCGGGCGGGGGCTGCGCTGCCGGGAGCGCAGGGGGGGTGCCGGCCACAGAGGGAC
>VYZM01018883.1:490769-546141 GCA_013398915.1 Dromas ardeola | reverse complement strand
ATTTTACACAGTTTTTATATATATATATATATATTTATATATATATATATAGTTTGAAAACTCTGTTTTTATTCATATCATGAACATTGGGAGTGAAGAGTAATCATGACAAAACTGGTACACCTGTTAATTAGAGCAGCCCACCCTAAGGGATCTCAGACCCCTCCGTGAGCAGTGACCACCACGCCGTCACGGGCTGGGTGCATCCAGGCAGCGTCTGGGGACTCAGGCAGAGACAGCATCACTTTAGAAAAGATTTACTGAGCTCAAGAAAAGATGCCAGACACCCAGTAACCAGGAAATAACTGGGACTTTTGGCCGAAGTAAGGTATCTTGTCTGGGTCAGGAGGCCAAATCCTCTAGCGGATACGGCACGGAGGAGCATGGAGGGGTAGGAAAGTCCTCTCCAAAGCTGGTGGGGGGCAGGAGCCTGCCCCGCTCTTCTGCACATCATTTGTTCTATGGTTTTGAACAGATGTTTCACCAATAAAAGACAAGTTTTAAACACCAACTAATTACCAGTTTGGAGACACAAGCCCTATATATAAATATATGACTCGTGTCATATAAGTGTATATAAGTGTCTCGTCATCATTTGGGATCACAGATGGGAACTCAGTTCCTGAACGCTTTAGGGAACCCTAGTAGGGTAACGGACTGGTAGGCTGAATAACTCAAATGGCTGAAGACTTGTTTATGAAAAGCAATGTTGTAGAAACTTGTATGCCAAAGCTGGAGGAGTTCATTTCATTTGGGACCTCAATATACATCTGTTAGAAAACAGAAATTTTAAGGCTTGTTGACACACATCAATTCGTATCACTTAGAATATGGGTATTGGCAATATAATTTAAATATCTGACAAGTTTTTCTGTTCTCGCCTCCCTCATTTATATTTGTATTTCTGAAAGACAAGTAGTATGTCAGAACACTAACCCTATTGCTCTGTCACAGCTATCAGGTCAAATGCTCTCTCCAGCTTTTTCGTACATCACGTGGCGATGCTGTCAATATTATCTATTTTAAACAAGGCCCCATTTGCATGATTTAATACTGATAATACTGTGTGTCTTCAAAACACATTTGATACCTTTTGTGTCCATGTAGGCCATTAAAAACTAATTGGCTGGGCACTTCATATGCTTTTATATTTCATATTATAGGATGTCTGCGAAACCTGGAACAATGCATTTCAAATTGTTTGCCGGGTCTTAATCTCCCACTTCAGTAAGTTTCACGTAAATAAATGCCATTGTGAGTACAACTATTATTGATACAGAATTACAAGCTGCTAACAATTTTAAATTGTTTTGAAACGGAGTTTAAACCAAGAAACCCACCCCAAACCACAGAAGCCATTCACGCTCCCTCAACCCTTCTCTCCACTTCGTTCTCTGCATTGGTTTGCCTCCAGCCCTCAACCTCTGCCACCGCGTGGGACGTACCTAAGGTTACTACAGCACGTCACGAAGCCCATTGCTAAGGCAGCAATATACGTGCTTAAATGCCTTTTCACAAAGCTCGTGCTCTGACCGTTGGCCTTTTTTTGTTTTTCAAAGATTACCAACATTGCTTAACTCTGAATTTAGTGAACTCCTTGAGAGGCAGCAAGAGTAGAAAATCCAATAACCTGAATCTAAATTGAACTTCTGTAATTTAAAAGGAGGATTCTCTATGTTTGTGTCTATTAGTGCAGAATAAGGACGAAAAGCGGTGAGTGCCCTCCCCTCCTCCTGCCACCTCCCAAGGCCGGGGCCAGGGTGAGGAGCTCCTGCTGAAACACCTGAGCGGAGGCAGAACGTGTTGATGGCCACGGGCTGGAACTGCACTTCAGGACCCACTGAAAATCACGCCTGGGGCAAAGAGGGGGAGGAGAGCCCCTTACTCACCTCTTACTGTGTCTCTAAAGCTTCGGTGATTGCAGGTTGGGTCCCCAGTTATCCATCACTGATCTTTCACCCTTTGTCTCTAATCCTCATCAGCCCTTTGACACACCAAACGCCAGTGAAAAACAAAAGAACAACAAAACAAGGGATGGAGGAAAAAACCCCACCACACTTTGCGGCTATTGTGAGGCAAATGTGCTCCCAAGTTAGATGTTTGCATGGCGTGGTTCGTAGTAGGACAGAAGTAGCGTATCCTGGGGATTTAAGAGCCTTTGGAAATGGGTAGCGCCATAAAAAATGTTTGCCAACTGGAAGTACTTCTAGGGTTGGCTGGAAAACAAGAATTTTGTTTTGTAATTTGTTTTGCTCCACATCAGGACAAAACTAAGACCTATTGAAATTTTGTGCAAGCAAAACAAAACGAAGTACAGAGACATCCCAGAAGGGCCAGTAAGTCAGCACCGCTTACCTTGGTCCTCTGCATCCCAGGTCAGTGTCCCAGCGACGGAGATGTCTTGCAGTCTGTCTCTCTCCTGCTCTGTTCATCCAGAAGTGCTATGAAACCTTCCAAAAATTGCCATCAGAATGATACATTTCTGCAAGAACATTATATTGTTGATCATGGCAATTAGAAAAAGTGTCAAAAGATTCCCAAACTGTTCCAAGAACCATTTTACAATTACAACAAGTCACACTTCCAACCCCCTCCCCCGCCAGCTTCTTTCTACAGCTCTGAAATCTGTAAAACAGCAGCCCATAAATCTATTGAGAAGTTCGTATTAATCTGAGTGGGTGCCTTTTTGATGAGGAGGGTAATAACGGAACTTCTCGGAACATTTTAGCGTCATTCAGAGAGAAGAAGTGTCCAAAACATTAGTGTAATTAAAAAGTTAATTCTGTAAAGGGACTGCCCTCACCGCAGTGCGGACTCGACCTTCCGTCTGTTAATCCCCAGTGAAAAGCACAAGCGGAGACCGCTGCTCAGGGAGGTGTTCCTCAAATGGTGTCCTCCCCAGCCGTTTCTGTACTGGTGTGGACAAGAACGCGCTGTTCCCATCTTCCCATCCCTCCTAACACCGGCCCTGGGCTTCGGATCAGGCAGGTGCACTGGCCATCGGGGCTTCAGGCGGGTGCACTGGCCATCGGGGCTTATTGCAGGTATGTCCTATGGGCTCCTGGTGGCCCATTTCGGAGCCATCTCCGGGGTGGGAGCGGGGGGGGGCGGGGGGGCGAGGTGAGAGGAGCCTCGCCTGGAACAGCAAAAGGAAAAGTGAGACATCAGCTGGTAACTGCTGGAGGTGGCCAAAGGAGCAGGGGGAAGGAGTAAAGGAAAGGCCAGAGCCTTTCCCTGATGGCTTCCATCGTGACTTGGGAGCCTTACAAAACAGAGCAGAAGACTCTAAGAATATTTCTCAGGCAATTTTTTAAAAAGGTGCTTGCAGAGAAAACACAATTTAAGATTATTAGAAACAGTAAAATACCATTATCTTTTTTTTTTTTTTTTACTGTTATCAATGTTCTTTCTCCTAATGAAGATGGGTAGTCATGTATTTTAAATTCACACACCACCTCATTACAAGAGACTTGACATAGCAAATTTGTCACAGTTTTCAGCTTGTTTTCAATGTAAGTTGAAATACAACCAATTGAACTCTCGCCACGGTACCGATCGATGGCTGTACAGTTTAGCGTGACGTTGACTAAAGCGGATCCTGAACTCCTGTCGGGAACACCATTGCTTGTGTTCCACATTTCTTAAACAGCTCAAGCGTATGACAAATACGAAGCTGTTTTTAACTCCACGCATTAAAGTCCACATACAGTAAATAATCAAACAAGGATAAATTGGTAGACAAAAGGCATTATTTTTGCCTCCTTATTTTGCAGCTGCTTTGTCCACTGAGTTATGGCAAGCTTTTCTTTGTTGGCAGTTCCGCTATTCTTATAAACTGCCTTTTAGCCCTTTCAATTTCCTCCTTTTTAGTACTTGTGTTAAAGATACGATCTCTTTATTGGAGGTAGACAATGTAATGTGATAGCTATTTTTGCAAATTTTTAGAATAAAATTCCTGGCTAGCACCCAGCAGTTCCCCATCCCTCACCACCTTTCGTAGGTATCATATTTTAAGGCTACAGGTTTTCCAGGAGAATGTTCCAAGAATGAAGAGAGATCTATGCCATGAATCTGAAATATTTATGATATTTGGGGGTTTTCTGGGCAGTGAAAAACGGAGAAGGCTGCTGCAGAGACCTATGGGGGAAGAGACTGTTGTGACACAAACTCCTTAAATCTAGTTAGGAACAGCCATCGAGCCTCAGTCAAGCGTGTTGAGATCTTTTAAGATCAAAAGAAGATGACTGCAGGTTTTAATGTCTTCTAACAAAAAAGCCCCCGGCCTAGCTAAGCCTGATCGCCTCTGGCACAGCTCCCCATGGCCAGCACGCAGCTTTCCTCAGAGCCCCAGAGGGACAACAGCAGCTCAGGGTGGCGAGAGGAAGGTGGGCATGGCCAGACCCTCCACAGAGACAACTCCCAGGACACCTGAGGGAGGAACGGACG
This sequence comes from Dromas ardeola, assembly GCA_013398915.1. Lineage (NCBI taxonomy): Eukaryota > Metazoa > Chordata > Aves > Charadriiformes > Dromadidae > Dromas > Dromas ardeola. The sequence continues at coordinate 541,695 of VYZM01018883.1, read as the reverse complement.
CAGAGCAGGAGTCTGGGAGCGAGGAGACAGGAGCGGCGGTAGATGGGGCTCCAGCAGAGCCCCGGCCGGCCCAGAGGAGGGATGGCCGGGGCTGGGAAGGGGCTGTGGAGTGGCGCGGGGGGGGGGACGGAGGCTGCACAGCCCTGAGGGTGCCAGGTGCCCACCCCGCAGTCCATCCACAGCGGTGTCACAGCCCTCGGCTGCCGCGCGCTGGTCCCGGGGACACCACTGTAGTGGGGAAGGGGCAACCACGCTTCTGCAGCACAGCGGAGCACCCGACGCCTGCCCCACAGCCCAGCCCCTCTCCGGCTCCGTGCTCCAGGACACGGTCCCCACGTACGCCAAGAAGCAGCACAACCCTTGGCCGGAGCAGGCTGGACCGATGCAGCTCAGCGAGGCTTCCCAGCGCTGCACAGACACCCCGGCAAGCAATTCCATGGAGAAAACCTGTAACCGGTGACATTCACCCCATCTCCAGCAAGGGCAGGGAAGCTCCCGGGGTGGCGTACACGACCACCCGGACCAAAGGCTCATTGGCACACCGAGCGTGACCAGCAGCGCAGCCATCAGAGGTCCCACGCTCCCCTGAGCTGGCACAGCGCGTTTAATAGCTCTTGCTGCACTTAAGCAATTAGAAAAACATGGAAACCAGGTAAAATCTGCAAGTAATTCCCAGGGCTAGATCTTGATTTTTCACGTCTAGACTGGCAAGAGATGACAATTGCAGCCTTACTCCACTAAGGCACCGCAATATCTTTAAATTGGTAGAAAGCAGCAGCCACAAAGTGCAGCATTAACTCGGGAACTGACCTGACAGCAGTGCAGGACTCTGACCAGCGCACGCTCTGCCTCTTCCTCTCTTCCCTAAAGTCCTGCCTCGCCACAGTTTAGCAGGTCAGAGTGTGCTGGCTCCTTCTATACGCTGTGAAAGCCACCAAAAAAAAAAAAAAAAAAAAGTAAGCTTTCCAAGACGCCTACAGGAAGAATACAGGTGTCGAAGCTGAATGCAGCATCAGCTTTTCATTTTTTGAAAGCAACAGGTTTAACACTAACACACACATGCAGAGGCTAAAACTGATGCCAGTATCTGAGTGTTGTTGATTTTAGGATTTCAGGGCTCTTGTGACCATGAAACCCTCAGTCTTTGCACTGGGAAAGGTGGTCAGCGTTTTGGTGGGGACCACAGTTGGGAAGACAAGTTAGTAATTATTGATGGCAGGCGATTTTTTAAATCCACCTCACATCATCTGCAAGTCATCTGCTTCATCAGTCATGCCGCTCTCGGAGATGAAAAACCCTGGTACAAAGCCCTCAGCGTGTTTGCAGCATGCGCTGAAGCCCCAGCGAGAGGTGACCGCCCAGCAGGGAGGGGATGCACTGGCTTTTTTGGCCAGCAGCCGCTGCGGATGCTTCCCCGCTCTCCATGTGGGGCACCGCTCGTCCCACAGCCCACCGTGAGCGCTCGGCCGCGTCCTCTCCAGCAGAGCAGTGGCCTCCACCAGCCTCCCCGTCTGGTGTAGCCCTGCCCGGCACCAGGGCAGGGGAAATCACCGCCCGCAGGGCTGCACAGCACTGCCCACCAGTCACTGGCATAAGGCTGGAAGGCTTTGGTCAAGAAGCAGCCAAGACAGAGAGTCCTGAGGAGCTACACCAGGCTGGAGGACAGGACACGTACACAGCTCTCGGGCGGCTCTGCCAGGACTGCACCCCCAGGTCGAGACACATGTTGCCGGGAAAAACGCCACTATGCACAGAGCAACACACTGCAACAACTCTGGTGGAAAGGGAGACACTTTTTAAAAAAAAAAAAAAAAAAATTAAGAAGTCCCCAACAACTATGTCTCCCAAGTCGGATAGCTGGCAGGCACTTTGGTGTGTCGCGCTACAGGCCACCACCCCCAAGAGGACCATGTTCCTGGACCTCTAAGCAGCCAGGCCAGTACAGAACACATTGACCCAGCGAGCAGACGTCCCAAACCCTTGGAAGATCTCTTCTGCAGACTCCACGCAGCTCTCCATCACACAGAATTTGGAGGTAGCAAGATGAGTCCATAACCAGTGAGGAACTGCGCTTTCCACAGAAAAGGTCCCAGCTTCTCCTCCACCAGGACCAGAGGTCCCTCTTGCAGCCTCTCCTCCTCCGCGACGGGCCAAGACTGATGTAAACCATGTACGGCTGCACTTTGCTTTTCCTGGCACACTTTGGTTTGGGTCTTGGCACAGGTTCTTGGTTCAGGCACTGGAAGCGTGGTGAGTTTTCTCCTTCCAGCTGGGGATAAAGCAAATGTGCTATTCCCAGGTGAGAGCGTCTGTCACAGTACACCATTAACTCTACATTTGATAAAATACTTACTTTTCCCCCACAAATCTTAGCTTTACAATGTAAAAATGGATTCTGTGTTAGAGAAAGATTTATGTTCTCTCTATATAAATGGAACAGCACCTGTAATGTCTTTGTTTCCCTTCCCCAATGCCAACCACCACAAAAAGGTTGATCTTTTTGCAGAACAGACATTTTGCCCTGCAGTGAAGAGAATTCTTCCTTGTCCCTCCCTATCAAAACAGTGTAATCCAGGTAAATAAAAAAACCTCTGGATGGCTTGATATGGATTTTTCATGGGAACTTCCAGCACAGAAGGCCTGCAAGGCAGGTTAGAGACAAGTGGGAGGAAGCCTTCGGGGACTTCACGACAGCAACGCTAAGAGGAGCCACTGGCCACAGGCTGCTTTAGGCAGCGTCTCCAGGACACTCGTCAAAGTGCAGCATATTCCTAACCAAGGATAAACAAGCCTTCTGCACATGAAAGAGAGAAACCCAAATGAAAAACAATCACCTACCCCCCCAAATCTAAAGTCCCTCTGCGTTTTGCCCAGCCTTCCTCCTGTAACCGGCCGGGGGTCACAGCTATCAGCTGAATCCGAGACGGTGCTACTCTTGCACCGAGGCACCACTTTATTTCTGCCATGCGGGGCCTCCCCTCGCTAGGGCTGCGATATGTGGCCAGGCACCGTTCGAATGACAGCGCCCCAGACCCATACTGGCTGTGTGCAGCGCAAATCCGCCAGACGCATGAATAATTCAGCTACGGGACTGCTTGTGCCATCTCCATAGTAATAAATGCAGTGACGCCCTTAATGCAGCAGATTATATATAAGCATTCCAAATCTCTTTAGAAGATCAGATTTTATGGGGGTACTAGAGGAACACTGATTAATAAACATGCTGGGAAAATGGCGTGGGGGGCAGGGGTGTGTGCTACCTTCACGTACATCACTTGGAAACTCCCCCCCACTGCCCAAGCCTGGACACCCTGAGGAGAAGAGCAGCAACAAGTTTTCTCTTATGACTGTCCAAACACTCAAAAATTAGGTAAAATAACACAGACCCCAGATAATCCTTCACTGGCTATCACTGAGTTTTTCCTTCTCTGCCCCCAGGTGCACCAGCCTCTAGTTCCCAAGAGTTCAGAACAGTTATTTCTGCTGGTTTTTGAAAGCATGGACCCTGACTATCCTCAGTAGCAACTATACGTTAGAAAAGCACAGTGATGACTTATCCCGAAGTCAAGGGATAAGAAATTGCTAAGCAATTACTTCTTATGATTATTTTCCATTCAATTTTCTTGATTCAAGTTTGACAAATAGTCACCTAATTAAAAAAATAAGTTAACATTCCAAATAGTTCAGTCAAAGCCTGGATCAAAAATACTTCATTAGCACAGCATGAATATGAATTTCATTTAAGACAATCCCTGGATGCTTTGATATGCAAAAGGCAGCTACCAGCAGCAGCACCAATGGAAAAGACCTTGTCCAGCACACCCATGAGTGCCTGGAGTCCCAGCACTGGACAGACGTTTTCACCCTGCCAGTAGCTCGCTTGGGTAATCTTCTTTACCTAACACGGGATAAAAGGGATGTTACTGGGCTATTTTGATGGTTTGTGTTTTTATCCTTTAGTTGGCCATTCCTGCTTTATCAACAGGGAGAGCCAGGACTCCAGTTTTAATTCATGGTAGAAGTTCCTCAGTCAAGTCTGTATCCAAACTCGGCAGAGGCCAGTGGTTCCCAGAGCCCAGCCCTGGAAGAGCCCCTGGAGGGCTGTGCGCTTCCTTCCTGCAGCATCCCACAGCATCCCAACAACCCCGAGCACCGCTAATAGACCAGTACCCCACACTGCTGCTGGAGAACTCGCATCTTCAGAGACAGCACAGTAAACAGAGATATATGTATACACACACACACACTTGTGTATATATATACACACACAGAGCTGTTTCCAACCTGAAGTCATGTTGTACTTCCACATACACAGTACTTTTCAGAAGATGCTACAGCATAAAGAAGAAATGGATCGAGTATTTATCATGACCATCTTCCCTAACAGCTAGTAAGATGCTGTGACTCAGCACGGTAGCATTTGAGAAAGGCACCGCAAAATCAGCCAACACGGCCAGAACTGTCATTAATCACCAGGCATGACAGATCGCCTCTCCCCTCCAACACCTCTACTGGAAAACGCTGGAGATGTGACCACTCAAAGGGAAAACCCTAACCAGCCACTTTAAACTCACATCGCATACTGAGCTTTCACCTCTGGCTCTGTCCCCGTCCCTCTGTAGAGCTACCTCCCCTCTCACTGGCCAGACGTCCCCGCTGTCCTCATCTCCGAGCACCGCAGCAGCCTGGCACCTCTGCAAGCAGGATGCCTCACTTACCATTTGTTTTAAATACTGATGCCTGTTTATATGCCTGCCATCATATAAATACATGTGAAAGAAATATATATGTGTGTACACCAGGCACCTAGAACTAAAGAACTTCAGGCAATACTCGATATCAGAAAATGATGGCTAACACCACTGCTGACTCTGCAGCTGTGGCTGTCACCAGTTACTTCCATTCACACAGCACCTTCAGCCCAGCAGGGTGATTCGCTCCGGCCACCGCTGAAATACTGTCCCTCCCGGGCAGCAGCTATTTACCAGCTAGCCCAGCATGCATCACATACACAAACCAGTTTAAAGCAAACCAGAAAGCATTCAGGCAACTGGGCCTTTGAATTCCTATTAAAAACTAGTATTAAGAACTAATCAGATCCCGCTTTTCCTATGTTTTTTTGCAGCACTGATCTGCTCAGATTCTCAAGTATAATGAAGAGACCTAGCAACTGGTATGACTTCAGTCTGCTCTGCAGAGCTGCCGTACCACGCAGTCTCTTAGCCCCAAGCAGTGCCTACCCCGCAAGCCCGACTGTTATTTCTGCACTAGGGCTGTAGAAGAAGAAAGGCACTTGGCTGGAGTGGGACACAAAGACTGGGGCTGAGAAGGAAAAGTTACGGGGAAACAGGAGAATCTGGCGGACTTAAAGCACAGAAGGGAACCTCAGCGAAATGTTTTCCCCAGAGACGAAACATGACCAAATGCCTCATTACTATCCAGGTCCTGAGATTACCCAGAGGGTTTCAGACCCATGAAGAGCGGAGCTCTTTTCCAAGGCTGAGGGCACGGGCACTTCCTCTACACGCTGTAGGTTTGCATGGACATGGCTGATGTCACGTCCAGAGAGGACACCAGCTCCCACTGTACTATTTCAGGATCCAGTTCAGAACAGGGAAAAGAGCCCCAGAGAAACAAGTGCCAACAGCCTCAGCCCCTGGTGTTCCACCCAGCATCGACCTGGGCCGGCTCTCGGCACCTGCGAGCACACGCTTGCAGAGACCCCCAGCTGCATCAGACACCTTGGGTACTAACAGGCAGTAAGAGAACTAAAACACTCTTTGGTTTGACTTGAAAACATTCTATTTAATTTATACAAATAACTACTAAATAGAAAAAGTAGATTAAAACAAAATAGTTATTTTTCTGGCAGAGTTTAAATGCATATTATATAGCTTAGAAGAAATAAAATGCATTTTCCCCACAGCATTCATGACCTAAAGTTCTAGTTAAGTCCTCCATTGCTTTCCTTTTCTAGATCAGTAAGATACTAGACACCATGTCATGTGGGTAATGGCTATATATATGTTCCGTATTTGAACTGAAAAATATGTTACAGACCACACACCTACAAATGTGAAGCACTTAAAATGTGACTATCGAGTTGTAATATGATAATACAGAAAACAATTTATGTTTCAGGTTATATTGTGTTACAAAAACATCTGTGTAAGAAATCATGAAAGAGGCCACATAAAAATAAGCTTTAACTTTATGCACTTATTTTACAGTTTAAAAAACTGGCAAGTGCACTAGTAATAAATAATTTGCAAGTTTTGTATAAACGAGAAATTCCTAATGTTCAGCATTATTGTAAACATCAGTACACATGTAAAATGCAGCTAAAATCTGACAGTTACATTTTCAGTTTACCAAATTCATTTCCTATTATTCAGGCATAGATCAATGTAGTATACAGCCAATCATATTTTTGGCAAGTCATGTCATTAAAATTAACAGTGACAGTGCAAGTAAGGAATGCAAAGAATTCCTAGTGCAATAAAGAAGAGAAGCACAGGCAATATTGCTGATTAAAATTTACCACTTCCATGTGTTCACCCTGGGAGTGATTAGGAGAATTTAAAAAAAAAAAAAAAGAGAAAAAAAGCTGTTCAAAGCCATTATTTAATGCCCTGATCTTGTCTTAGGATTTCTCTGTCTTCCTTCAGGCCACTACCTTTGCAACAGTACATCCAGCGTGAGTCCTTTTAGCTTGACCGTTTGTGAAATGCCCGTTGTAGTCACGGAGCAAAGTCCGATGTCTCCCAAACTGATGGCTTGGTAAGAACTTCTGCCTCTCTAAGTAGCCACATGGGGACCAATCGTATCAACTGTCTGGCCAGATTACTTCTGAACCAGAGAAATGCCTTCCCACCAGGAGAGCACCACAGGAAGAAGGTCAACAGTCAGCTTTCAGTTTATCTAAGGAATTATCAATTTTGGTCAAAGTCTTTTTGATTCGCAGGGCTGTTAGTCTTGCTGATGGATTTTGATACCAGCATTCTTTCATCAACTTGGCAAGAGATGTTAATGTCTGGGAAAAGAATAAGAAACAAGACACATGTAAGTACACAAAAATCACAAGCCAAGAAAGCACTAGACTGGGTTAAGCACTAATACAGTAAGGTTTTATTGCCTTATTAATACTCAATTTTCAGAGTCTACAGAGAGTTTACTGCTATCTATCAAATATGCAGATTTCACGTGTTGGGAAAAAAACCCAAGTTTGATAAATTGGTTAAACCAAGAGAATAACTAGATGATGGGCTGACTGGAGTGACGAGCTAGAATAGTTTTAAACAAATGGAGTTTTGTTTTTCTAATTAAGAAAACACTCTACAGAATCTCTTTTCAACAAAACTGACTCCTACAAGATCAGTGAGGGAAGCCAGAGAAGGTAGAGACGTTCTGTCTGTGATTTCATCACGTCCAGTGTAGCTTTAAACAGCTGGGATTCCCAGCTGGCTGGTGCACAGGTCACGGCTCTGCAGCCAAAACCTCTCATCCCTGCTGGCCCCAGCCAGCCGTACAGATTCAAGCCGACCTCCGCAGCTTCAGTAATGAGGAACAAAACAGCTGGTCAACCTGGAGAGTCCAGAATGATTCTGAAGTAGAAAAATAAACTTCAGCACTAGCCTTTCAAAAGGAACAGCAGTCCCTTATTGCTTGTTCTGCTCTAAATCTGCACGCTTATAAGCCACAGAAAGGCCTACGCAGGCTACCTTACAATAAAGGCCTACACAGGCTACCTGTAACAATATAGGAAGAGCAGCTTTAAAACAGTTATTGTTAAATCACGCTACTAAAAAGCTAATCTGTGAATAGCTCAGGCTTAAGAGTCCTAAGTTTGCTTATTGCTTTTCCTTCCTGCTCCAAGATAAAGATCTACACCAGCATGCCTCTGAAATCTGTACAGGTAATGCTCCCGACAAGTAGCATTGAGATCATTTCAATTTTAAGTGCTAACTGACAGTAACTTCCAAAAGAAGAAAGGTCAGCTCGTATCTCCTGCAAACCCCCAGGCACTCCCACTTACAGGGTCTGAGAACCATCTGTTGGGAATGTTCGGCCTTTGCTGATCTACACAGACCACTTTTCTCATGTCTTCAAAACTGGGATCGTTTGGAACCAAGTCATAAAATGGTGGTTTATAGTCTTCCACAATACCTAGTGGGACACAAACAAGAGAGGCATTATTTAATGACTGGTCAGTGCCAACAGCATTTCTGCACAGACACAGAGAAGAGGTGACCTAGCCGTCTAAGAGGCACAAAAATCTTTTAAAAGTTAACACCACAGTGTCAAGCAGCCATCAAACAACAGAACAGCACTTATTATCATAGGAACAGCTTTTTCTACCCAAAATGTTAATTAATTGGCTCATATTACAATTCCATCAAGTATGAACTCTCTCTATTTTGCAGATGCTTGAGATGAAATGACGAGAAATAAATTTACTTGCCAAAAGGCCATCTTTTATAATGCATGGAGTTTTACTGACTACCACAAAACTGGGATTTCTACTAGCAAATGTAAAACATTTAAGGTCTGCATTGTGGTTTTTAGTAGGGTTACCACACACTTTGCGTGGTTCTATGATTCCTGAAAGAGTCCAATAAGCACGTCAGCATCTACAGACCCTCACACTAGTGCTTCAGATAATTTTATTTTTGTTATAAAAATAGTGAAATACCTAGGGTAACTGGCACCACATGCCATCACAAAGCCAAACACCCGAGAGCCTGCTGCACCCAGTGTCTGTATGCATTTTCTAGGATTCTGTGTTGAAAAATGAGTTGATGTGTGTGCTCTTGCAACTTGTCACCCAGCTTCCATAGAACTGGCAGGCTACAAAGCCTTTTGCCTACTCTCTAAGGCACGCATGCAGCACTGCTGTTTCATCAGCGCACTAAGCTCACAAATGATCTATAGGGAGCTCAGCTTTCTTATGAAGCCAATTTAAAAAGTGGCGTTCAAAAGCCAAGGCGTTTGGGTCAGCAGCTTGGAAGAACCCCAACTGAATGAGGCCCTCTATGTCCAGTAGAACCATGGGCAGAACAATCTTAAAACTGCTTTTTAGCAGACTGGCAGCTGCCCCACAGTCAGGCGTACATGAATCCAGGAGAATTTTTGTTGCTTTGGATATACTGAAGTTGAAAAGAGGTTCTCAAACTTTGCTACAGTGGTTGGGATTTAGTTTTCTCGTACTGTTGTAGATGAAGATCAAAATCCCATAGATCCTCTGTAAAAATCCGTAAATCCCCATCTGTGATGGCTAGTCGAAATGAGAATAGTCTTCAGGAAAGTACAGCTCCCTTAGAAAACAGCAGGGCGGTTCAAAGATCTGGCTGCCCAAGTGAGTTAGCTTAACAGAGTAACTAGCAGACTGCAGGGTTTGCCCTGTGGTATTCCGACATGGATGCAGAAGGACAGGCTATATTACATGCTGCATAAAGGAGCATCACCCACCCTCCTCCTTCCAGCAATTGATAATTGCATATACCAACCATCACCTACAGGGCTGACTCCTGTTTTTACAATCCTCCTGCCTCCTCCCAGAACACAGACTAAAGTTGATTGTGAGAACTCAAGAATACAAAAAACCTCCTGTGTATCCACATTGCCTATGCTTCCATTTCAGGTAAAGTGCAGAGCTCCAGAGCTACATCATATGGCTCTGAAAACATTTCCAGGGTCATTAGGGTATTACAGATGACCTTTATCACTAAGAGAGAGAGTCTGGCTCTAATTTACTATTTTCATGTGGTCTTTCCAAAGTATAGGGTATGTAACTGGCTGTTTCAGATAAGACATATAGTAATAAATAGGAGATGAAGCGGGTCTCGCCTTTACTCCAATAGCGTGACTTGAGTACTCTGATCTACCCCAGCCAAGCGTCATGGCCCCCGGGGGACCACCGCTGGCTCCCAGCAGCTCGTCAGCGGTGCCAGCGAGCCATCGCAACCTCTAGCCCACACGGCTCCGCTGGCAGAGCTGTCACTGACCTGTGGCACGCTGCCCTCACGCGCCGCCCACTGAGAGGACACCCTACATCCGACAGCGTGACCCATAGCTTGCCGCCTTCTGCACAGTTTTAAGATGACTTCTGTAATTTACAATACATTGTATTTCCCCCCCCCCGGGGTTGCTGGCGTTTTGCTACACAAATCAACTACAGCTCATGCACACAGTAGCATTTTCTTCACCTTTATTCCTCATTACTTTAACGTCAGCTTGTCCTATGCATGCACGAATCTAACTGCTGGAGCAAAGCAAGAGTACACAGAGACCCAAGCACAGACACAGCCTGGCAGATATAATGACCATCACACCGGGGTGGCTCTGAGCAGGAACCATCTTTCAGCTTCTGATGTTACTATTAAAATCAAACAAGATCTCAATTCTGGGAATGACAGCGAAGCTTCACCAGGAACAGAACTGTAAGTGCCAGTACCAGGGAAGGAAAGATGCATGGCACTGCAAGGAAGGGAGCACATTCAAAAGCACTGACCAACCACTCTACAAGGAACAAGCACCACTCTCTTTAAATAGAGAGGAAAATACTGATTTGGGGGCTTAAATCACATTTTTCACATACAGAGAGAAATGCTGAGTGGCTCCTGCTACAGCACAAAGACAATACACAAGTATTCTTGGTTGTGGCGAAGGAGTTTCCGATCACATTTTCCTCTGTACTAAGCCACAACAGAAGTGTACCGAGAATCACTGTGTCACCTTGAGAACCATTAGATAAGTTTTTTAAAAAAATTAAAATGAAGAAAAAAGGTAAACATAAACGTTTTAAAAATACAATTTGAAAATTTAAAAAAAAAAAATCAGACTTATTAGTCATATTGCAACAACTTCAGAGCCCCCACCAACTGAAGTACTAAACCAGGCTGACTCACTGGAATAGGCTCTGCATTTCCACCCCATGAATGAGAGACCACAAGTGTCCATCAGCACGAAAGAGCAGCAAAAATGTCCAGCGCAGGTAAGTGAGAAGTGCCTCCAGCCCACCTAAGGTACCCCCCAGCCCGCTCCCAGAAGCGTGCCACCCCAACCTCAGCACGCTGCCTCCCTCTGCCAGAGCCTTCCTGCGAGTCACGCAGGGCTACCTGAGGGACCACCTGCCGAAGCAACGACTTCCGCACAACTCGACACTTGGACTTGAGAGAAAATGCTTACTCCATTTCAGACCAAGGAAGGAAAGCAAGGAAATGTAATTACTTACGGCAACAGCCAGAAATACTGAGCAACTGGAAATAAGTGCTGTGAAATTAGTATCACCAACGTCTTAAACTTTATTGACACAACCAATGTCATGACGTATCTGTATTAGTGTGAAAAGTGCCTCCATGGTGGCACTAAGCTCAGCCTGAATCAAATTAGTAAAGCACTGACTTACCGTCGTTGGTAGGTCTGCAGTGCGTGCCGAGTGTCACACCAGCTGGGTAAAGCTGCCAGCACAGCCTAAGCTCACTAGTTTTAAAGTAGCTCAGGTAAGTTGTGTGTGAATCACAGTTACTACAGCAATACACAGGTGTCAAAACTTCAGCATGGGAATATTTAAATAACAGGTACCTTTTCATGGAAATTTCATTGCAAGAGATAACTAGATAACACTGTGTGTATTTTTATATCTACTATGTACAGTATACACACACATATATAAGTATAAACATATATTCATATACAAAGAGAACAAGACATCTAATACTCCACAAAGGATTACCAGCCTCCAAAACAGCACCGCAGCAAGCCAGATTGCAGATGAACTACTCCAAATTCGAGACTGGCAATGAAAAACAAACTTATCAAAAGGTGTAAGCACACACTGCCGTGCACCAGTCCTGTACCCCCAGCCAGGAGCACGGTCTCCAGGCACAGCGGTAGGAAGGCCGGCTGCCTCCTCTCCTGCACTGGCTTCCCATCCTGCTGCAGCATCACCTCTTGCACAGTGAATTCATCAACCCCTGCCCAGTAAGCCCATCATATTATGGCAACTGGTGAACTACAGTGCTCACAGACTGCTGAGACAAAGTGCAGAATATAAAACTGCACTGAAAACAATGAAGTTACAGCTTAAATTCTCAAAGCACTCACACTGACGTGAACTGCAACCCAGAGGTCTCCAAATATTGGGAAATGCAATGAGCAAGTCCTCGTAACTGCCTACGGCATACATTTGCCACTAAAAAGAGCACATCATAACAAAAATTAACACCATGCATTCACAAGGCTCTCTTCCTCTCTGTAATTAGCCACATACACCTTCACCTGAGATCATCATCACACTCCGTGATTCAGCTGACGCACGTTCATGTATCAGAACAATACCTATGCCTTCTGCTGGACTCGTCGTCAAGTGCCTCCTCTGGCAGAGGCGGGAGAAGGCAGGCGAGGCCACCAGCTCAGCTCCAGCCACTCCACAGAAAGCCCATGGAAGTGCCCTCCTGCTCCTGCAGCCAGTCCCATGACTGACACTGGCTTCCAGCAGGACAGGAGCTGCTCACTACAGACCCAGCAAGTTAAATTGCGCCAAAACAGCCATCCACCCACACAGATTACCCTGCTCTCTTCATCACAAAGAAATGCCCATTTCGGTTCTCCCCAGAGCTATCACAGCAAGCCCTCAGGCTTACAAGGAGACTTAAATTAGCCACCTAAGCCTACCTGATGCATTTTGCTACCTCCAAGTCAGCTTTGTTTCAGCACCCTGTACATATCCCAGAGAAGACGGGGCTTTGGGCAGTGCTCCAGGCCCCAGGCAATCTCACAGCAAGCTTGGAAGGTCTGCAGATCTTCTCAGAAGTGCCACCTTCCAGCAGCCTTCTCACAGCAAGCCTCACTGCAGTGTTTCTGGAGACAACTAGCTGCCTCACAGTTAAATTATTCTGGCCACCAACAGATAACACATGAAGTAAAATGTTCGTATTTAGAAGAAGTCCTGTACTTTAATAGAATAACACTATTTGCTTCTAGAGCTGCTGCACATTTGCCTGTGCACTGGGGTCAGGAAACAGAGGGGAAATAACACATGAGAACCAACACCAGGCCTTCCACTAGAACTGGAGCCGGGCTCTGTGACTCTGTCCGAGCTGCCACAAGCCCTCAGTGCCATCCATACCTTACTGCAGCCTGCTCTGCCCACTCACTGCTCTGCTCTCCACAGAGCCACTCATGCTCCCTCCCCTGGCTCTCAACAGCTGCTTTTTGAGAACACCTCTAAAGCTATCTTAATCCTTTCCTCTGAAGTCTTCCCTCAAATTCTGACTCACAACAGTCCCCACCAAAAAAAAGCCTCCTCAGTTCTTCAGTGTGAGCCACTCTGATTGCTGCCTACTGTTCTGACTGATCCTCCTTTGAGCAAGCTCCTGCTTGGATCCTAAGCTGGCAGGCACCCGGCTGGCAACAGCCCTGTCTGTGCTGCAGGGTCCCAGGTTACCATCCGGGCTCCAAGGAACCGCAGCAAACAAACGGCTAGTTGTCTTCTCAGGAAGAAGATAAACCTATTGTCTGATGTCAGGTACAGAATCCCAGATTTGGATTTAGTGGGAACAGATCAGACACAGAGCAGATAAGCGTGTATGACGATTCAGAATTTCCCCCGATTTAGACACGTCACCGTTAAAAATTCATCACTGCCAGTGTCTGCAGACATCCCTGAAGGGCATCTTCTGCATTCTCCTCTCTGCTTGGGTCCAGAGAGCACAACCCGAGGTCTGGAAGTCAGACAGGACTTCTGAATTGACAAGCACAAGAAAAAAAAATCACACCAACAGATCCCCAGCCTAAATTCCTAAATTCAGACTCCCTTGCCAAGGAAACACCAAGCAACGCCATGTGCTCCAGAACAGGGTGCAGCGGCACTTTTCCCAAGCAGAACTGTACTTTGACCAAGTCCTGCTTTGTGAGTGCATTTAACTTGATAAAGCCTAAATTTCCTAAATTCTCATCACTTCTTTACTTCCTACATATTCTTCTTCTGTTCCTTAGATGTCGTCACAAGAAACAGTCACCTAGAAGTATTTACTATGGTTTAGTGACACATGGAAAACGTTTAGAGACTTTATGACCTAAAATTTTAACTATTTGATATGAATTATTTCTCATCACAATTAGGGATGTAGCAGGGGAGACTTTCTTCTCTACCTTAACAGAAACAACAGCAATACTCAGCCATTGAACCCAAAGTACGAACAACTTCAACACAGGCAGCAAAGGGTCAGGAATCAAAATACTCTGGAGGTCCAGTATTTTACTGTGGATCTTATGCCTTCTGGTGGCAGATGTCCTGCCATGAATTACCATTTGCTTAACCTCTTCCAGAAACAAGTAAAGGAGTCCCAGATACTTACCGTTGCTAACCATGCGCCTAGCTACTTCCCAAAGGACCAGCCCAAAAGCCCAGATATCGACCCTTTTATAGGAGTCAAAGCAGTCTGCCTGGATAGTTTCATCCAAGACTTCTGGAGCCATGTAGCGTTTGGTGCCCACTCGGGGATTGTTCCCCACATCCAACTGATTCGTGCTTTGGGAGTGCATTACTGCAAGGCCTGAAGGACAGAAAAAAAACACCTCTTAAGTCCCTTTAAAACTATCACAGCATATGTTTAAAATTCCATGTGAGCAGTGACACCCATCAGACAGTTTCTTAAAAAGGAGCCAAGAGCCAAGAGTCCCAACTGTCCAAAGACCAACCAGGTCAGCTCCAAACTCGCTATCAAAAACAGCCACTGTGTCTGTAGACTTAGACCAATTATCTCCCCAGGAATTACCATTAAGCATGTTATTGCACTGTTGCAAAACGTTGTCATTAAGTGTTTTGCAGCCACTGGATGTCACCAGCGCTCTAGGCACGTATACACAGAAGGCCAAGCATCTGTTACTTAGAAGAAAACAATTTTACACAGCATTCAGATTTATTTATAGAACTTTTGGGTAGGTGGATATATCCGAACTGCAGGGAAGAGAGAAGAAAAACACTGCATGATGGATATACACAAGTTAAAAAATAAAGCTGGGAAATAAAAAAAACACCGTATTTGCAGTAGCTTGAAAAATAAACATCCTCAAGCTGATCTAAAATGAGTCAGTCAAAACCACTCTACCTGGTTTCTACTAATTACTAAACATTTAAGCAAGGAACATTATGTGAGGGACTAAATTACTGTAAATTTGGAAACACACAGAGTACTGGTTTTGCCATGGTAAACAGCGAGCACTGCAAATTGAACAGCAACAGGTGCATGACATAACTAAGCAATCGAAAAGACGACACAAACTCTCCCTAATTTCCTCAACAACTCTTGCAAGAATAACATATACTATTTACATTTAACCTGAGTTTATTTTAGATTAAACTTAAAAAGCTTTTTAACTCAGTCCCACAAAATTAACCACCAGATCATTAATTTTTTTTTCCTTTCCAAAAAACAGCCTGTACTTCACTGTAACAAAAAATCTGGAAAACGTTTTCCTACAATTTAAATGCACTTCAAGTAATTTCAAGTTTCTAAGAAAATGCTTATGGCACCTCTAGAAAGATACCATCTACTAACCCCATGACTGCTGAGAAGATAATTTGGAAAGCCTGCTCTCCAGATAAAATATTTTTTGTCATATACACACACTTAAACATTTATGTATTTCTTTGGATTTATATTATACAATATGTATGGATTATAATATTTAAGAAAAAAACCAACCACTTGCACACTGGAAACAAAGGTTAGAAAACAAATTTCCTAGCAAACTCTGAAGACGTCAAGACTTTGGAGAACACTTTGATAAAAATTGTAATAGTGTATCCAAACGGGACAAAACAGATTCAATGGATTGACAGGTCAAAGGTTTAAGGCCGAGGGATGCAAGTCAGCATCCCGCACGCTACAAACTATGACCATGTTGCAATAGGGTCAGGGGACAACAGTGTTGTAATCAGGTTCTCATCATGGTGGCTTCTGCGCTGTTTAAGAGAGCTCAGCAGCAGATACTGCACTGCTCCAGTTTCTTTTCACCTCAGGAGATCTCAATGCACATTTAACCAAGGGCCCATAACTGCTTGCCAGAGAAGCTCTTCCTACAATATACTAATTCTTTAAAAAGGAGAAAAAAAAAAAAAAAAAAAGAAAAAGCTTGAGGGGAATATAAATTGATGAAACACATTGGTTCTCAAGACACCAAAAAATCCTCTTTAGTATCCAGGAGTTATCTGCTAGAAACAAAAATTGAGCAAATCTGTTTTGTTAGCATTCTTTGCATCTTCCTTACAAATGCCAGTGCTCGTTTCAAGCAGACATTCACTACTCAGTATGGACGGGGAAGGAGGGAGTAAGAGGAGGGCTTCTTTTTGTATAAGGATTATTCTGCTGTTCTATAAGGTTGCTCAACTAAGACCTATCACTGTGCATGTGAATTGCTTTAGAAGGGCAGAACTTTTCCACAGTGCTGACAGACTGAAGCAAGACTGACATCCATCCTTGGACTTTATCACACAGTTTCTGCTTAGCTAGAACATATTTGAAACAGCCGGTTTTGTAACTGCAGCTCTGGACGCTTGGGCTGCTGCTGGAGATGCTGGTTTCCAGCACGGTGGCCAAAGGACAACAGCCAGTTCTCAGAGCTCTTGCACTTGTGCCAGCCAGAAGGATCAGGACAGAATGGCACCGAGCACCAAGCTCCACTGCACCCAGGCTGCCGGCAGAACAGACAGTTACAAGATATGCACCAAAACCATTTTAGTCCTCTTTTTTTTCAGAGCTGACACCTATCCTTATTGGGTACGTTGAAAGTCCAGAACCTGGTGGGACCGAGACAACCCAAGTCCAGCTTAACTCTGGGCAGCTGTAGTGAATCCTTCCATCTGCTCATACTTGCCAGGCTCTAAGTGCCATTTTTCTTGTATGGTGCGTGTGTTGGAAAAAAAAGAGAAGGAGTCCAGAGGAGACAGAGAGATGAGAGAAAAAGAGCCAAAGCTATACAGTAAAAAAAGGCATGAATATATGGCAGAGGCAACAAACTCTTTGGTAACTCTCCTTTACAGAAAAGGAACAAATGAAGAACATGTCAGATACACACCTGAGGATTTCACTTTTAAAAAAATAGCTATTTTACCACCATAAAAACTAACTGGGAAATGTTTATTGCTATGCTCTCTCAGAAAACCTCTCAAATATCTGAAGCCTCTAGATAAATAATGTAGTAGATGTCACTTTATTAGTGTGATGTCAGTCAATGCCAGTATGTGCTGCCCCCTCCTCAACGCGAGCTACAAGTTTATTTAAAAGCCAGTTTCTGAAGTTTTGTATTTTCAACTTAGTGCTCCATTTTTTACCTATTATTCTCTCTGCATATTTTGATAGGCCCAGGTGTGTGGCTTTCATGTTTTCCCTGTGTGCACCTTGTGCCTGTTCTACAATAGTTAGCTATTTTCTTCCTTGTCTTCAGAGAAAAGAAAAAAAAAGTATCATCAGACATCCACCCGAGGTGTGAACGAGCCATACTGCTGCAACTCTTTCTCAGCAGCTACCAGCTTGACGTCTGAAACCAGCTGGTCATGGAGAACCCAATTTTGGGCTCAGTGAATTACCTGGCAAAGGACTCGAGCTGGACAGACCTACGGAGCTTGGGACAATGAGCGCATAGTTCTTAGACTGTAAGTGGAAGGATATTTATGAGTTCAGAAATGAGCTGAAGCCTAATAACTGCTGCCTTCTGGGATCCATGAATGGAATTTAACAACAAAAGCCTGAGAAAAAGCCCAAAATGTTAGCTCTGCTCCTGAACTCAGAGGCTGCACTGTGCCTCCTCTGCAGCGGAGTGGCATTTCTAAGTTGTAAGTGCCATCTAGTGGCTGCCATAAACCTTCAGGGTAATCTCAGATCATGGTAAGGTTATTTTAAGATTACTTTCAGACTTTTACGGTTGAGTTATCCAATACATTTGATTTCTGCAGGAATGCACTGCGTATATTAGCATTGAAATGAACTCACCTAAATCTGCTATGCAGCACTGTCCATTTTTCTTAACGAGGATATTTTTGCTCTTCAAGTCCCGATGAGAAATGGCAGGCTTCCCCTGGGTTCCAAATATCTCTATGTGCAAATGTGCAAGCCCACTAGCTATGGACAGTACTATGCGTAGGCAGCTGACAGTGTCCAGGGTAGTGAGCTGTAGATAGTCATACAGAGAGCCCATTTCATGGTAGTGGGTAATTAACCACAACTGGGTACTAGAGTTTCTGGAAGTCATATCAGATGCAATAAAACCTAGAAAGAGAGGAATAAAAAAGGAGAAACAACATAATAAATTCACAAACCTCCTTCAAGACACCCTCAAGAAAAGAATCAATACTACTAGGCCCCTCTTGCAATTTAAAACTCTGTTTAATTAAAACTTTTCCATGATTGCACTGCACAGACTGCAGGTCTTACCATGATGAAAAAAGAGCTGACATATTCTGGAACTCTGACTCAAGTCTATTCAGAAGAATGTATTTATATATTTTGTTAGTCATGCCAAACACAGCTACTTGTTAGGATCACATACTTAAAAAAAAAGTTATTTTTATTTTTTGTTCTTCTTTTTGAAGGACTTGGGGGTAGGGAAGTTTCCAGCTAAACAAAAAGATCACCAGATTGTAGCACATCTGTTGGCATCCACTCAACAGGATCACGCTGGAGAGAAGCAATACCTCAAACAGACAAGTCATAAGTAATCATCTCCATTTTTAAGGACACCAAGCAGCCAGTGCAGGCTGCTGAGAAAAGGGTTAAACACGTTTCATGTGCACATCACATCCCAGTAACCAGACACTGTATGCTATGCCAGCTTCACTTTACATCCAAGGTAAGGCTATTCAGAGCCCTCCCAACAACAAACCTCAACACGTCAAAAGCTTGCTGTCCCCACAGGAAACATCACACCTTTCTGACCAAATACAGATCGAAAAAAGCACATCTCACCACAGCAACAACGTGCTCTCCGGTCATCTCCCATTGCTCAAAAGCTGCAGAGGGACTGCTGCAGGCTGATTATCAGACCTAGGGGCCTGCTCTAAACTGCTGGAGCTCTAAGCTGCAAACGCCCGAGCTTCTGAACTGCACCCCAGCTCGCGACGGAGCGGCAGATGGCTACGGAGACTGTAGCAGCAGCAAAGATTAGCATACCAAAAACCAGAGAATAGTAATTCTTCTATTTCAAATACTACATTCAACCGGTGTGCAACTCACTTCCACAGTGAAGTAAGGCAGAGCACCTTTATGCATCATAGCTGTATTTCACAATGATTTTCTACAAAGGAACAGAGAAAAATTCTCTTTGAAACTCATGAACCTCAAGAACGGCTTTCAAAAATGTGGTGTCTTAAAACTGAGGAAAAGATTCATGAGTAGCTCCCTTCCTGTTACCTCTGTATCAGCACTCTGTTCACCTCAACAGCTTTAGCTGGGAAGCAACAAAAATTTTATTCCCAAGCTAGAGAAACAAATCATGTTTATTAAAAGCCCACATATGACATTTGTCAGAAAGAACGCTCACTACCTTTCTCTCTGGAAGTCAGGTTTCTGCACAATGTGACACTTTTGTAATTGGCAATATTGTTTAATATCGCATCTAAAAAAATTCTATAAAATAGCCAACAAATTTGACAGTTATCAAGAAAGACTAAACACAGATAGCGGAACATGGGAAACACTTAATGTAATTTCAGCCAAGTTACTTGCTCTCTCGGGAAGGAAAGTTCAATAATTCACATTTCAGGAGGCCACCAAATTATTTTTGTAGTAACAAAGGAACTGCTTCAGGAAACATCAGACAAACATCTAGCAGGGTGAGCTATAGAGACAAGGAATATTCTCTGACAGGAAACAAGAACAAGGAGCCCAAGTAAAACTGATTGAAGGCAGACAGATTGCTGGTGAGATAATGTCAGTGCTCAGAAAACATGCTGCTGCTTTTATCTGTAAAGGTGGCACACCAGTGAAAGAAGGTCATGGCAACGAGGAATCAAAGGCTCTGCTTAAACTTCAGCCATGGCTCGCCACACAAAAAAGCCATTTTCTAAGCTCTGAGAACTGAGCACACGAGGTACAAGGGATACACAGGATTCAAAATCATCGTACTTTCATATTTACAGGGAAATGAGATATATCATAAAAGTACAACTATAGTTGAAGTTTAAACACCAAAGGAGCTTAGTTTGACCCTGAGCAGAACAGTTAAACAGAAGAAAACAACAGATTCGTGCTGCACTTTATTCACGCACAAGGAAAAGTATTCAAATATCTAAATCTCCCCACTTTTTCTCCCTTCATGTCTCCCAGGTAAACTGAAGTTACAAGAAAACATAGAACCACTAGAACTTCTCCACCTAACACCTTATGCGATACTCTTTTGCTATTTGGCTGCCCCGCAACAAGAGCTGCAAGGGTGAATTCTCAGCACGCGGGTCTGTGGCACCTCCATTCTTCTTTACACACTGTGCTGCCAACAATTGATTAATCTGCTTGACCGCTTCTTGCTAGAGTATTGCAGGAGGACAATGATTTATGGTTGCTACGACACTTTCTCCAGATCAGACTCAGATTTCAGCACCCTCCTGGCAAGTGTCCCCCTTAACTTCAACTATTTATCACAAACACAAGAACCTGATCTCACAGGTTGCAAGATATCTGGCAAATTTGCAGTGCTTTGCAAGCAAGCTGTTGAGTTAACTCACCTTTACACCAGCTACCCTAGGATACATGAATATGGTTGCACTACTCACCTAAAATATTTTCATGCCGCAGCAATACAGTGTTGTACAATTCAGTTTCCCTGAACCAGGATTTTTCATCCCTAGAAGAGAAGATCTTCACAGCAACATTTTCTCCTTGCCACTGACCCCTCCAAACTTCTCCATAACGGCCCTTTCCTGATGGGGGAAAAAACATAGTAAAAGTTGTCAACTAACAATCACCATAGGGCAGAAGGACAGGATCAGCTGGTAGGATGGAAACTCAGCAGTCATGGCCCAAATATCACACTGATGTACTTTGATCACCCCCGCATACGATTTTTTTCCACTTTACAGTCATGCTGTGCGCTCCACTGTCTCCTAGTTTTCCCTGTTTGTTTTAACTGCAAACTCAGAGTACGGATCTCTCCTCCTTGCACATTGGTACAGTGTTTGTACCGGGCAGGTGTAATCACTCGGCTACCACAACGAAAAGCGCTTTTGCAGCTCAAGCAGCTTCGGCAGCATACTACAAGGTCAGTGTACACAATGCAAACAGATCCACGAACTGTGAAGTTAGGACAGGAGGGATATATAATGTTGGGGATACAGCCTTTACATTTCTATTACATCATCAGCCCTTGCAAAAACAGTCAGCACAGCCAGACACACAAAATGCAGAATGATGATTTAAAGAAAAACAAAACAAAAAGACTTCACACAATACACCCCCCCAAAAAGAAAACAAAACAAACACCCACAAACAAAAAAGGATTAAAGAAAAACCTCAAACCCCCCAAACCCACTCCTGTCCTGTGGGGAGCAGGACACATTGCCAGCATGCCAAAGTTTTTACCCAAAGAGCTTAGAAGACATGTATGAAATTATCAAGTACCCACGAGCAAAGCAACATCCTGGACAAGGCGCACTGGGAAAGTTCTGATCATTGCCATTTTCATTGCAGCCTGAATACGATAGCCTCAGGCTTCGTGCAACGAATGACACTAGATTTGACAACTATAAACATCCAAATTGTGCCCTCCCTTGCCCTGCTGTTCAGTGCTCTTCAGAGGCACGTAGGAGTCCGCAGCAGTTATAACCAACTGGAGAGAGATACCCAACATCATCCTCAATGCTGTCACCCAGAAGAGACTTCCTGCACAGCGCTTCCACCCAACTCTGCTATACCAGCTGGAACACACAGGTGCTGGAAACCAGTGCCAGCCAAGTGAACTTGGAAGCAGACATCATTCCAGAGACACACTCAATCACACAGATATACACACACAAAAAGATAAGTCTATATTGCAGGCAAAATCATCATGTATATCATATTCTACAGTTTCTGATGGAGAGAAGGTGCAGAGCAGCAGAGGATGCACACTTAGATTTAAGGCAAATGTGACCATTTGTGCCTACTCAATCCATACTATAAGCCAAAAGCAAAGAAACACTGGTAAAATGTAGGTCCAGTCCCTACAAATTCACAGATTCATCTGGTTTAGTTGGGCTTGATTTAGCACCCTGATGAGTTATAACTTCTAGTGACACACAGGAAGGTGTTAACCTGTTGTGAATTCACATCACTGAAGAATCACCATAAAACATATTTAAACCAGTCTTTTTTTTCCTACCAGAATCAATCACTACAATGCCTTCCTCACCTCTTTAGTGCCAGCATGGCATCTTGGCTCAGTGTTACTGCCTCAGGATATCTTTGACCCAAATGCTTCCTAAAATTACTAAACTCAAATTTAACACTATTCAATTAATAATATATATATATGCTAAAGAAAAAATTAATGGATCCTTAAAATTAACACTAAAATTGTGCAAAAAAAAATAAAGACTCAGAAGAGTTCTAGGGAAGAGTTACCAGAGAGGTTCTCTCTTTCAGTGAAAAAGAGCAGCAACAGTACATCACCACCGCCACGGTCCCAAAGCAACAGCGCAGAGCAGGCAAGCTACAGAACATTCCTGTTCCCATGCTAATGGCCCAGAATCACAGGGCTGGGTTGGGGTTTTTGGGGTTTTTTTTGTGTGTGTGTGGTTGTTTGGGTCTTTTTAAATGCCACGTTAGCCACTTTGCTTGATGGTTCAACTCCAGATCTCAAATCCAGATGATCCTTTTCTAATTCTAAATCTTTCTAGTTGAACATCAATTAATGAACAAATGTTTGTTTCACAAAGTACCCAAACAAGCCTAGTTTGTATTTTCTAACATCACCTTACTGAACAAAGCTTAAATTTTTCAATCATAAAGCAAGAATTGTATTTGCCCCTTTCTTCTGATAGATCTGACAGGAGATAAGGCCTTCTCTCTGCATTTGTTACCAAGACTTGGCACTAGATGTGAAGGGACTATACTAACCTACACACTCCACAAGCGTGATCTGGCGAGCCACCGTTCTTTGCACCAAGAAAGGAAGTCCAGAACCACTTCCAGATGTGCAGGAATGGTCCAATAAATCCTGTTCAAAAGGAAAAGCAGAAGTTTATAAGCTATGAGAAACTACCTTTTTCCTCCATTTCAATGCACAAAGGTACACCACTTCACAGGGCAGGTTAAGTTAAAGCTCATTGCTATCTCAATGGCTCTGGTGATGATGTGGTCACTCAGGATGGAGACATATCGTCGCCATCACCGTACAAGATGGACAGAGAATGCTCGTTGCAAGGTTTTACCACTTCAAAGAACACCCCACACACGAAGAGACTGGTAGGGGAGCTGCAACTCAGGCACAATCACTTTCTGATGGAAGTATTACAAACAACACAACAAGGAACAGCAAACAAATCCAGCATTGTTTCATTCTCCGATTTCTTATTCTATGTCTGTCTTTTATCTGGAATTACAGTATCATTTTGTTTAACAAACATATCATTTTGTTTAGTAACTAAATGACAATAAATTTACCGCCTGTGAATCTGGAAGCTCACTCGAAGCCTACAAGCCATCCTCTATAGTGAAATTCCACTCTCTTTCAGCACTTTGTTATTCTCTTACTTAGCTTATGCTCTTTCAATTCTGTATCTGTAACTTATTTCAAATAGGTTACTATCAATTTTTTTTTTAGAAAAGTTTTCTATGTCCTGCAATAATCTGAGTTGCCTCAAAAAGAAGGAACTTGCTTTCTCCGACTTACATACTTAAAACCTTCTGCTATACAGTTAGCAGAAAGAAAAGCAGCATTTACTTTTGAACATTCCTGCAGACTTTTCCCATTCTTCCAGTCACCTGTGGTTTCTTCCTAGTAAAGAAGACTGGAACAGCACAGCAACACAAATGTGTTTTTATTAATTAGAGCTAAGGTCATGTCCCAGCCCCACCAATCTGCGCTACCAGATACTCTCGAAATTTATTTTACAAATCCCTATGAATAAACATGTGTTAGAAAGGGTCATTCAGAACCCTGAACTTTTTTTATTACTATAAATAAGACTCTAGAAAGAGCCAGAGCTGAAAGTTTCTAACTGCAATGGTAAAACAGATAAAACCAACATAGTCCCGTGATACAGCTTGCTTTTTCAGCACCTTTTTCATCAGCGGCCTGTGCACAATTTGTGCTCAGCCAACTGTTTTGTCTGAAGCAATACATGGAAGGGAGTCAGTTTTGCTGAAAAAAAAAAATCTACAGACAGGGGATTCTCTGATAAACTTCAAGTCCCTGCCCCAAATTAGAATTTCTGACAACATCCAAATAATTTATTCTGAGTCTCCTTCCCTAAAGTGGCCGAACCACGCTAGATGAACAGTCCTCAAAAAAACATTAAAATAGTCATTCTGGGGTAGATAGCAGTCATGGGAAGTTTTGGGCCAAACTAATCAAGTTTGGTGTAGTTATTTACAACTGAAAACCGTTTTAAAACAAACAAGGCAATAGGTGCATCACCTGTATCACCTACATTAGATATATTGATACTCCAGAAAATTTTCCATAATGTCTGTCTTAAAAGTTTTTATCAGTTTCTGGTATTTTTAGAGCATGAAAACCAGACTTTAAACTGTAAGCTTATAAAAAAAAAAAAAACAAAACGAGTGAGATTCTAATTGAATGTTAAAATCCTATTAGCCTTTTAAAATGCTAATACCCAGCTACTTTTCTGGCTAGGACTTCCGTACTAGTTCCAGCACTAACAACTGTATTACTGGACTTTTTTTTTTCTTTACAAAGGAAAACAGAATGAAAAAGTATAAGCACAATCAACTTTCTAATACTTCCAGCAAACTGCACTACTGGGCTTTAATCAGTTCTGATGAAGTCTCATTTCTCCTAACAATTTTTTTATGAATGCTCAAGAAAAAGATAATCCATGAATGACAGGAGACTGCTATTTTGTTTTGTAATACAAACTGAGAGCTCGTTTCCCTTCCTGCTTGTATCAGAGGCAAAAAAAAAAAATCAACACAAAAATCCAACCCAAACTTATCTGCAGTGACTGTAAAAACAAGATTTGAAGAGGCCACAGCCCTTTCCATTCCCCATTAGGAAGCTTAGGGCTTTAAGCATTTGATACACTATGGAGACTAATCCTAAATGTAAACTAATCTAATGTGTAACAAAACCAGCGATTTAAAACACACAATGGAGATGAAAAATCTGGAGCTTAAAAGAGACTTACTGTTTAGATGACCATTTAGAAACAAGGAACTATCAATATTGGTTTTACATCAGCAGCACTCAAAGGCACAGCAGAGGCACTGGGAACATTCAGCTAAGAGCGTCTGACAGCTGGGAACAAACCAGTTCCACTAGAACAAGCCTTTACTGTTCGCAACTTCCCCAATTTATTTTTAAAAGAATTTTGATTTATTCTTCTCAGGTTTTACCACCGTTTCCAAGTAACATTAAATGACTTGAAGTGCAAAAGGTTTGGAAATGGAATGGGAATGGTCTTGCACAGATAAGAGTTAAGAGCCGGTAAAAGCTGGAAGTCAGTGCTTAAGGACAGATAACCAGCTGCACGCATGCCTAGTTCATGGTGAATGTATCGAAACTAGCTGTTTTAAAACAGTTAACACAGAATCAAGCCTTGCAGGCTAATTAAAGAGTGCCAAAGGCATTAAAAAAAAAGTATAGTTTATACAGGGCCAAGCTGAAGCACAACTGCAGGGCAGCAGTAGAGCGCTGCTGCGGTTCGCACCACACCTGATCCTGCAGTGCCAGGCACTCCCGCTGCCTCTCGGGCCTTACTTGCTCGGTTTCCATAAAGCACGGGAAAACTGCTGGGAACATTTGTTTCTGGGCTCAAGTGACAGGGTAAGATACATTAAGTCTTTAAAAAGGAAACACTTCCCCGTGTCATTTTATTTTCCAGAGATGACGTGAACAAGAACATGTTTTAAAAACAAAATTTTGAGTAAGCAGTTCTCATTTCTTTAATTCCTACCGCTCTTCTGTCAACAAAATTTCACTAATTTCCTAATCATCCAAGAGCCTGTCTATTAAGATCATGGGAGTCGGGTTCGAAGTTTTTAAAAGTAAAAAGTATCTGTATTTCCTTCTTCCCCTAGCATCACATCTTTTTCAACCTTTCAGGCTGTCTTTCATATATCAAAGATGCAGTACATTTTTACACCTTTCATATCACTTCAGGCTACCCAACAATCAGGGTTAGTACTCTGTTTTGCTGTTTTTGCTGTTTAGACATTGCTTCTAGGAATGTAAACAGCTTGACTACAGCCTATAGCAATTCTCCAGGTCAAAGGAGTCCTGGAAAAGCAAAAGCTATCTTTTGGTTAAATTTCATTTACAGCTTTGCGAGCACAGGAGTGTCACCACAGAAGTCCTGACGCTCAGTGGCATCCCCAGGCAGCAAAAGGTGCTGTTCTTCATGTGGCCGTGTCTGGAGGGTAACAAGAGGGGACCTCAGAAGCAAAGAAAGCTCACTCAGGTTTTCAGCATGCACAGAGTTACTCACTGCCAATGTGCTGTCTCCAACGTTTGATGCAATGAGTCCCTCAATTGTGCCATACTCTGCATCTCTAGAATTGAGCCTCTCCATATGGTTTTTCTGTATTCTCCGGATGATCAGCACAGCTACCGCAGAAAAAACTATCAACACTATCACAGGAGCCAGTATAACAATGATTAGTGTTTCCATGCTGTAACCTGCAGCTTCTCCTTGAAAGGTTTGCCCTGGGGAAGGAAAAAAAAAAAAAGGGGGGGGGGGGGGGCGAAATAAGTTTGCAAATTCGCAGAGAAAGTCTTTAAAACCAATAGCACTGATACCAACTTTTAACTTGGTAGCCACCTAGTCTGACAGAGCGGCCGTGACACTGATACCAAGGATGCTGCGGCAGCGACTCTGCAGAGCTGTCACAACAACCCCCTCACTTCAGAACAAACCCCCCTGAAACCGTGCAATTCGCTCACAGGCAGTAACTCAATTCTGACTGCACGCTTTAACCCTCAGCCTTCGCCCAGCAATACAGATCATCCAACCTGCGGACATCAGATGTGCGCCAGCGGGCCCAGAGGGAGGCACAAAGTAGAAAGGGCCTTACTGCTCTGATTAAACCCTTACTTTCGCAAGCACTGAAACCATCTCGCTTCCATCTCACCAGATGAAAGCTGAACCTTTTTTCTTTCTCAAAATTCACTATTTATTAACCTCTCACCTTTAGAAGAAGGCAGCTGCGCAGTGATATTCATGTTGCAGAGGTATCCTTGGCAGCACTCAACAGCTTGGTCAGGAGAGGGAGGTGTCTTGCACGTCATTTTCCCTTGTTCATAGACTTGGAAGCAGCCTTTCTGGTAAACCTTAGCACCGTCATTAATGCTCAGGGAAGCGAAACATTGCTGGCCTTGGCAACGATCTCCATTCCCACAGGACATGCCTTCACACACACATTCGTAGTGGACCATATTTAGCTTCAGTTCATCATCTGTGAAAGGGAGTTGAGGAAAAAATGCCAACGTATTCTTAATAGATTCAGTTATATAGAGATAACGAAATCATTAGACAATAAAACCTTCTGTTTACAGAAAAAACACTACTTGCAGCTAGCGCTGAAGAACCACCAAGTAGGAGCTAACGATACTAATTCAGCCGTTTCAGCGAGACAAAAGTATGAGCTTGCACCATCAAAGAAATACCAGTCATATCTGCCCACTCCAACTACTCAAATTTCAAGAGTTCAGTGCCATTTTACATCACCTCTCCAGCAGACACTCCTGTGGGTATACAACACGGGAGGGTCAGCTACACAGGGACACTTGGCAGAGGAAAAATCCTAACAAACTGTGTAAGTAAGTTTAAAACAGATTTGCTAAACCACATTATATTTCTATATCGAAATAGTTATTCTCAAGCATTCTGGAAATGACTTTAACAAAATCAAATTAAGGCCATTTAAATTTGCAGTGGGCAAAGGTACACAGGATTTAGCGGGTTTAACTAGCTTGCTAGAAAGCTTGGAGCGACTTTCCCAGGAAGATGAGCCTTTAAGGAGTACCTTGGGAGTGAGTAAGCATGGAGATAAACCGTAAAGGGAGAAGCAGCACACTGTCAGCAGGTACACCACCTCCCTTCCAGCTCCACACACTGCGGCTAAGGAAGAGGAAGAACTGTTCAGAGAATGTATAGAGTAGAAAAGTCAACTCCTAAGTATCCTCAGTAAGTGTCCGGAGATCCCTAGCTGGGAAAATCCCCCTCTCTGCACAGAACCGTTGCTGCTTTCAGGAGTGGCATGTGCCTTTCAAGACACAGCACGGGGTCACTCCGGGCTCTGCAGGAGAGGACACTGCTTTCGACTGGCTAGTGGGGGGCACTGAAAGCTCTTCCGTTTCCTGGAAGATCCAGGTGCCCGAGGTGGTAAACAGCCATGTGTGTTCACAGATGGCTGAGAAGAGGCACAGCTGGGAAGGACAGAACAAGTCCCCACTCTCTGTCACACACATCCCATGCACACGTGCACACACACACACACACATGTTCATGGCAACTTAACTCATATTTACATTCTCTTTTTCAGTTCTAACACACAAGAAAAGTTTCCAGCCACAAATACAGTGGATACTCCTAAAATAGCAGCTGAGCATACCATGTGTTGGACTTTTTCGAGGCTATAATTAGAGTCTGCCTACTGGGAACATACTCAGTTTGTTTTCTGCTTTGTTTCCCTCCCCTCCCACAATGAACAAATACACAAATATGATCTTCCATTTTTGAACCACTAACAAAAACTAAATTGGGGAAAGAATCCTGAAATCAGCCAGTGCCTGTCACATTGATCTCAAGTACTGGTATACACAATCCCAGCCATACATGTACCAAGTAATAACTTTGCTAATTTTGTTGAACTTTTTTAAAAATGAAAAAAAACCAAAAAAAAACGAAAAAAAACCACCAAACAAACAAAAACAAACTGTCAAACATTCCTATAATGACGTTCTGTTCCTTCTCCTCCCACAACAGCAGCAGTAAAACACAACTGTATTGTAACACACAAGCCCTTAGTCTCGGTTCCTCTGGCTGGAACTGCCGAAGGCATTCCAAACTGGAGACCGCCAAGGGACTGACTCCCAAGACATGGTCATGACATGCCTACAGAGTCCCAGACACGTACCTTTGGTAAGGACAGTCCTTTAGAAGCAAGGATCTCAGTGCCTCCCACTCAGCAAGATGTTCCTGTTGTCAATGACAAACACTGGCCTGTGAGGACAGAGACACGGAGGTGTGCAGGCTGCAGGATCAGCCATTCCAACTATGCAGTAACAGCAGAAATAGCTGCTGTACGGAGTGGGACAACCGACCTACCATCTGAGAGCCACCCCAAGTCCACAAGGAAAATCCACATGGCTTGCAGCCCGATCCAGCCTAACGCTTCCCTCTTCTCTTGACCCAAGGACCCTTCAAGGCTGGGCAAACCTCACGCAAGGCAGAAGAGCAGTTCTGGCAGAAAACCACCTCCCCTCATGTGCCACCTCTCAGATGAGCTCTGCAATCCCAAAATGGGCCAGGAACCACAGGGCAGTTGATCAGCCCTTGCAGAGAAAACCTGACATTCCTTACACATGAACTAAGACATTGCAACTCCAGAGACGCTACCTGTCTTTTGTGCAGACTGCTCCAGCCCGAAGGCAGGGTGAGCCATCTAACGGGACACACAAGTTGTGGATCCATTTAATAGCGCATGAAGACAGAGCAACACCGATTACATACATGTGAACTGCTGCAGCTCCTCACATGTCCACGGACCAATACAGATCAATTATCTGCTGTCAAAATGAAACATTTCTGCTGAGGAACTCCTGGGTTGGCAATGGAGACACTCCTTTATGACTGTTACTATTCCTTATGCCCAAACTGCCCCTTTCTTTACTTAGCTGGGTTTTCAACTCCATGGTATATTACCATGTACCAGCCAGCCCTTCCCTCATTAATGCTCCCGCAGTGCCACACTCAAAAAAAAAAAAACCAAACAAAAATCAATGGAGCTTTACCCAAAGAGGAAGCGTTGTTCAGGCTGCAGATCCAGCCAAAGCCCTGACCAGGTCCTCCCGCTCCTGCCCCCACGGGCCCTGGCTGGGACACAGCTGCAGTCAGGAGCCCAAGAGCAGACACCAGGGCGATGCTCCCCTCAACACGTACAACCAAACACCACACTGCACCCACAAAGCACCCTCTCCGAGCACAGAGCCAGCTGCAAAGGGCTGGATATCATAGAATCATAGGGTTGGAAGGGACCTCTGGAGATCATCTAGTCCAACCCCCCTGCCAGAGCAGGGTCACCTTAGAGCAGGTTGCACAGGAACGCGTCCAGGCGGGTTTTGAATGTCTCCAGAGATGGAAACTCAACCACCTCTCTGGGCAGCTTGTTCCAGTGCTCTGCCACCCTCAAAGTAAAGAAGTTCCTCCTCATGTTGAGATGGATATTCTCGCCATATGTCCCCAAAGCAAAACTGGCCGCACTGTCAAAGCAGAGTTTTGTTGGCACACGGTGAACCCAGAGCAGAAGCTGGGCTGGGCAAGTCTGCGGAACAGATGTGACCAGCAAACGCACAGCCCAGTTCCAATCCAGAGGTTATGGCTGAAGCAGATCAACTCCCCCAGACACACACACTCAGAGGTAAGTATCTCCTCCACCATAGCTCCAGGCTGTCAGGCCAGCTATGTACGTACCAGTCAGGCAACACACACAGGCAAGAAGCCAAGCTTAAAAACACTTCCATTACCTAAACACATTCACTGCATGTATTTTTGTTTCGTAATACAGATACTCATTGCTGCACTTCTGGCCCATATGTATTGTGCACATACACACAAAAAAAAAATCTGACTTGCCACACAAAGACACAGAGATTTGCATTAACTTTTCATTAACTAGTTGATTAGTTCATTATTATGAAAGTTGAAAGCGTCAAAACTGAAGGTCCTTTATTTTGTTTGCTTATTCACTTTGTGAAAGTCAACAATTAAGAGTGGTGACTCTAATTATCTAGGTATTTCAACAGAAGAGGAACCAAGACACTCCGCACTCCAGTCAGCAAGTTGGGAGGCGTGGTGTGGAACCCTGGCGGTGACAGCAGAGGCACCGTCGCACTGCGTGCGGTGCTCGTGCGCGGGGACACAGCCGTCCCAGCCATCCCACCTGAACCCCCGGGACACCAGACTACGACACCCTGAGGACACCGGCCAACAATGGAAACGTACAGAAGCAAGGAAACAAAGACAAGTTATTTACTTCTATGTGAAGTTTGGTAACTGACTGTGTGAAATAATGTGTACTGTTTTATTTCATATTTTATATCCAATTCCTGGACTGTAAACATTGTTAACTGTTTGTGAAAATAACAAACTTTTCTTCAAGGAGCAATACACTACATATGTTTCCGGGAACACGTCTTAATTTTGAGGTGATATCTTCATATTTAGAAAAGTGATTCATTTTCCATCAAAATAGCTCATACAATAGGCATTTGCCCATCTTTTCTTATTGGCCCTAGTGCAACACAGTTTCTTCACCTGCCTTTGACCTGAAAAAATGCCCATGTTAACTATGTGACATGGTCAGCAAATATTGAAGTAATTTTAAAAAGCATTAAAAAGTAAAAACATGTACCATAAGAGTCTCAAATTTCTTTCTAAAGACACATGTAATTATAATCACACGTACCATTTAAAGAAGGGCTTTAACAATATCAAATCACTTCCTTCCAGCAACACACCACCACTGCATACCGTCCCTTTCAAAACTTCGTAGAGTCACAGGATACCTCAAGTTGGGAAGGACCCATAAGGATCATCAAGTCCAACTCCCTGCTCCTCGCAGGACTAAATCTCACCTTGCAGATAAAGACTAGTACATCTGACTACACAGATATAATGCACATCTAGTGCACGCACGTGAGCGAGTGTTCAGAGGGATGACCTACGTGACACCACAAGACTCTTAGTATAAGGCTGGAAAAAAAAGCCAGGTGCCAAGGGTGGACAGAGGTAAACAAGCCTGACACAACATAGTCCTTCCCTCGCCAAGCCATGCCTTTATAACGGCGTAAGCGTAAGAGGAACAATTCCATCTGGCCGATCGCTCTTCAGCAAAGAGTGCAGGGAAGCACAAAGGGGAAGCACAAAGCACTCAGTCCCGAAGGAGCGGGCAGAGGGATCCCCCGGGGACCTGCCCCCGGCTGCACAGCAGGCAGGCGCCCGCCTCCCCAGCCGCATACTCAGCATGCACAGACACTGCAGTCATCGGCCAACCTTGGCACACGCGGCCAGGGCCAGCCCTTGTGGCCACCGGCATCCGGCTCCCCAGCCCGAGAGCACTGGGAGCCCTACCAGGGCTGTTACCCTGCCGTTGGCACGCTGCTGGGCTGGGACTGGGGCTGTCTGCTGAGCGGGACCACGGCTCTCCAGTGGAAAACCTCAAAATCAAACCAGAAAGGTTGCAAATCACAGGGGAAGCTTATCTCAGAGAGCTACTGAAATCTCTAGGAGGATGAAAAGGACTTCATGCTTGAAGGCCAAAATATTTAAAGGCAGCAATATTCTTTCTCATTTTAAATGACTGGGACGGGGGGATGCGGTGGGATCTGCTGGGTGTTCATATCATAATGAACTAAAGATGAAGGAAAGCAGACTGGGAGAAATTAAAATCTCTTTAGAGTCCATTTAATTGTACATTAGACGGCTCTTTTTTAGTGGTTAGCTTCCCTTTACGATTTTTAGTCATTTCAGGGAAACAGAAAATAATAAGCTTGTAGAGATGACTACTCCATTTAGAGTTTTATTTTCTCTTTCTCAATGCATACGGTAACAAGCATTATACAGCAGCCATAATAATAATCACAGAATCATTTAGGTTGGAAAAGACCCTTAACATCAAGCCCAACCATTAACCTAACACTGCCAAGAAGTTCACCACTAAGCCATGTCCCTCAGCACCACGTCTGCCCGGCTTTTAAATAACTCCAGGGATGGCGACTCCACCACTTCCCTGGGCAGCCTATAATAATTTGGTTTATGTAGGATTTATCAATTTAACAAAACCCTTTGAATTTTCCAGCACTAAGAAACAGCTGTTTTGCCTTATTATTGTTCTCTGGTATTACAAGGCCCCCTAAACCAGAAAAAGCACCAGTGCCGTGGCCACTGCCAGTCCATGGGAAAGCTCCAAGGGCGGGCAGAGGGGCAGCCTCCCCCAGCCCAGCTGCCGGAGAGGGGCCAGGCTGTTCCCAGAGCCAGCGGAGTCTCAGTAGCTCCCAAACGCTTCCCAGCCGCAGCGTGACACAAGACCCTCTCCAGCCTGCCCAGTCCGCAAGCCCAGGCTGCGTGTGGCAGGGAAGCCGCGGCAGCTAGAGCAGAACATGGCCCCGACACCTTCCCCCGACACTAGAGAGGGCAGCAGCATCAGCAGCATCCCACATACCACGCTCCGAACGCTGCCATCTGGATCAGGACATGCATTTGTGCACTGTTGCTAGCAAGTGAAAAACCTCACGCTCTTAGGCACAGGCACTACATTATTTAGAAAGTGCTCTGCTTTAATCAGGGTTTAGCTTCTTTGGAAATGAAGAAAAGCCTCTTTGCACACTTTACCGGGGTAATAAAGAAGTAACACAGAAGTAAATGCTGCAATAAACCTTTAGAATAAAAGGATTTTCTGAACACTCAAGTAGGGAAGAGATGTGTTTCTGCATTTAGAATTCTACACAGTGTTTCATTTTTTTTTTGGATTGGGTCAAGGGTTGCCTTTTTTTTTTTTAAATCATGTTTTATCTCATCTTCTGAAGCCTAGAGGCAAGAGGCAATGCAGAAATAGTCAGCGTCTGCCCCTGAATGCTACCCAAAGATATGCCCAGACACTTTTCACTCATCAAAAACGCAAAAAACACCAACCTGGTCCAAATCTCAGAGAAAGGAAATGGACTGATCTATGACAAAATACACGGGGTGGGGGAACTCAGAAGGCTTTGCACCTTTTTTTTGTTATGTTGTACAAAGGGAAGACAAAATAATTGTTCTCCTGCAGAACGTCAACTTTTTAAAAGTCTCCGTAAAAGCACGTGGAAAGCACGTTGGTCAGGGTGCACCAGCCCCACCTCTGTGGCCTGTTAGCAGGCTGCAGAGGATTAGCTCCCGTTCCCTCGGAGGATCTCCAAGGGCACACTCTCACTTGAGAAACACTCCAAAGCCAGGGCTGTGCTGCTGGGCCCCCGCCTTAGCCCCAGCACAAGCTGCTGGCTCCTGAGCAGCAGTTGGGCACTCAAGGAATAAAGCGGGGAGTTCTCCCATTGCTACTATGTGTTTGATCAGTGAGGAAGCCAAAGCCTAGATGAAGAGACATAAAAGAAAATTTGCTGAGGGGCCCACTAAGTATTTCTGCTTCCCCAAACACTCCTCTACAACCAGCTTGGAAGTAGGGAACTATTTCCAAAGGAACCAGAACTGCATTACTACTAGCAAACATGAACAGGGGGAAGAGCAGTGTTGTTACATGTGTTCATAGAACCATAGAATCGTTCAGGTTGGAAAAGACCCTTGGGATCATCGAGTCCAACCGTCAACCCCACTCTACAAAGTTCTCCCCTACACCATATCCCCCAACCCCACATCTAAACGACTCTTCAACACGTCCAGGGATGGTGACTCCACCACCTCCCTGGGCAGTCTATTCCAGTGTCTGACCACTCCTTCTGGGAAGAATTTTTTCCTAATGTCCAGTCTAAAACTACCCTGTTGCAGCTTGAAGCCATTCCCTCTTGTTCTACCGCTAATTACCTGTGAGAAGAGACCAACACCAACCTCTCTACAACGTCCTTTCAAGTAGTTGTAGAGAGTGATATCTTGTGTTAGACAAGTAATTGCTCATAGAAAAAGAAAACTCACAATAGGAAGTACAAGGGGAAGAGAAGGGAAGGAAGAAACCAAGAAAAGCAAAGCAAGATTGTCATGTCTCTTCTATGATGTCTTTCACAGGAGCTCTATGACCGCGTGAGAGAAACGCAGGCCCCAACACAGGGTTCTTTAAAAAGCGTTATTGGACAAGCTCTCCCTCAGCACAGCAGCTCCACAGTGTGAACAGGATACTCTGTTCTTCATAGCTGTCCCACTGGCACAGGCGGAGGGACCACAAGCAGACAACATCCGCGCATCCCTGCACACATGCTCCCACCCCTACACAAACCCCGTCCCAGGACCCTTCCAGCAGCACCTCTGGTCCAGCACTGCCTCTGCTCCCAGGGCAGGCACCACCCCGCACCTCCAGACTCGGTATCACGGACAGCCGGGAAAAGAAGGGAAACCTCTTCACACGGATTTAGTCACTCTTCTCTGGGTGCTCACTTACTGGCATCTTTTCAACAAAAAGATAATGTTTAAGCCCTAGAACCTACTTTCCTTTTTTTTAAGCGGAGTCAGGTTGAACACCTAGGATCTGAACACCTGCAGGGCGGCTCTGGAAGGGAACTGGTAACGCAGCTCCACAGGTTGCACGACACGGGCATTGCAGGCATCCGATTCCGCACATCATATGAGAGAAATTAACCAGAACCTCAGACCTTAACATGCACCTTTCCCATGTGTTTCTCTTCTCCAGCTGCTGCTCTTCAGGTTAAGGATGTGAAAGGCAGGTGGTTTAACTTTAAGATTTTTAACATAAGCACCTCTAAAAGCTGAAAAAAACATTTTCAAGAAGCAGACAGCTGCGCTTCAAGAGTGATAAGAAGGTACAGTGTGGTAACTGCTACCAAACCTTATTTCAAGATGCTTAATAACATTAGCTGATTCATGTACTTCCACAAACATTCATCTAATGTTCCTCCCTTTTTAAATTTTGTCTCAATTACCTATTCATAGACATAACTAAAGTCAACCACTAGACCATGCTTTTTTAATCCTCACCTTCCACCATCCACTCTAACATTCCATTTAATATACTCTGCCTTTTATTATTTCCATCAGCCTTTGAAAATAAGTGCACTTCAGCAGAGTAGTTCAGGAAGAGATTTCACATGGTAAATACAAAAGAACATAGATCTGCCATAACAAACACTAGATACACCTCTTGAGTCATTTAAAATTTAAAATTGAGAAAACAAAGTTACTCGCGGAAAACTTGTATTCAACATTTTTAGAAGGCTGGTGAAGTAGCAACGATGCATCTTTCAGGAGGTCACCTCACAAAACATCCAGAAGACCTTCAAATGAACCATTCCTGCCTCTCCATAGCAGTGGAAATACCGTTCTCCCATTTTGCTGAGGCAAATCTTAAACACGCTGCATGTCACAAGACCTCTGTGTGCACACAACCACGTAAAC
Organism: Dromas ardeola; assembly: GCA_013398915.1. Classification (NCBI taxonomy): domain Eukaryota; kingdom Metazoa; phylum Chordata; class Aves; order Charadriiformes; family Dromadidae; genus Dromas; species Dromas ardeola. The sequence goes on along the minus strand of VYZM01018883.1, from coordinate 505,208 downwards.
GATTTATGAAAAAGTCACGTTCCGTATCCAAAGACCTTACTGGAGCAATCGTGGAGAAGTTACCAAACACCACACTAAATACACCAAAGAGCCTTCCCAGAGAAAAAAAATAAATTTGCTTTTAAGAATGCAAGCAATGCAACTGCCCCTCAGCCCATGGGCTAGAAAGACCTGCTCGTTACACAGATCAATCATTTGCCATTCCAATAAGGCTTCCCATTTCCCTCCCCAGGCCCTGGCAAGACCTATGCCAACCACACATGCTATAAATTCCATACATAAACAGGCAACAAATATCCTTTGAAGCAACTTAAATGGAACAGCAAACCTCTCGTTCCCGAGAGGAGCATGCCCACGCTGCCAGCTGGGGAAGAGAGCGAGGGCCATGGAGCCGGCGCTGGAGCCCGGCTCCTCCAGCAGCAGGTACGGCCCCACCACACACGTCACTCACCTTGCCAGCTCGGGGAGGGAAACACCATCATCAGCAGCACAGGAAGAAGCATAACTCCATCTGCCATCATAGAGCTGCAGAAAAAGAGGAGACATGAGAGCTGTGCACCTTTTCACTGCTCTCTTAAAGTGTAACCACCCCAAAATCAGTGTTTAGCAACATCTTTCATCAATTCCTTATACAAAACACAGAATCACGAAGGTTGACTGGTCTCCTTTTTACTGTGTCTTGTTTCCTAAGTCATTTCCTTAATTTATAAAATTCATTTACTGCAATTTCTTAAAACCTTTTTTTTTTTTTTTAAGAGTCACAAAAACATCACTTGCAACTACAGTGCATATATAGAAGCATGCTAGTAGAAAACATGAATCCTTTTAGTACCAAGTAGGCATGTAAAATAGAATATATGTTCTTTCAACCAGGTATTAAGAAGTTAAATTACTATGAACTGAAAATAAGGTCTGTAAAACTGTGTATTATTTGGGCTTTGAGAGGAAACACGAAAGATCTCAACCAGAAAACTCTGAATCTTTCTTTGACCAGAAGAAGTCATTGCTATATGGCAAGAAAAAGAACAAGACATATATAAGGGAAACGACACTTTCAGAAGAGTGATTTTCCCACTTTAAGCTGCTTTCCCAAAGGTTTTCCTTTCAACGGCCCAGCTTCGCTACCCTGCTGTTGAAGACAGCAACTACATCTTGTGTGAAAACTCAGGCTGTTCCCAGCATATCAGTAGAGGCATGTGCTCCCTCTAAAACAATAACTAATGGAGTGAATTCTCTTGTGCATTTCAAATCTTTTCCAGAATACTTGGTCTTTACAAGAAAATAAAAGCTCAACTTTTTACTGTGAAATAAGAATTATTTAACAGGCTTCTGAAAAGAAACTGTTTTGCAGTTTCTTAAACTCGGCATTTAAACGATCACTATTACCAAGGAATAAAGATTAACTGCAGTGAGTCTTCACTGGGAGTGTGCCCAACAAGCAGGGCTGGATGACTCAAAGGGCTCGTCTGTCCTGCGCTACTTGGTTCTCATAGCGACTCTGGCCTAATCACAGCCATAAAATTTCAGTCAAAAGCAGCGGCAAGTAGTACATGCAAAACAAAGTTACTCTCCTTGACCAAGGCACTGAGTCATTATCATTCTTCTTACACGTAAGTATTTGTCTTCATTTTCCAGATTTAATTCTAGCGAAGCAGATGAAACTTGAAAATAAATTTGATATTGCCATCTTTCTTTCAGATACCTTCTGTTGCTGCCTTTTCAAATCATTAGCAGGCTGCTTAAGTGCTTGGTGACGAAAGCCAAGCCATTTACTTCTATATTTATTTCCTGACATGGATTTGTTTTGCAGAATATGAGAAACATTTCAGTAATTGCTTCATCATCAATTAAAATGATCAAAAAAAATTTCTGAACCCAAGTATTTGGAGTTTTCATCCTTACAGAAAGGATCAGGCAGCACTCACCACTTAACCCCCAGGAGTGAAACTCTCACTTTCAAACATCCATTTACCAAGTAACTTTGCCTTCCTCGTTCTTGATACACGCCAATGCATTCTTAATGCGTGCCAACATTTAACCTTCAACAATTATGCTGGAAACATGATGAAATGAAGTTATAGTGGAGTGCTCAATGATCACGCTATGTATAGGAAGTTTAAAGCAGAAGCACACTGTCCCAGGGAACGATTAGCTCAGTGCCCCGGATCAGCTCAGGGGGGTCCGTTGCTCCAAAGGGGGTGGCTGGAGGACAGGAGAGCGATCCCGTCTCACTCAGCCCCCCCACGCGCTTCCTGCAGCTGAACGTCTCACACCAGCGCTTTCCTCAGCATTGCACCCAAGTAGCTCTGCAAGTCCAGACAAAGGTGGCTCAGGAGACATGCCCTTTTTCTTTCAACACGCCAGTGGTTCACAGAGCAGTGGCAGAAAACTTTGATTTTTAGCAATGCTGGCCTGCAGGTGCAGGGGAGGCGGGCAAGCCAGCCGCCCTGGAGGACAGCAGGGCAGCACTCTGGGGACAGGGACAGGCAGCCAGGCAGCACAGGGAGCCCCCCGGCAGCAGGGACACCCAGCACAAGGAAAAAGGGCTTTACAAGACAAAAAGTGAGTTTAACAACATAGAGGGGGTGGTTAAGACCTTAAACAGTCGCATGCTGCCAACACTCAGAGCGGTTGCCGGGCTTTCTACAGATCTAATTCACGGTTGCATCCCCCATGCCTGATGAAAAAGCAACAAGGGCTGTCTTCTGCTGGTGGGGAACCATCACACCAGCCGGAGACCCGCACACGCCGCAGCCCCCCCTTGGCGGGGTGGCCTCCCTCCTCCCTGCCTCCCCCAGCTGGGCCAGCACTCCCTCCTGTCCCACTGGCCAGGCAGGCAGAACCCCAGAGGGGCCTGCAAGGGCTTTGGGGCAGCTCTGCCAGCAAAGGAGGTTCCACACAACAAACCTGAGCTGGCTGGAGCAGAGGAATTTGAAATACGGGAAGCAGACATCACTATGGAAACCAGGAAAACTCTGCAAGTTGCATGTATCTATTTGTTTTCTTTTCAAACAGTTTATTTCAATTCCCTAAAAAGTAAATAAATACAGATATACACACGCCCCTGCCCTGTATTTCTCAGACGGGGAAGGCGGAAGGAAATGCAAACTGCACCCCCCAGAAGAGGCAAACAGTCTCCCATGGGAGCTGGCCCGCAGTGACTACTTCCCATCTCAAGACAAAGAGCTGTAACACACTCAGGGTGCTAAAGTCAGCTCCCCATCCTCTGATTCCACACGCCCCCACGTCCCCTGCCCACGTCTGCACTTCAGGCCAAAGCCAGCACAGGCTGAGACAGACAGCAGTCCAACAAGCATGAGGATTTTCACCAGTCTTCACTAAAGGGATCAAATAAGGAAAAAAGCCACAAAACTACGGTAACAGTCATTCTTGATCCCCCATCCAAAACATTGTTCACGTTTCCTCTTCAACAGAGCCCAAGGATGGCTTCATTGAGTAACGCACCTGAAACTGTTAAATGTATTTAAGCACCTAACACAAACCAGGCTGGCATCCGTCCCCTGCTCCCTAGCTGCAGCAGAGGCACACACACCGAAGTGTGGCCACCTGCGGGGACCCAGTGGCCAGCGCTGCGGGGATGGGCGGGAGCCCTGTCACAGGCTGCTCCAGCCCGGGTCCTGGTGCCACAGGCCAGGAACAGCTTGCCCAGTGTCTACAGAAAGGCCTGCTGAATGACCTGCATGCAGCCCTATGACGGCAAGCAACTACTTGTGTGAGCCTCTTCGGTAGGGTTACATTTATGAATAGACCTTTCCTATTATAAATGCAAACAACAACAAAATCAGACTGTTAACAGACTTTATGCATTACACAGCATGGTCTTCTCATGGCCAAATACTAAGAATTTAAACTCTGCTTCTGTGAAACTTTGTTCCTGCAGACAGTCATTTTCCCAAAAGCCTCAAAGAATATCTTGTCTGCTTTCCCTGAGAAGTGCTGTGCGTACTTAAAACAGACCATAAAAAACCCACCCTGTGTGTACTTATCGCCAGTTAAAAGCCTGTGCTGTGTATGTGCAGACTTGGTACAGCTCTCGGGCTCTGGCAAGCTGCCCGCACAGCCCAGTTACAACACCTCCACTGGGGCTGGGAGACCGGAGGAGGGAAGGAGTTGGGATGGAGCCTCTGACCGTTGCAAAAATGCCTCTGTCCGTTTCCTTCAAAAATTATTTGAGAGCAAGTGCATCCACTCTAAAAATTAAAAGTGCCAAATAAAACTCCGTACTGTGTTAAAACCATGTGGAGTCCTTAATGCCCGCTCTAGGGGCAGGGAACATTTCAGGTGGGATGAGGCGAGGTCTGCTCCAGCCCACGTCGTCACCCAGCGCCAGCCAACGCACCACTTCGACAGCTGAGGTCCTGCCAGAGCCTCGGCAGCGGTGTCACAGTCCCTTGCTGGTTGCCATTTTGCTCAGGGTACTCCATTTCTGCTGCGTGCCTGTGAAATCAGCGGTTAAAAATAATCCTGGAGAGCCCGGCGGCTGCGAGGCAGCTGCAGGGCCGGGGAGCCCCTCACTGGGGTCCCACCGGGCACCGGCCCCACTCAGGGCCACCGCAGGCCCCGGGCTGGGATGGAGCCACGCCAGCCTGCAGCTCCGAAACCCTGCGCTGGTTTATACAGTCATCTGCATTCCCACAGCACCCTTTCAAGTGAAGGCACAAAAACCACACTTAACACTGCAGCCGGGCTTCTGCTCCCTTTCACTTTCAGGTTATCCCAGTTGCAAACTGCAGACATAGCAGGGGATGCGTTTAAGAGTCCTGTTTCCATTGCTTAAAAAAAAAAATTACTTTTTTTTTTTAAAAGCAATTAATAATACGTAAGAACAAAATTTGGTGCTAGTGACACCAGCAAGCATGTGTGTTCCACTTACTACTTGTTTAGAGAGAAGAAAAATATAAGTTTCATTGTAAAGAACAAAACACTCTTTAATAAAACTGGATAGCAAGTTGCTATGGATTTAGAGATCCACAAGATCTTCAGTTACCATCTCGTGTCGGAATTCACAAGAACTTTTTCCAAAGAGGAGGACCGGGATTTAATCCAGATAAAGAAAGAGGAACTAGAAAGCAACCAGCAAATATGCACAAAATGTTTTTTCCTTTTTAGACCTATCAATCTTCACTTCTGGAGCGCACGTCGGGAAGGTGTACTGCAGGAGAGCTCTCCTGGCTGCAGCATCCACCAGAGGGCATTGGGAGCCCAGCACCCCAAGACTCTCTTCACGCACCCACCACCCGGCTGGAGACAGGGTACCCATCGTGCATTTCATCCAGGTACACGGAGAAGAAGATCATTTGGGCTTAACACTTCCCTTCAAAAGCATGTAACTAGAAAACCTGAAACTTACTATAGGTCATGATGGAAAAGTCTCTTTTAAAGTGGCAGCTAACGGATTTCCAAACAAACCCGTTGTGAAGTGCAGACAACAGAGTGAACGCAGCTCCAGAGCAGGCTGGTATCTACTCCGAAGCCAGCTTTAGATTCCAAAGAAGCAATCAATTAAACAGTTTTTAGAAGCCTAAATAAACAATAATAAGCATATCATATGGCAGATATAATACTTGGTTAGAATACCCAACTTAACATACAGACGCACAACTAATTGTTTTAGATTGAAGAATTGATAGATTTCTTATGGTTCAAGAATTGATAGAATTCTTACTGTTTGTATTCATCAAGTCCCCTTTAAACAATCTACCCTGAAAACCCCAATGCCTTTTCCACTTCCACAGCAAATCTAAATTGCTTTCTCTTTTCTTCACAAGAAAACTATTTGTCTCCTGCCAAATCATTTCCTTAGGCCCAGCAGCAACATGGGGTGAGGGAGACCTCGGATGCCGAGGTCGCTGCTGCAAGAGGCCACAGGGGAGAGAAGAACCAGGAGACATGAACCACCACACCGGCACTAGCGCAGGCTGTTGGGAAACTGCGTTTGGTCTCTAACACCACCACCCTGACATGGAGCAAAGACCGCGCCAGACAAAAGAGTGAGCCCAATTAGTGGAGAAATTTAAGATTACACTTCATCTCAATATGACACAGACATGGGAATACGAACCATTAGAGGAGTTCAGACTTTTCTGAGATCAGAAGCACCCACACTATCACTGACAGTCCTGGTGGCAGCCTGCCAAGAGCCCAAGGGCTGTACATATTTTGCATGTACCTCACCAGATTTCTATCAAAAGCAAACATCCATAATACTGGATTGTAATTCTACCATCCACAATAGCCACACGCAAGCTAAATTCATCAACAGCTGTGTCTTTAGAAGGAAAGATGTGCATTTAAAAGCAATAATTCGCAGCTTGCTTTTTTTAATTGAAACTCACAAAAACTACCTACCTACCTCAGAACAGCACACACAAAGGCATTCCTAACATCAGAGAACGGCAACCTTGGGTATTCCTTTCTTAAAGTCTAAACCTTGTTGCCAGAACTGAGCAAGATGGAAGCCGGCCACAAGCTCCATTTGGCATCCTCCTCCAAGTACACAAGGCACACATCAATACGCTTCAGCTCAAGGAAATCTGCAAGAGACTGGCACCCTGGAAGGCTGTACGTCTCAGATTCAAACGACCACAAACAGAGAGAGTGAAATGAGCAAGATACTGGTTCTCCTATGCTCCTCATATACAATGCAAAATCACCACACTGCTGAATATGAATAAAACCACCAGGAGGAAAACAATCTATACAATGTAAAATGTCATGAAAGTTACCCCTTATGAGCTTGATAGCTCTGAACATGCTCCTGACGAGCTGCTCCCTGGGTTCTTAAAAGAAAGGGAAGAGGTAAGTTCAGAAATAAAAACACTTACAGAAATAAAATCCTGTTTGGTCTCCCTCCTGACATATGCAAGTAAGAATCCATTTATTGCTTATGCTGTCACCCAAAGGCTCCAGCTGACACACCAACTGCAGAGATGGCATCGCATGGGACAACAAATACGGAACATTCACAATGTCAGGGTGGGGGACAGACACATGACGACATGGAGGGACAACACAACCACTTATCCAAGAGAGAAAACCCCTTACCTAGGCAAAGCCGTGACCCAGAAGCAGCACCAGCCCATGTCGAGCGGGCAGGGGAAGGCACAGTCACACACACGCAGCCTCTCCTTTAATGTAGGGGGAGGCAGGGTCTGGTGCCCAGAGCAGGGGTAGCCCCCAGGGAACCAGCAGAGCAGCTGGAGGCCCAGGATGCACAAGGGGCACAGAAGAGACCAAAACTAATGCTAGGGCCCCCATGGAGGTCAGCTGGTGAGCAGGTGGACTCACCACCTTGTATGTGGGCAGCAGAACTTCTCTGTGTGGTTGAAGGAGACACAAGAGGCTTGTCGTTAGAAAGCCCAAGTGTAAAATTCAGGTTGTGTGTAGGTATTGCATCAATACGGGTGTCTTGGGCAACCCAACGGGGGATGGCTTACTCAAATGATGAAGTAAGCACAGACATTTCTAAATTGATCTGAAAACCCCAATATATATTGCAACTTCCTGGTGCCTTTGAAGCCACATGCATATCTTTCCATACCATTTATTGCTTTGCAGGGTAAATAAATTCACTAGGAGGCACCTATCAAGGATTAACATTGCACCCTGGAACAGCTTTCATCTGCAGAGCCTGCACACGGCAACATCCCTCAAAAACACTCACTCACTAAGTTACTGCGTATGGTTCGCTGATTGTGCCATCGCTGTGAGCATCTTGAAAGTTAGGTATGCAATTCCACATGTGCAAAGAACCAACTACACATGGTTTCGTTTATACCGACAAATTAACAGATACAAATTTGTAAGCAGTTTCATGAGACAGTCAAGCATGCACCAGCTTCATCTTACAATGTGTGTGCCTGAGGCATCAAGTACGTATCAGTTCAAAATACTGTTAGATATACATGAATTATGTGGCTTCTCACACATTTCACATATAAACAAAGATGTTATGTTATTATAGTACATACATTTTATTGCTCACAGCTATTATGCATGGCACACAGACAGTTCCTATCAGAGGGGAACCCTGCATTCTGTAGTTGCCAGGAACACAGCTCCATTGCACAGCTGAAACAAAGTTTCTTGGGCATTTTCCCTATTAGAAACAATTCAGGGCTGTAGACAACCTTGGGTACCACTCACTTTTCTAAGGCCGTTCCAAGTGCCCACACAAAGTGGAGACAATTTCCATTAACACCTGGTGACTTAATTCACACTGGGGCCTTGGGCATAAGAGGCATCCAAAATCCCCTTTCAGATCCTGCTGTAAGACACAGTACTTCTTCCCCTAGAATCGTCCTCCCTCGGAAGCCAGTATCTGCAGTCAGATCTCAGCACAGAACTTCCAATGAAGATATAAACTCCCCCTAATCTAAACAGAAAACCTGGATTTATCTACCAGCTGTGGATAATAAGACCCAGACACAAATATTTTCAACTGCCCCATTATCAGAAACTGCCTGTAAGAGCTGTTTCTGCCTTCTTTAGGAAAAAGAAAACAACACAAATTCAACATACACACAGTAACAGCTACTTACTTTTTAACTTACTCAAAGCCTATCTCTTTGAGACTCAGCCTGCTTTCATCCAGCTAGCAATACTTTATTTATTAAAGATTTTATCTGTGCAGTATGTGACGAAAGAGTTCAGGGAGGGACACACTTTCACGCGTTTCAAAATTGCCTATCAAACACTGCTTATATCCCATCCTGGGCACGCCTGTCCTGACAGGTGATGAAAACAAGAAGTATGGGCAGAAACACTGAGCTTAATTCATATCTGCACTGAAAGGGCACACAATTGGACACAGAATCAGCCAGGTTTTATTAGGGTATGGTTTCACAACCAGTTGGGACCAATCTAAGACACAGCAGTGCCAAAACTGGATGTCCAAGCGTGTCCCCAGCTCACTGTCATCACTCTGGGCAGGCGCTCGCCCCTCCTCTTGGCTGGGGCACCGCAAGGCCATGGGGTGCCCTGCATCAGGCCACCGATCACACCACACACCACTCGGTCCTCACCACGACCACACGTGTGAAGCTCAGCCAGCGGCGCAACCTCACCAGTGCCAGCAGAGGAGAGGTGGTGGGAACACAGCTGATCGCAGAGACGGGCATCCCTTCAGTGGCAGCAAAATCTTAGGTTGATTTAAAAAAAAAAAAAAAAAATCCCAAACAAGCAAACAAACAAAAGAAAAAAAAGTCACAGTGAAAACACATCATCAGTCCCTACAACAGAATTAGCAAGACAGACGGCAGGGTCTTAACAATTGTCTCCCCAGCTCTCCAAATAAAATATACCTTTTAAAGCAAAATCCTAACAATCTGCCCAGTAAATAAATATTTTCATGAGAACACTCCACTAGTTTGTTTTGTTTTCAGTGTAAAACAAAGCTCCCGTTTTTCTTACTCACTTTCACTTTCCTTTCATCAAGCAATTGCCAGCTCCCTCTGCTGACACAGGCTCAGGTCAGCGAAGAGCCCTCCTGGCAGGCTGGTCCTGGCCATTTCGTGAGACCACATAAGAGAAACTTCTGGGATGTCCCCAAATAATATTTTGCTCTTGAAAACCTAAACACCCCAATCAACCTCGGGAAAGTTTTAGGCGGCCTGCAGGACGGGGTGACAGTTTTCCCAGACGGTCAAACACGTTACACCATCACAATGGACTGAAAGCAGGGATCAAAACTGCCGCCCCTACCTCAAGCCCTACAGAAGTCCAAGGCTGTGTCACGGTTTGTGTACACTACTGAGATACTGAATATCCCCGCATGGCCCTGTCCTACAGTTTGTTTTCACTCTGCCAGAGAATTGCATTATTATCAGAAAAAACTGAGACGGTTGAAGTTATGGTCTAAATGAGATCAATGACTATTAATCTAAGATGAGGATTTTTAAATGCTTTTTATTAACTATTTAAATATTACATAGATTGCCTGTTAAAAGTTTCTCGCAGAACACTTCAGCCAATACAAAACAAATCTTTAGCTTCAGTCCCATCAACAAAAGTCATAATTTTTCCTCAAAAAAGTTCAACTTTTTCTGGTTTTCCCCTGGATTTTAACAAATTTCAAATACACATTTCTTCGCCTTGGGTTGTTTTTGTGTGTTTTGGTGTTTGGGTTTTTTTTCCTTTTAGTAGAGAAGCTAGGGTCTGATTATATGACGTCAACAGCATTTAAAGACCATCTCTCACTCTGGCAAACCCTGCTGAAAGATAAAAATGCAGTCTAGTTCCTACAAATGTATTGATTAAGCAGCCTCTCACTTCAGTCTAGTTCTGCGTTTTCACATATGCAGGGAACTTCAGAGGTACAAGTGCTGTTTATTTTCAGGCTCTGATGTTATCAGGCCAGATCCCTCCCAGCCAAGCCCAGTGAGGAGCTGAAGGAGCTGCTGGAAGCTCCCTCACTGCTGCAGGACTCTCCAGGTCAGCCCTTATCTGCCTCGGAATTTCACCACCAGCAAGGACCCTCATTTGCACATCACTAATCCCAGCGGGATTTTGCCTGCGTGGGTAAATCTGAACCTCTACGATTATTTTCACAGGGTCATTACTGGAAGAATACTCTATTTACGTCCCTGAGTCCAAGCATCCTAACCAGAATGCAACTCGTAGTATTTTGATGAAAATTAGCTCTTTTTTGTTTGGGTTTTTTGGGTTTTTTTTAATCCATGTCATTGCATTGGCAGAATAAAATAACTGCAGCATGACACAGCAAACGCACAGCTGCTCATCACAATAAAGTCACCCAATCTACCCGGAGGAGCAGGAGAGAGGAGCAAGGGGTACAGAGGGGCCACAGAGGGTGGCTGCAGGGAGAGGAGGGACACGGGGAGAGCCGGCTTCCCACCGCCGGCCCAGCGCACCCCAGTTACACTGGGATTAGAAACAGCATTCTCCAGGAGTGATGGGCTGCTACAAAGTAGGAAAGGTTAAGGGACAGGAAAAAGCCAGGTATTCGTTTTGCGCACTGCTTAAAGCTGAACTGCTCCCAAGCATCAGCCAGCCAAAGGAAGCCAAACACAAATTAGCAAAATATTTTTAGAACAATCAGACTGAGAACAGAAGTTCCTAACACTCCATAAGCACGTGTCGCTGAACAGCCTTTCATCTCATCAGATTCTTTCACTGACTATTACTTTGGAGTCCAAAAAGCTGAATGCAATTAGCAATCCAGAAAAGAAGGGAATACCCTGCTGCACGAGAAAGTAAAATTCTTCAGAGATTATATTACACCACCACAGAATTTTAACAATATTGCTCTACAATTTGGTCTTGCCTGTTTGGACAGGCCAGAGCCATATTATTTTGTTCTTAAATACAAAGTACAGACAAAACCAAGTTACATCACAGGCATGGTGGTCCACTATCTTTCTTCTTCTGCTGACATAATGCAAATTGGACATTGCCACGCAGAGGCGAACAGAACCTCATTAGATCTAGAAACATAACATCGGGAGGTCAGTGACCACTTTCAGGTGAACATAACTCAAAGCAGAGTTTAAGGAGCTAGTGAGGTACAGAACAGTTGGGGCTTTTCTCCCTCCTAGACTTCTCCAGTGATATTTCTGCATCGTCCCACCAGCGACATTAACCTCAGAATTACTTGCGCTGCTGTTCACATCACAGCTTTACGTTTTTCTTTCCAAATTACTGTGTCCTGACATTCCTTAGTTGCTGTTTTGGTCATGTCTATCTTGATCTCACAGCAAACCTCTGTGTCCCTCCTGGTAGCAGAACTACCCTTTCACAGCACAACTGACGTTCATCATTGCTACACTGCGCAACCCTTGGTCTAATCATTGGGCATCTTGTCACCTCTCCCTTTGTCAAATTTATTCCAAATATACACAATTCTGACACTTCTTTCCAGAGCTGTTATAAGTGTTCCCTTTCCACCTATTTAACTGTAAGCTTTCAAATTCACGCATCTCACATGGCCTTTCCAAACCTCACTGTACTTGCGTATCTTCAGAAAACCGTTCCATGTATTTAACCAGACTTTTGTTTTAATTGCTGTTACAGATGCCAAAAGCAATCAATCAAATTACTACTTAACAGCTAAATTACCATGGCTGACCTCGCACATACTCCAAGCTGCAAACATGAAGTAAAATGCAAGCTAAAATTCTCTTTACAGACAGGCCTAGCTTTGGATGTCTGTATGAAGGACTGCCTAAGAGCAACTCATCTATGATCACACAGAAATGAAGCCATACTCTCTGGAAGCACCCAAATATGCTTTGGGTCAACAACCCTCATCACTAATGGGAAGTGATGGAGTAAGAGACCATCCTGAAAAGGATACAAAACAAGACAGCACTTGTTCATACTTGTAGCTGATCACTTTTTTTTTTTTTTAATGTCAGGAAGTATTTGGCATAAAGCCATTTTCCTTTGAGATGAGAATACACAAGTTAAAGGAGTGAATATACTTCCCATAAATAACCTGTGATGGAAAGTGTTCCTGCAAAAGGGATAAAATGCATTGTGAGAGGCAAAAAAACCCTACATTTTGGATGCCCTGGATAGTTATTGTCATCAACCTGTCAGCACAGATAATAATACTGATTAAAAAGTCCAATGGTCAACATGAGAAGGTCTTCACGTCCTTATTGCTGCTCAGTGGAAATGGAAAGCCAGATCACTCAGCAAGGCCAGATCCACCTCCACAGGAATCTGTGAAATTTTCACCTATTGCCTAGTCACAAGATAAACTCTTCTGAGTTTCACGCTGCAAAACTTTCCCCTCAAAGACAAACAGCAACAGAAAACCACCTCAGGTTCTCACCAGTGTGGATGTAATTCCAAGCACTCTGAAGTGAGCAGGAACATGGCTCCAGAGATAAAGCAGGAGCTGCCTTGTTGCCTGTGAGCATTCAATTAGGCCAGGAATCATCTTAGCTTCATCTGGACTAGACGCTAAGGAAACCACAATAAAATGGACTGAGGCATCCAAAATTATTCTCAGAAAATAGGCCAGACTGGGCATGAAAACATCTGGGCTTGGCTTGAATCATGAACCACATGAGCAAGACACCCCACTGCCGCCTCCGGGCAGCCGAGGGAAGGAATGCAGAGCAGCACAAAGGTAGGCAGCAGGAGTCTCCTACCCAGATTTTCTTTCTGTATCTTCCTCAAGCAACAGCCCGTTTATTCTGAAGCTTTTCCTACAGCCCAGTCCTGTAGGATTTCTAGGGGTGGTGTTTCTGGGGTGCCAGGCAATGCTCACACAACCACAGCTGGTCAGCCGGCTGGCTCCAGGCAAGTACTCCCTCCTCTGTGGCAAAAACAAGGCAAAAAGGGTTAAGTCATGACAATCCTAACCTATGTTAACATGCATGTCCAACTGGCTAAGACTGTACAGGCTTCAAGCATCTCTTACTCTGTTACACCAACGTGCACCAGTTCCCTTCCACCCACCCAAAACAGAAAGCCAAAATCCTGTTTTAATAAATTACACCAATTGTGGAATGGACAAGTTTATGCCAATTCCATGCAGCAAACAGACAAGACTTCAGGTAGCAGAAGAGCTGTACCAGCTTGGCTCCTCTGTAACTTCGACAGGTTAGTGTCAGCACTATTAACTTTTAGCTTCATAGTATTAAACAAGACAAGTGAACTGAGCATTCTTACAAGAATTGCCCATTGAGGTCAAAAAACCCTGAAGGACAACTACACCACACTGGGATGGACAGGCAATGGGGGAAGCAGGCCACTGGCCAGAAACTGCAATTTCCTAGTCTCGACAATGGAAAAAGAAAAAAGAAGAAAAAAAAATTAAGGAGGAAATAAGCAGAACTGCAGCAATCATTTAAAAATAAACTGCTCATACAGTTTAGAAATAAGCGTGACAGGAGAAACAGGTCAGGAAGAGACACAGGACACAGCTTATTTATATATTTAATATAGCATAACATGGAAAATGGATAGACTATTATACATATAACCTATAGACTAGTACAGGAAATCGCATCCCAGTCACCATATGTACTCCTAACAAGAATTTCTGCAGTTTTACTTCAGAGTGAATTTAGCCTGGTCACTTTTCTGGAAGCTGCCGCTACCACATGTGGCTCAAAGCTGTCCCGAAGAGGCTGAGACCTTTCCGCCCACATTCTGGGCTGGAGCACATTTGGTCCACACCAGAAACAGCAGCTTGGCTTCCTCCAGAAGGAATCCAGCATATACATGCCCAAACCGCTCTGCAACTCGCAGTAAATGGAGCTCATCAGGGGCATAAGCTTCAAAACCCACACTGGTGCTCCAAGACAACACTCTGCTGCAGCTAAGAGCCATAAAGCCATCTGCCCCTGAAAGCACGTTTTCCTGACACCCCTGCAGCCCAGCTTTGCCCCCCAACATCCACTGTCAGCTACTGAAGGTAAGCAAACAGGACTCTAAGACCGGGGC
>VYZM01018883.1:472454-490695 GCA_013398915.1 Dromas ardeola | reverse complement strand
CACACCCGGACAAAACGCCACTGCTATCCAAGTTAATGTTTAGGTTTACTTTAATACTTGTCAGCCTCTGCAGCTGTCTCCTCTTGCAGTTGGCACTGATCATTGCCAATCCGGGACTTATTTCCGGTGAAGACGGCATTGTTTTATTTGCTACTTAGGCAGCGCATGCACCATTAATGGCGTTTTTATCTCTCCATTTTCCTGTCAGTACAGAACCAGCCAGTCTGACTCTGTTAACATTAAGAATGCTTATTTTTCCCTCGCTCACTATCTCCAAGCCAAAACAACATCTGGAACTTCAGCTTGCCACACAAAGAAGAGAGACAGATTAAAACTGGAAAAAGCTACGCATCAGCTTCCAGAGCTTTATAGGTTTCTGCTTTTATCCGAATTTCCCACATGTACCTTCCAAAACAGCTCTACTGGGAGAAAAACTGAGTCTCTCATACAGACTCCCAAACACAATGTAAAGCCCTTTCCACTTCAAAATAACCTCAAAAAGGATTATCAGAAAAAATAACAGGAACAAAACTGATACTCAAGTTTAGAGTAAGAATTTACCATAGCTCTTTAAACAAAACAAAGGTGACATACCAGCGACCTAGAAAAGGAAATTAAACAAAGAAACATTACTGGTGTGTGTTACTTTGTCAAGTAATGGAAAAAAAAAACCTGGCGCCATTTCAGCATACATAAATGTCCCACTTTAACAGACAGCTGTCTCCAGTGTCGTTTAAGTAGGCTTTTTGCTTAGATCATGCTCAATGAATCATGAAAATCAATACAGAGAAAAAACATAAAACCACGCTATAGACATGCACAGAAATCGAGCATGTACCAACTAGTACCAGCCTTTTCTGGAGAAAGACGTGCCAAATAAACACAGACTAGTTTTCCCAACAACATTTATTTAACTCTTAGTAGTTAATTAACAGCAGTCATGACTACTGGTTATTTTCTAACCAGCTATCACCCTGGAGAGAATTACGAACTTCAGGCTTACCACCACAGAAATGCTCTCCCACTCTGCCCGCCTTCTCCCCCGACAGACGCACACCCAGCCCTGCCGGGGCCCTGGCTCCCAGCCCCACACACGCTCCCTGCCATGGGCACACGTTCAGCCTAACTGGGCACTCCGGGAGAGCGGAGCCAGGGGACCGTGGCAGAGATATTTCCCACCCGCCGCCCGAGCCCGGGGCTCCTGGAGTGCGAGGCTGCCCACGACACCTATGCTGTGCCCTCGCAGCAGCCGCTGTCGCCCATCCCTCCCCGTGGTGCCAGCCCTTCCGACAGCCACACCGCCGAGTGCTAAGCAATGAATGCTGTCAGAGGAGGAATTTTCACTTCTGTAACACACAGCCCCCTCTGGACAAATTATACAGTTCATGGTCCTGGGCCGCAGGAAGCTGCCTTGCTGCTGAAGTGCTGCCAAATGCACTGGTTTTTTCAGCTGACAATCACATAACATGAATTTGAATGACCAAAGCAGAATAAAGTGTATGTTTTCAGGAACAAACAAAACATATGTCACAGGTTTCCACGGCTAGCAGCAGAGTTTTAACATAACACAGAGTGGAAGCCAATTAAAATAGTTCCTGTTGAACAGAATCCATCGTGCTGCCAAGTGGAAGGACAGAATGCCAACCACTACATTGTACAATCGCTTTAACAAAGTCTCATAGCAATGACGATTCGCTTCAAAGAGACATCTCATGCCAACTTCAGCCAGCGTTGGGGAAGCAACAACAGCATATGCTTAAATGGTAATTTGCTACTGAATACATACAAAAAACCTCTACATAACACTTCAGAAATTACTACTGTTTTAGCAGATTTTTGCTTTGCACCCAGCTGTTGCCTATTTCCAAGGCATCTACTAACTTATTAGCTATTTCCTTTCTGAAAAGAAGGATTAACTAAAAGCAATAGCACCCAGAAGCACACCCAGCTCTGCTAAGAGCAGTACCATCACCCACTGCCCCCTGTCGCTGCAGGTCCCCAGCCCACACTGCAGTCAGCCTGGCACTCCACAGAAAGCCAAGCACCAGCTAGCAAACAAGCAGATGAGAGACAAATAAATGAATTCTTTATCAATGCTTTTAATATATTATTTTTCTGTCAGTTGGCTGAATAAACACAGAAGGTACTAAAACATCTCCAAACCTCCCAGAACTGACTGAATAATACAAACTTACTTGACAACTTGAGCTAGTAAAAATAAAAGTCATCCCTACTGATTCGTGCAACAGTCATTTGTTCATGTAACATTCGCCATGGACATGGATAAGACTGCATTCATTTGTACTAGAGCTTTGGGCTCAACCTGTCTTACTGTTGTCTGATGGAAGGGACTTCCTTCTTGTCCTGCTCCCAATTTTCAGAAAAGATCGTCTAATATTCCCAGAGCACAGACCATCAAGACCAGGGCTAGCAGAGTCTGAAACTATCAAAGTAGTGAACCGCTACTGCAGGAAGTTGTTTGCTGGTCAGGTTTGTTTTTCATGAGGAGCCATTTATATAATCAAACAAAATCTTCTCTCTGATTAGAATTTTCCTGGATTAGAAGACTAATGCAGCATTTTCTTAATACTTAGTTCACAACAATGCATTAAACTGAAATTTAGCTATCTACAAAAGTTACATGGCATAAATCATTTAATTAAGAAAAGCACTTTGGTTTCTCCTCGTTTTCTCTTCCCTTACTAACACCATGACCATTTTCACTCACTCCAAGTCCTTCAAAGTGATCATTTTCACTCCATTTTCTGGAACGTCCCCTATCCATCACCTTTGCATCTGCCTTCCCGTCCACACTCTCTCCTTTTGGCCACCATCTCTTCCAGCTATCTTCTGCACTAGAAGAACTTCACATACACTGCATAGCAGATGATTTTCAAACATCGTCACCTTGCTCACAAAAGGATTAGACTGAACTTGTGCTAACATCAAAGAAAGACGTTAAGGGAGGCAGTACTGGACAATGCCTGAGATATTTCCTCCTTCAGCCGGGTAGCTGACAGGAACATGGAGCCTGGGGTTGGTCTCATTCAGGACACCTGAGCAGCAGAAGGCTGAAGAGAGAGGCGACTGGCTACCTCTTCTACATTCACAATTTTTTTTTTTTTTTTAAGTAGCTTTTATTAGTGAATGCAGTGCACAATCCCAAACTACTTTTTTCTAGCTGGGATCAGTACCTTTTTTGTTCCCTTCTTTCCTATCAGGTTCTGCAGGGCACAGCCGGGGTGCCAGTCAGCTGCGATCTTTCACAACAACAGTGAAAGTTCAACAACACAGCATCTGGGTTTTGGGGAAGACGAGTGTTGCTGGAAACAAGTTAACACTGATCCACAGACATAAAAACACTGCTGCAAGAAACATGACTACTAACAACAGATCTTTAAATAACAGCCCTTGTAAGAGATGTCTTCTTACCTGCAGCTGTTTCAAGGGCCATGTATTTCTGGACCTGCAATTGCATATTACCTTCCAGTTCTCCTCAAGCAGCGATTAGACTGTACATCTCACTGCTGCACTTATCGGTTTGTTCTCTTTTCTTTAAAGTCCTGCAACTGCTACACCTCTGCATGACCAGAGGTAGACAACCTCACATTAGCACCACACGCAAGCCAGAGATCACAAGGCAGCTCTTGTCTACAAACCGCTGGAACATGAATTCTGAGCAGAGGCTCTGCTTGATGGTCTGTATTTGACCATATCTCTGCAGCCTCAGCTCCCCTGTCACCAGCTGGGGAGGAAAGGGCAAGAAATGCTTGAACAGTTCTGCCATCGCCCGTGCAAAAGCCCGCGCTGCCATTGCACCATGACACAGGCACTAGCAGCAATGCCAGCTCAGCAGAAGCAGACTAAGCCATGCCCAAAAAGCCCCAGAACACCAAGTTTCCCACAAGTAGGACTGCAAAAAAAAAAAAAAAAAATCAAACAGCTTCAAAATAATTTTGTGGTGAGCTTCTAGGGGCAGGGTTGCCAAACTAGCAATTCTGGGGAGGGCTGTATGAGCTAGTGATCTTTGCAGGTCTGCACTGCTCTCCAGGAGAAAACCATCCCTGGCCACCTGAAAATCCAGCCAGTCTGCACAAGCTGCTTCAGGCAAGTAACACTGCCCAGAATTATTTTTGCACTATATAGAGTATTTCCATCCCTCCTAGACTGCTCCAGTTCTCTGCGCCACAGCTCTAGGGGCTGTGTTATGCCACACTGGCATTAGAGAAATTTTCTTTTAGGTGAGTAAAGGTTTCTTCGGACTTTTCACAGTGCTTTAAGACTTCACTCCATCTTCATCCCCCTTCTCCTATCTCCTTCCTCAAATTCAAAATCTTATTCTTAGAAATGCATAAAATGACAGTGACATTATTTCAAAGCACTTCATACCCCCAACCCTTCTCAGCTCCCATTGGATAAACCCAGGGAATGACTATCCACCACCCCCGAACACAGCCACACTCCCCTTCTGCCACAGGCACTTGAACAGGGAATGCTGTACTCAGAATGGATGCACGGTATGGAAGTTTCCTTGAATCACTACCAGGAAAAAAATAGCAACAGAAATGCAAAATAAATGCTACTCAGTAATTGTACGAGCATAATAATTCAAAAAAAAGCTTAGCAAAATTCAAGGTTAAACCAACCAAACAAACAAAAAACAACAACCCCACACCATTTGGAATTTTACCTGGTTTTCTAAAATTCTCAAAACAGCATTTTATATTTGCACAGGTGGAATATTCATTTCAGGTTTTGGTATGTATTTAAATACTTCCAAGTTGATCACAGTAATTTAAATTACCAAGCTGAGTCACAATTTAAATAACCAATTTCACATACGATTTTGCACTTATTTTTTGTTCTTTTCTGAAGAAAGGTTAATTATTGTCCAACACAAATGAACATATTGTTAAGACTAACTAAATACAGACTTTAAAGACCATTTCCCCAGGAAAAAAGGCAGTCTTGTTAAGAATAACAGGGGATGGAAGGGAAGAAGATGACTTTTGACTGTTATCGAGAGCATGCTGTGCTGGCTTTTGGTAATGGGGAAGGACAGCCCCCAAAGTTGCTGCTGCAAATCTTTGCTTACCCCCACCAAGAATTCAGGCAAAAGAGATGCAAAAAGCATGTGGAGTAATAGACAGCAAGAGAGAAACCGAGCAGGCATTGTGTGAGGGAAGCCTACAGCACGGGACGGAGGGGGCACAACCAGCAGCTCACATGAAGGGCAGCATGCGTCAGGGCTGATTAGAAGGTCTGCTTTACACCCATTCGGCCAAAGCAGCTCCATGATTCCACTTCAATGTCCAGCAACCCAGGCTGCTCGTTTTTACAGCTCACGTTTTACCGTAATAAAAAGCAATACATTTAATTTGATTATTCACTCTCTTACAAATAGAATATTTCAAAAGTTTACTTTTAATTGGAAAAGTTTGACTGTGCTAATTATACAAGAAAAATTACCAAAACATTTTGCTATCAAAGTCCGTATATTAGACTAAGGCCACCATACCTGCAGTTACTGAACTAATTAGCCCAAAGCAGCCAGCTGATCTTGCTGTCTGGATGACCTGGGGGTGTGGGGGGGATAAGACCACACTGTTTCTCAGTTCACAGATCGGATGGACATGCACTTTTCTGTTTCACCGGGCTGCGGGGGCTCACCCCCTGCCTGCTCCATCCCCTTTGGCAGCGAGCACCCACCAGCCCACAACCGACTGGAAGGGAGAGATTTGAAGAACTTTGTAGGAATCTCCGAAATGTTTCGAATTGGGAGGGAGGGTTTAATCACCTTCATTATGCAGCTGGGGCAAGCGTTTAATAAACTTTATTTAGCATTTACTGTGTTGTTTTACGAAAAACAACAAGTAAACAAAAATACAAATTAAATTAAACCCAAAACAGTTAAACCATTTAGGTCAATTTTAACTTTTGTACTTCAAACACATAACAGCAAAAGGTGAAGTCTGTTTCTTCAGGACCTCAGTATCACTTCAGGGGCGGGTCAGCTCAGGGATTAAAATCTTATTAGTTCCTCTAATTCTTCCACAGAGGTCTAAGTTTTAGCTTACTAGATTTTAACTCAATTCATAGTAAAATCAGATTTTTTTTTTTTTATGTTTTATATGGAAAATCTTTACCACGTTCATTTATTTTATTTAAATATTTTAAATTACTTGCAACAGAGAAAACATGTTTTTGCAGGTTTGTTTGTTTTACAAGAAAAGTGGCCTCAAGATCAGAGAATCACAGAATCTCCTTTTTTAGATATTTAAATATTTCCTCAGTGTCTAAAGAAACTGATCAAATACTATGTCAGAAAACCCACTGTACTTTTTTCTTACTATGTGAGAAAACTTCCACAGCTCTGTGCAGAGCCACCTGGAGCACAACACAAAGGACAAGCAAACCTTCAATATAAAGCTAAGACAAACATTAAACTAAAAAATGAACCGTTATTTATGCACTTGTTACAGGAAGGCTATAACTCCAAAAGATGAGCCCCAGAGAAACTGGAAGAACTGTCCAAAGCACCTTCGAGAGCTAAGGATAAGCAGGTATGCTTTCCATACACTACATGTTTACACACCAGCCTTTACAACTGCAATGCGTTCGTTTTCAAAAGAATCCCTCACTTCACATACAGCCAAAAACACCTGTGGGACTGAAACAAGATCAATCCTCTCAAAAAAGCCTTAGCATTTTTGGAAGTATATTTCGGAACTTCGAGGGGAAAAAAAATAAATACATTTCATATCCTTTCACACTACTGGCACACCAAACCCTCAGAGATTTATTTCATTTTACTAATTCTTCACTTCTGCTTGCAGATTTGTTTTGGGGGTTGTTTTTTTTTTTTTTCTTCATGTTCCCATTGGTCATCATTTTAGAAACCTTTTCTGTGCGCGCTTAACCATCATGCAAGAATTTGCACATGTTCACCAAGCCCTACTCCTTTGAGTGACCTTGACGTTCAGCCCACAGAGGGTCATTGCCAGCGCAATCCACCCAAAGGAGACACAAGGCCCCCAGCCTCTGACCCGTGCAGAGCTGTCCCCTCTCACCTCCCACCAACAAAAAGCTGTGAAAAACCACAGTCCTCACCCTGCGAGACGTTACACGTGCTACCAGGAACGCCTCAGTTAAGACAATCTCGAGTCAAACATGCAATCCGATACCATCGCATTTCTTCTGACTTGACCTTGATAAGAACCTTATCACGGTGCCATGGTACTACAGTGTACCAGTCAGTGCATCAACTAGGGCACAGACACCGCAGGGTAAACAGCAAGACACACCACCTGAAATCCCAATGAGATGTTTCCAGCTACTGTTCTACCCATATTCATGAAACACAAAGTGCACGCACAGAGCTGAACAGCACCAATTAACAGCTGATAAGCAGTAACTTATTTTGTTATGGATACTCGGCCACATGCCTGGCCTGTTGCCATTAACCCTTCTCAGTGACACATAAGCATCCCATGAACCCTGACTGTCCCTCTTTCACCTCTGCCCCCACCAATTACTTGTATCTGTTAAGAGCACCAAACTTCACCTCAGTTCTCCAGAACTCTCCTTTGAGAGGCCTGACAGCAGAGGAGACTTTCGCTCCCAGCACATGGGTTCTTCACCCAATAAATCTTGTGACCCCAGTGTCAGGGCCACTTCCAGTTTGCAGGGGTCTGAATTCCAAGCTGAAGACCCTACCCAAAGCAGGTCACATCGGTTCTCCAAGTTCCAGGCTGGTTCCAGTCCCATTTCTACAGGCAGTTACCTACACTCAAATCCTGTGGTTCTCTTTCTCTAATATTCCCTCAGGTCTCCTCCAAAACCTGCTGAAGGAGGCTCTTTTGCTCTCTCAGATTCTCCACAAAGTCCTCCCATTTCCCCAACTGCTGTGAAGTCCCACAATCACATAATCCTAGAAAGAAGTCCATCCTGTTATGAACCTTTCAGGAGCAAAAAGAGCACAGAGGGAAAGGACCATATGCTACTCTCAGCTAGGCAGCATCAAGAAAAAAAGAGCATTCTCCACTCACCCTGACCGATCAAATCCCAGCATTCCTACCAGAAGGCAGCTGAAAGCTGTGAGTTAGGGTCCTTCCCTCCCCAGAAAAAGGGGGGGTTGCCCGTTTGTTTTGCTTTCAGTCATCTTGTGGCACACACATGCCTGAAGAAGCGCACTTGCTTATCTTTCCAGATTTTCCATCACAGCCAGGAAAATCTGTAAATCTACCTCTTTAAAGAGGGAACCTGTTGATTTCTTCACCCCGGTCTCAAAAACAACATCAAGTACCACAAGACAAACACCAGAGGCTTTCAAAAGCTGCAAGCTAAAGGCTTCCCTAGATCAGAAAATGGCCAGGAACGGTTCTCGCTATTCCTTATGGGAACAGTGCAGGCACTCGCAGGAAACTCGCTTAGCCCATACAAGGACTGATGCTGCAGAGCAAGAATGACGACAAGGGGACTCTGTGCAGAGGAACAGTAGCCTCTGAATTGCATCTACTTCACTTCCGAATAGCCTCAAAATATAAACAAGCTCTCAAAATCCCTTTCTTTTGTCTTCATCTGCCACTGTGTTGAAGTTGTTCTGCAAGGCTGGGCTAATAGAGCCACAGCACATCAAGTTAATTCACCTTTTCCATTTGCTTTAGTCCACTCCCCAGAGCTCTATATCCAGTGGATATTTATTTTAAAGCTAAGCCAAAACCATTCAAATGCTAACATTTCAGGGCCTTCAATACTCTGTTTGCATGCAGTAGGGCCTCTTTTAGAATAAAGAGCATCCACTTTGGGAACTAAACCAACATAATTATAATTGGGCTACGCGTCAAAGTTTTACAAATCCCCAGACTGGGAATAAAGCAAGTTTTACTCCCAGCAGACCCTTTGTTAAGGAAGGCATAAAACTGCACTGCAGACTCAGAAACACCAATTTCTCACCAGAGACTCCAGTAACTGCGTAAGAAAACTGACAGCTTCTAAAAGCGAGTTTGGTCTTCTGGCTCATAACTGCCTGTCATTTTGGCCTTCCTAATGGAGAAACAAGACAAAGTTCCTTCAAAATCCTGGACCTTGCCGTACATTAGAGTCCAATAAATGCTTTATTTGAATGTCTAACCAACATCCAGGATCAAATCCCAACTAAAAAGACTTTTCCATTCATTAAAAAAACGCCACTTTTGCACAAGGCGTGGAAATACCTTATTTCTTTTGAAGAGTATTTTAATGGTGCTTAGATTTTTATTTCCATAATTTAAGAACAGTCATACTGATGCACTCATTCTTCAAAATATTACTTGTCTTGCAAGGAGCATGTTTGGAGGGAAGAGTCTAAATAGCTTCAGATTCTAGAACAGGTTTTGCAGAACAATTATGCACAAGTTTGCTTTAGAGGTATGGACATGAGTCTTACAAATGCGTAAAATGCCTACACAAAGACAGAAAAAACCCTATTGTTTAGACAAGTTGGAACACGTTACTCATTTAGATTATTCTCTACTAAAGGCTGATGCAGACATGCTGGGTCCACAAACACACACAAAATTGTCTACGTGGCATTTCTGGCACATTTGTAAAGGCCTAACTGACAATCAACTAATATGAGGTTAAGAGAGATAGCAAATGCAAAGCCAAGGAGCTGTTCAAGAATTTTTCAGAAGCGCACAGCCCCGACAACAAAAGCCAGGGGGCAGGATCCACGAGAACAGACATGAAGGAAAGACCAATTTATGACACATTTGAAAAATAGGAAGCCACCAGCCATACTCCGAGCTGCACCTTTACTAGTGCCGCACATGCACAATGCAGGAATTTGCAGGTAGGGGTAACATATCCCAGATTTCTTTGCAATCTTTTAGGTGGAGCTTTTTCTTCTACCCCAGTGACTTGAAATAACTTGCATGTTTCTTTCTGGACAAAGAAGGGTTCAAATTATGCAAAGATGTTGGAGTACAGCCAATACTCAAATGATTTAACCTTCATCATAACCACAAAGTAAAGCCGTACCTCTGCTCTCACACTGACTTGTGTTTGGTGAGCTAGTCTGGACAGAAAGAGCTTCTACACTGCAGCAAAAGGCTTCTGCCTGGGAGAGAGGAAGAACTACATCAAAGTAAGACCCTATGCTACCTCTTCAGTGAAGACAGCTCCTCAATCAAGATAAGCAGAGACGGTTCCACACCATATTTACGCCTAGTTACCCTTGAGATGAAAAGCCCTCAGAGTGAAAATTGCCATGCAACCATGTTTTTATCATCATCATCATTTCATTTAGGCTCAGGATACACAAATGTTTTGCAATTCAGTCCAAAAATACAGGTCAAGTGGAATAAAAATCACTTAGATCAATGCCCAATAAGTAAGAATGAATGTCCAGAAAAGAACTTCAGCCTAAGTTTTCCAAATATTTACTTTATTTTTCTATTGTAATCACAATGACCAAAAGCACAACCCCCTCATTTGGTTGGTTTTTGGTTTGTTTTGTGTTTGTTGTTTTTTTTCTTTTTAATTCACAAGCGTCAGCACTTTTTTTCATGAGCTAAGAGCACATCTAAAATACTTTTTATTATTAACTTGAGCCAGTATTTAAAAGTCAAATTGAAAATAGCTTTTTTAAAATGCACAACTTATTTTAAGTCCACTGCTAGGCAGATATGAATTAGCTAATTTAATACTCAGACTAGTGCACTACAAGTTGTTTATCTTATCATTCTGACTATAGAAAATAAGCAGTCACATACATTATAATACTACAAGATTGACTGCCACATAAAATCCATTGCCAAATCATCCTACAGCCTGGGATTTGTCCAGCCCATGCAATCAAAATCGATGTTTGATCAGGCTGCTACACAGAACTGCAGCTTCAAGAGGCAGTTACACTTGAATACCAGTAAAGAGTGTAATTTAACGGATTAAAAAAAAATATTACTCCTTATGAAGTCAAAAAAAGTTTCAACATGCAACGTGGGCATGATTTTTACCAATAATAAACAACCTGCAAGGTACCACCTATCTTTTCTCTAATGTAACACGATACAATTAATTTATTCTCTTAAACCAAACCATTATCTTTTCATTTTAATTTCTCTTTTAAGATTCAGCCTTAAAATGACTTAATTGTTGCAGTCCACCCACACAAACACAAGAGACAACTTTATTGCAGTGGAGAGCCCTAAATAGCACCGTCTGTTTTAGGCTGACTAATACAAACACGCATTTTGTTTAATTTTACATTTGTTCCTAGGGAGATTTAGATCTCACCTCTTCTACCTCCAATTCAATACTAACTGACATCGTAGGAAATTATCCAGCCCTAAAGGGATAAGTAACGCAGATCTGCCATCATGCATGGCGTCTCACAGAGGACAGGCTGGCCGCTATGCTCGTCACATCCTTACAAGACGAAAGGACAGGCAGGCATTAGAGCCATGGCACGAAAGCCGTTCCAAACCATGTGCTTGAGCATGCCCTGGTGTAACAACCCGAGCCAAGAGCAAGCAGGCAGCAAAGAAACCTGCAGGAACTCTTCCAGGGGAGTGGACCACACCAGGTGCCCTCCAGCACCAACAAAGGGGACCAAGGGACTCTGCAAACAGCCTTGGCCACAGCCAGCAAACTCAACACACCCATGATGCACTCAGGTGAGACAGCAGTTTTCACAAACACGTGGAGGTAGCACACACAGACCTGTGTGTCTGCCCAGCCACTCATACCCTCAGAGATCCCTCCTTAGCACCAGCACAAAAAAAACAAACCAGCGATTAATCCGGGTTAGAACTAATCTAGCAAAGACAAACTAAGTTTTAACCAAGTTAATGCCTTATCCAGGTTCACCACATGACCACAGAGATGCCAGGAGAGGAGAACAAACAGCACATGGAGAGGGACAAGCATGACTACTTACTTCCCTGGCATTAGTAGCCAGCAAAAAGGCTTGCACAACCACAGCACCAACTGCCTAAAACTGCTCAGCCAGGAACCCCAGGCCATTCAGAGGAAGGTTGGAGGGGCCTGCTGAGGCACACCGACTCATGAAAGCAGAGATCAGCAGCTTGCAGGACTTCAAAAGGAAGCCACTTCTAGCCTCCAAGCCATCCGCCCAGCCAAAGGCGGCTGTCGAAAAGCTGCCAACCTGCTCCTACTGTTACAGGATACTTGCCAGACAAACTGCAGACCTGCAATTAGAAGAGGTGTTTGTTGGCCTCTCTTCTGCAGCTTATTAACAGAGAGGTAAGGTTTGTAGTCAGAACAAGAAATGCCTGACCTCCAGTGAGCACAACTAGTTACAACTGCTCTGCAAGATGAGGAGGAGGTCCTCCTGCCATTTTCCACTCAACTCAGGATGATCTGTGGCTTCAGCATGCTGAGAAGGAACGTTCAAGGGGCTTCAGACAGAAGGTTAAGAGTTGCAGCATCATCTCCTCTTCTGTAAGAAGGCCTAGATAATAGCCATTAGTGTTCCCCTCCACCATCTTCTACATCCATCTTTGCTCATTTCAGTCAAGGCAAATGAAAAGTCCAAAGTCTGCCCTGGACAACCACCAAACTGGAGGTCTTTGTTTTAATAAGCTTTTCCTAATCAAGCCATAGTCTTCCTTGTCCTAAAACAGGCTTGAATTAATTTACAACAAGCTACAGACACTTCCATATGCATCTTTTCAGAAGCACTACAGGTAGCAAACAGTAACAAGGTTTGACACTGCCAGGAGCATTTCAAAAAGGGGGAGATGCACTGACAAATGTGGCTTCTGAGGATGAGCAACCATCAGGTCAACATGAGAAACAGAAGAACAACAAAATGTACACCTAACTCAACAAGAACCTGCTGACTCCAGAAGAGGCTAGTAGCAGATGCTTAGGAAGAAGCAAACAGACATAGCATGCAAAGGTCATTCTTCCACCCTCCTCTGCCCCTCAACCCCACACTTCCCAGACAGAGGTAAATTCCCAAGCTCAAAACTGCCTCTGGACCACTGCATTTAATGGTCCACCCACAGACATATGAACATATCCAATTCCTTTCTTAAAAGAAGTAAATCAGCAATCATTCTATAACTTAAACAGGCACATTTTTTAAATTTTAAAACTGATGACTATTGACTACACATGGTATTCCTTATTTCTTACATCATAAGAAGTGATGTAAAATCATCACTTCCCATTTACTGGCACTTCAATCGTGACTTTAAGACCTCTATACTTCCTTTCAAACATTTCTCTCCTCAGCAAGAGAGTCAGTTTATTTAGACACACTGCATTTACACCATCTCACAAAGCTTTGTAGAACAAGACTGAGCCAACCCCACGTAAAACTGAAACGACAGGTCCTGAGCATAAAGAAACTGCCAATTCAAAGGACAATGAGGTATCCTAATTACTTAGAGACTTATGCTGCCTTTGTACTTAAACAGAACAGAGCATGATCACTCGAGATGAGGGATATGGATCTTAGGGGCTTTAGAGCTGGTGGTGCACTAATCTGCAGGCAGAAAGAATGCAAAACGTGTTCTAACCAGAACTGGGCAGAATCCTCCATTCAACAGGCCCTGGGATCCAACACGCTGCCTGGCCTGCCAGGCATAGCCACCATGCCACAGAGCAATACTCACGGCCAGTACTGGTTCAGCAAACAAGGTGGAGCACCGACAACCAGGATGAATCCAGCACAAAATGAAAGCACAGATCAAAAGAACCCTGTTTAAAGACAGGATTGTATAATAACTGGCAAAGACTGTGATGCAGCACCTGATGTTGACTATTCACCAGCAGATGAGTCATAAGGTCAGTTCTGACCTTCCAGGGGAAAGTCAGCATCTGAACAGTTAGCAAAGAACACCATCACACTTCTAAAATGCAGTGCTACTTTCTTTCACGTAAAGTAGTAGTAATGTACTTATTTCACTAGGAATATCACCACACTCTTGATGTTCCTTCTAGAAAACAGTTAAGTTATCATCCCCCGGAATTAACGTCAAAGGCTAGATTCAATGCTACTTTATAATCATAGTTAGTTCACTGCAGATATTGTTATGAGAGTAAAATTTTGAGAGCATGTACTGAATATCAGGAAGATTTACAAATGCAAATCACTTTGAAATAGGAACCTGTGAACACTGAGCTGTATACACGTAATCACAAAAGCCCACAGTTTAAGGAAGGGATTACCCATCAGCTGAAACAGTCACATGCGTACTCATGGTCCAATACAACAAAGAAAACTATTTCATTACACCTACTTATTGCTATTTACCTACAATTTTATGCTTTTGAAAGCATTAGTCTAAAACCGTGTTTTGGCTGCAAACATGGTGAAGAGAAAAGGAATTTCTTGAAAGCATTTCCATGGAACTCCATACATTTCATAGTCGATAGCATCTTCTAAATTCATGATCTCAACACACGTTGTAAACTTACGTGAATTCAGCTTTCCAACACTCCTAAGAAATACTATCACCCCTTATTTTCCACACATACAGATATGTAAATGAAGTAAGTGTCTTACATCCTTAATGTGTAGTCGCTGAACTTGTCTACAGCAGGATTTAAAAGGTGCATTTTTAGACAGTGTTAGATACCCTTGCAACCAACATGGTTTTAAACTGTCTCAGGCTTGAGTACCCTCAGGTGTCAAAGCAAATAAACTATCCCCTAATACATGTGCATACCCTCAGCATGGCCAACCTCCAGTCCACCTCAATGGATCTCCATGAATTCTCACACACAGAGAGGCTGGAAGAGAGAAGTTACCACTTGGAAATCTACTGCATTCAAAACCGCCACTGTAATCTTCTGTCGCTGTATAGAGCTGCACAGGTGAGTGGACTAAGTTTTTAACCTGTTTATACACAGTAGAAGAAATAAACGGTACAAGAGCAGATACTGAGATGCCCGTTTGAGAGTTCAAATACCTAAGAATGCAAGTGAATTCATGCAGCTTTATTTTTTTTGGCAGGGATGAGGGGGCTAAAAGGGTGCCTAATTATTTCACAACGGCTGTCCCTAGATCCTATTTTAGCACCAGGCTTCATTAAATTTAAGCATGCCTTCAGAGCACCAGCTGGCAAAAAAAACAGAAAAAAACAACAAAAAACACAAACACAACCCACCCACAACACCTCACTGGTGTTCTTTCCCCCACCTATGTTCTCCTCCTACCCCAACAGCTTCTTTGCTGCTAAAAAGCCCACGGCTTTCTCCCTTCCCAAGAAGCATGCAGCTTGTGAAAGAGCAATGCAAGGACAGAGCAGGGGTTGAGAAAGAGAGAGAGAGAGAGAGTGTTTTTCTCTAAATGATTTTTATCCCTCTCTCAGGCTCATTTGCAGCCCTCCCAAATAAGCTATTTGATGCCTCTGCTGTTGCTGTGTCTGGCAGTTTTGGCAAGATGATGCAAGTCTCCATTCCTTCCCTGCTGGACACAGACTGAAGACAGGCAAATGATACCACGTCAAGTGATAATGCCACATGCCTTCCTGTCTCCCCCATCCCAGGCCACCAACCCCTTTGTTTTTCTTCACACCTGCACTGGGACTTACTGACAGCAGGCAGGCTGCAGAAGACTACAACATTATCTGCAAAGAGTAAAACAGCAAAAGAAACCCTCTCTGTTGGCTTGGGAAGACATAAGTTTCATTTGGAGAGCCAGCCTCAAAAACAGGTAAGTTTTGCAGGAAATGGCTATATTTAGCCATCCCCTTTCACCTCAGACCCTCAACACATTCCCATTCTCCTGCGGAAGAATCTTTCTAAATGGTGTTAAAGGTGAGCTTTAGCAGGTCACTTCAGCAGAAAAAACGCAACCAACTTAATATATGTTAATATAGAATAGTGTAAACAAGCATCACAATATCAAATATCCAGATACTAAGGCATAAAAAAGAAATAATTCTCAGGTCTCAAAGTGTGTTAAATTGCAAGCTTCAAGAACATAATATGGCCAAACTTATTTCATGAGTAAAGTCCATGGAGGGTGAGCCTGAATTCTGCATGCACCATTCAGGTCTTCACAAATACTTTTGTAACTAACTAATGCAGCCATAGTATACTCCGCAGAGAGTAGAAACATTAAGTAACAACCTCAACAGCTACGTAACCAAAATATTTCCAGTTTCCTAATGTACATACAAAAATAAGTTATGAGAAAATGAATTAGCAACAGTTACTGTGCACTGGAACTTAAGCAGAGACTGTCCACAACATCTCTGGAAACATCATCAGCACCAGGTCAGTAGGTGCTTGCAACTTTGAAACATGTTATAAGACTTAAAACTGAAAATATGTAATACAGTTTCTTCCCTCAGGCTGTTTCATTTAAATCATAGAACAGCTTGGGTTGGAAGGGACCTTAAAGGCCACCCAGTGCCCCCCCCTGCCCTGGGCAGGGACACCTCCCACCAGCCCAGGTTGCTCCGAGCCCCGTCCAACCTGGCCTTGAACCCCTCCAGGGATGGGGCAGCCACAGCTGCTCTGGGCAACCTGGGCCAGGGGCTCCCCACACTCACAGTAAACAGTTGCTCCTAATATCTAATCTAAATCTCCCCTCTTTCAGTTTAAAACCGTTCCCCCTCATCCTATTGCTACACCCCCCCTCCAATAAAGAGCCCCTCCCCAGCTTTCCTGTAGGCCCCATTTAGTTTTGGCCTGCAAAAGCTGATTATTTATAAACTGAAATGGTTGATGGGTGATCTAAGTCACAGCAACAGACCTTAAAGTTTGTCCTGAAACGAAAACAGCAGCAGACAAAATGAAACACACCTGTCATTACAGCCTGAGAAGACAAATAATCACAGATTTACAATCAGTAACTACTCCCAAGTCCTGTGCCATCGGGCAAGGAGCAGCACCCTCACCCCCCGAAATGAAGCAGAGGAATGCGGGTCTTATCCCAGCAAACAAAATACTGAGAGGGAAGGCAAACCTCTCAAAACATTGCACGCACTTAACACCTCCGAGGGAGAGCACTGCGCATACGGGAACTTTTTGTTCCCCTAAAATAGATCTGTAACACCTCCTCCAAAAAAAATTTACAGTCATCAAAGGAACCAGACACACATTTAAGAGCTTTCCACATCCACGATTTTAGCTTTTGCCGATTCCAGTTTCAAGGCAACCCGGTACTCTTCAAACAGTACCAGACCTTCAAGGACAGAATTTGGAGAGTATTTACAAATCGTCTGCTGCATTCCAGGTCACTACCATTTCTCTGAAGTATGAGGATCACAGTAAAGATCCTATTACAGGAAACAAAAGAAAACTGAGGATTTAAAAATAGACCCATCATTGCCCACAGCAAAATGCTACAACCATAGGAGTTTTCTTAAACGAAAAGCTAAGATATGTGACAGATGAGCTCCAATGCACACCATAAAAACACACGAAATTTGGGAAAAGATACCGTTCTCTTCCAAAAGCTCAATGCATCATTTCCAAAAAGTGTTTTTATAAAAGAGTTCCAGTTCTGCAGCTCAGTCCAGAATCTGAAAGTTTCCACCTCATGATGCCACCATTAGCAACACTGTTTTGATGAATTAGTCCCCCCAGCACACCTACATAAACCCCTACTCTTTCAAAACCTGCCGAAGATAAGTTTCCCTCTCAGTTTTGGGAAAAAGAAGTGGCTTAGTCCCAGCTTACTGCAAAAGTACTGCTGGAAACAAGTTATTTTAACAGGCTACCAGAGTTGGAAAGAGTGCCTGGGCAGCGTCCCCTACTATATTCATGCCCCAGATCTCACAGACCAGCATGTGGGTTTTTTTAAAAGCCTGGAGGTGAAGAGGCAGATCCGAGCGGGCTGAAATGCCTGCCGGCTTCCAGCCACCATCCTCCATCACCAGCCAGAGCTTTGACAGCAGTTCAGCCAACAAACCCCTTTGTTTCCTCCTCAACTCCAAAGCGGCATGACTGTAAATAACTGTATTAATGGCACGAGACCGTACCTAACAAAAATAACAGCACAGGCCTGAACCTCCAACCTCACAGAATCGTTTGGGCTGGAAGGGGACCTTAAACATCACCTAGTTCCAACTCTTCTGCCCTGGGCAGGGACACCCTGCGCTAGACCAGGTTGCTCAAAGCCCCGTCTTCAATTTGGGTAAGTTTATGTCGGTTTAAAAAAAAAAAAATAAATAATTTAAAAAAAAAATAAATAAAAAAAGAGAGACCCAAACCGCCGCCCCTCAGGAATCAGCCCGCGGGAGTGCTCCCTCACGGATTTCACCACGCTCCCCCC
>VYZM01018883.1:428414-472082 GCA_013398915.1 Dromas ardeola | reverse complement strand
GAAGGTGGTCGGAGTCCGCCATGGCGGCGGGTTGGGGGAGCTGGGGGGGTTCAGCCTGGAGAAGAGAAGGCTCCGGGGAGACCTTCCAGCCCCTTCCAGGCCCTCAAGGGGCTCCAGGAAAGCTGGGGAGGGACTCTGGATCAGGGAGGGGAGCCGTGGGACGAGGGGGAAGGGTTTGACACTGAAAGAGGGGAGACTGAGATGAGATCTGAGGCAGAAATTCTGTGCTGTGAGGGCGGTGAGCCCCTGGCCCAGGTTGCCCAGAGAAGCTGTGGCTGCCCCATGCCTGGAGGGGTTCAAGGCCAGGTTGGAGGGGGCTTGGAGCAACCTGGGCTGGTGGGAGGTGTCCCTGCCCAGGGCAGGGGGTGGCACTGGGTGGTCTCGTTCTAACTAGATGATCAGTTCTAATTAGATGGAATCATAGAATTGCCTAGGTTGGAAGAGACCTTTTAAGATCAAGTCCAACCATCAACCTAACACTGACGAAAACCATCACTAAACCATACTGCTAAGTACCACGTCTGCCCATCTTTTGAATACCTCCAGGGATGAGAGTTCCACCACTTTCCCGGGCAGCCTGTTGCAATGCTTGATAATCCTTTCAGTGTAAAAATTTTTCCTAATATCTGATCTTAAAGGTCTGTTCCAACCTAGACAATTCTATGACTCTATGATCTTTAAGGTCCATTCCAACTCAAACCATTCTGTGATTCAATGACATAATATTGACCTTCTGGTGCTCCACAGACCTTCCTGACATCAGTCCCGTGATACAGGCTTCCCGGCGGTGCTCCGTGTTTCCTCAAGACAGTGACACGACAGCAGAGCGTCAGTGAGGAAGGCGAGTCCCCTGACACCAGCAGCTCAGGCTGCATGAAACCCTTCTGCCAGGACTCATTTGTCAAACCCTGTCTGAAACAATAACTTTGTTCCCAAAGACTTCGGACTTTTATCAGCCATTACATGTCCCTCTGCGATCAACATGGGGCTGCCATCATCGCCGTGCGGTATGCTCTCACCTGCCCAGGAGCATTGTTCTGCGCTTACAGCTGAGTTAGGCTGGGTTTCCCCAGGCAACACCGCGGTGCCCGGCTCTGCTGCTGATGGATGTGGAGCCCCGCTGGCTTTAACAGCCCACAGCACATACCAGGGGGGGCACCACAGAGGGTTCGTTCCTGATCCAGGGGAGGCAGACACCAAAGGCCTGCGCAAGGACAACGGCAAACCATGTTCTTGTGATCGTTATGAGATCCCAAAGCTGGCTGAACCCCCACCTGCAGCTGTGGAGGTGGCAGGGAAAGATTTTGGGCCAGAGGAGAGGGATGCTGCACCCTGTGTCGTTTTGTTCTTTTTCTCAACACATTCGGCACTTTCCAAGCAGTGACGTTAGCACCTGTGAGACAGGAGGTGAAGGAGTAAGAGGAGTGAAAACAGGAGACACGGAGACATAGCATGAGTCAGGCTGGGACAATATGGGTTGTAATCACCGCGGTGATGTCGGGGTGGGAAGCGAACGCTGCTTCCCTTGGGAAAAGGCAGGTGCACGGAGAGTTTGGGAAGTGCTCCCTCAGAAGCTTCTTTTTGCGTACAGCCCATTTATGCACCACTCTCTGAATGGGGCCAGGATTTGACTCGTTATGAGTAATAGGAATGTTTTAAACAGAGAAAAAAAATACTAATTCCTTTAAAAATACAGATAGGTCTACATTTGGCTCAATGGTACAAGACCAGTAATTTTCCACAGTGTGCTGCCAAATAACTGAGTGTGACATTCAAGTAGCTCATGTGTAGGTGTCCCTCAGGAGAAAATACAGCTCTAACAAGAACCATTTTCCAAAAGGGAAGACTAAAGGTTGGGTATCTAAATAAGACTTTACAGAATCTAAGTAAACAACTAGATTTTCCAGAAATGCCAAGCTTCCCTTGAGGCTCCACAGGTGGTGCTGACAGCAAACAGTTCTGAAAATAGCTGCTTATTTGCAGCCTAAAGCACCTTGAAAATAGTAGAGCTCGTAACAAAGGGTGACACTATTGGATTAAAAGCCATCTCTAACTAATGACATGTTGCAGGATTTCCAGGCGACATGAGAAACTGCATGGGTTAGAAACACTTTGCATGAAGAAGTTTCTACTTTACTTTTGGTAGAACAACATGAGCTTTGGAAACTGTCGTTTTCTAAGTAACCCACACATCTCTTGCTAAGGGACAGCTGTTGCTAAGTGCTCATTCAAAGCCACAGAGGGAACCCGAGCTAGAAACCGGAATTAGGACTCAGCAGCCCCTGCCCACAGACTAATGTAACTGGATCATGTACAGTTTACAGGCAGATGATTTTTAATTAATAGTGAAGATGAGGGAAGAATTAGGTTTGTGAGTAATCTCAGCATAATCTGTAAACATGACTATTTTTCTGTCCTTCTGAATGCCACTTCTTACTCATCGTCATAAGCAACCTCACAAATAAAAATGCTTTACAAAAGGTGCAGGTTTTTTTCAATTATCTTTTTTACCAGTATGGTAAGCGTTGATAGGAAATTCCAGCGGTGAGTAGAATTTTATTTGTAATAACGTCGTTTGGGGAGAAAACCAGGGCTGAAGTCTAAGATGAATACCATGACAAGGTGTTCCGTTTAACAGCTGGCAGTGGTGTCTCGGAATCGGGACTGCTGGCTCTGCCGCTGGCCGGTGATGTGGGGAGGCTCAGCTCACAGGGCTGGCTCTCTGTGCCTCAGTGATGGCGCAGGGAGGGCAGAGAAACACCCCGCTTTTCAAGTGTTCCGCAGTCCCCCAAGGAAAGGTGTTACGGATTTAACGAGTGTATTCATACATAGCCGACTTTGCACAGCCGTACAAGAGTCTTCAGTTCACGGCAGGGTACCTCTTGGAGCTGCTCTTTCCATGCCAGTGTACAGTTTGTGCCTTTTTCCTGGATAACGTTTGTATTAGTCGAGGTGTAACACTGGCATGTCCGTGTGAAAGGAGTACTATGTGCATGAATTGCCACGCACAGACATTAGAATAAACCCATTAACCTTAATGCAAATATCATGCTCTTTAGAAGTATGTGGGCCCCAGAAAACAATTGCAAGCAGAGCACACCTTTTGCTGTAGAGCAGGTTCACCCTGTCGTCCTTCCACATAAAAAACTCTCCCAACAAGACAGCAAGTATAGCAAAATCAGGCGTCTCTGTTTTGAAATTATTACCATGGTAACTTGAAACCCCTTTGTACTTCATAAATTGTGCCTCACTTGAAATTTCAGCTGCTCCAGAGAAAGACCACTTCTCAGTGCTCTGTGAGTGTAGAAACAGCTCACACGGTTTAAAGATGACATAGAGGAAATTTTTGGAAGACTAAGGCATTGTTGGACAGGGTCCGGCTGCCTGGATGGGCTCGGGGGGATGGCTCAGGGTCAGCACGGAGCCCAACGGCGAGGCCCGTTCAGCAAAAAAAACCCACAAACCAACACTATTATCCCTTCTAAAATACACAGTAAAAAATATTTTTGTTACAGTACATGAAATGAGGCCGTACATGAAAAAGCGTACCTAATAATTACCTGGAGTATAGCTAAGGTTTTAAACTCTTTTACCATTATTAAAATCAGTCCGTAAAGACTTTGCTTATGTGTTGGAGGTGAGCTGCGGTATAGAAATAATAATCCAGATGACCTTCCAAGCTGATGCTTGTCATGAATCATTTTCTTTTACCTTGGGGAAATTTCTAAATATATATATATATACACACACATATATATATACATGCAAATAAGCAAACCTTTCAGTTGCAATGCAGTGACGGTTGCATCACTGCCCCTTCCCAAGCGAACAGCACAGCGTTGTTCTGAGTACAGCTGCCGAGAAAACCCCGGGAAGTACTCGGGTTTGGAATTAAAGAGCTTGTTTTAATATTTAGCTGTGATAAATTTGACTGAGAGTACACGTATTTCATCAGGCGTCTGTGAGTCAGGCGCGTGAGTCACCAAAGGAGCTGCGCTCGGGCCGCTGAAGACAGCCAGCGAGGCCTGTCCTGACAGTTCCAGTGCCTGCGTGCAAAACTCCCATTAATTCCTCTGAGGAGATTTAATTAGCGTGAGGACAGGGCTGAGGACATGCGTGCTCTCCCAGCTGCTCTGGGAAGGGCCTGACCCCAGCGCCGCCCGTGTTTCTCCCCGTTGGAGTCCTTGCATGGCACAGGCACCTCCGCATCGTGCGTCCCACAGGCTGCAGTGGCAGCGGGGAGCCAGGTGCAATTCAGAACAAGCACGGAGAGGAGAGCCCAACTCCAAGTAATTAACAATAACATATAATTGCTACTAATTCAGTTTTACACAAATTACACACTATTATTAAATTAAGCAAACCATGTTCTTGCATCTGAGCATTAGCAGCATAACTCCTTTTCATCCCGTTTTTTAAAATAGCGCTTCTAATTAGTCCCCTTGGCTTTCCAAACCGATCACATGCAACACTTTGTTTTTACCAAAACACCCACCAAAAAGTGTTCGAGTTCTCTAATTGCAAAGATTCGCTTCACACGGCTGTGCAACTTCTTTCTGCTCTGGGTGTCATTTAGGAACAGCCAACTGGAATTTATTGAAATTATGTCAAAAAATAAACGATTAAAATTGCTCCCCAGCTGGGTGGGAGACCTCGCGTGCCAAGTTTCAGCCCATGAGAACTCTCACAGCAGACTCACGGGGCGCGCAGGAGGTCGGGCTGGAAAAGCCGGCAAGCTCTTTACCATTTCAAACACCCAGATCATGACACGGGCAAGATCTGATGTCCCCACAGGCGCTGGATGCTGGTTCTCCTCCGCTTGGCGGGTTCTCTGAGCTATGCACCGGCCCTTCCTCCCCGCCGCCCGGGGCTCCGGGGCCGGGCTGTCCCCTGTCCCTCCTGCCCACCATGGGCATCCCAGCACGGCCGGTGCCGGCCCTGCGACCCGACGGCCCCTTCTCTTCCCGCTTGGCTGGGGACGGTGCTTTTTTTGGCCCCTGCTTCTGTCATCTGGCATTTAAATGTAACGAGATCTCTCGTTGCTAACATTTATAGCGGCAAAATATTTGAGTTCCAGGGCTTGTAACACATGTTGTTAGTGTCCCGTTGCCAAGCCCAGCTGAAGGCTCCCCAAACCCTTCTCTGCGCTCACTTCGGGTCTGTGCCAGCCAACGGAGGTCATGCCTGGCTGTGCTACAGCGGATGAGCAGGAGCTGCCGGGGTGACCGGTGAAGTGCCGCCAGCACCAGCACACCCGGAGACCTGTGGGTACCACCAGCACACCCTGTGACCTGTGAGTGCCACCAGCACCAGCACACCCCGAGGCGGCCCTGGAGCCCTGGGCGCACTTGCAGGGCCAGGAGGGAGAGGAAAAGACCACCTGCACTGCCCCAGGTAATGTCGCCTCGCAGGGCAGTGACAGCCACAGCACTTCTGTCCCTGGCCGCGGCCTCAGCTCACCACCGGGGCTGGCTCTGGCGCTGGTCGCACCCGGAAAGTGCTGGCACATGAAGGGTTTGTCCAGTGGGTCCATGCAATGGGGCTGAGGAAGAAGGAAACATGACAAGGACAAGCTACGGTCATCAGCGTGCCACGACTTCAATCAAAGGCAGTAATTAAAGAGAGAAAGCGGTTTAATGTGCCTAATCTAGTAATGCGTGTGCCAGGGCGTGTATTTAAACACTGCCGCTGCAGCCCGGGCAATCAGTCTGCACAAACCACTCGGAAAGGCAAGGCAGAGGGCAAGCACGGCGTGGTCTGCGCCCACGGACCCGGCATGTGACCTCCTGTCCCTCGCCCTCCTCGCCCCACCGTGGAGCGGGCAGTGCCAGGATGCCCAGCGGGACCCTCCTGCCCCCCTGCACGGGGCACAGCAGGAGGGGAGCGGGGCAGAAGCACTGAGGCACACAGGAAGCCGTGCCTCCATCTAATAAAGATGTTCCTGGCTTTTGAAGTAGCCAAAAGTGACATCAAACGTTACCGAAGAATCTCTTCTTCCTGCTCCTGTTTTACCTTGTGTTACAATGACCTCCGAGCTTTGAAAGCCGGTCTCCAGCAGTCTGCACCCGGGCGCTGCGTCTGCGGGTGTTTCTCCCTCGTGCACGCTGCTGCTCGGCACGGCCGCTCTGCAGCGGGCCAAGGGTGCTGCTGGCCCCCGGCCGTCACTCCCCACAGTGGTTTGGGGGTCATCCCAAAGCCACAGGTCCTGGATGCCCTGGGGACCTCAGGGGTTGTGAAGAACAAGAAGAGATGTTTATGATCCTTATGGTCACAGCAAGGAGCTTGAGAAACCCCAAAGGCTCAGTCAGACAATACAGCAAAAAACCCCAACATCTTAAGCCTCTAGATTTTTGAGCCAACCTCCAGATCTGTCTCCTTGTGGCCCAAAGCTCTGGGGTCGAATCAAGGGAGCCCTCACCTCTGCAGGGGTGAAACAAGCGGCCAGCAGCCGTCTTGGCCACCAGCGTCCTCTTCTCCCGCTCATCTTTTTCGGGACTTCCCACCTCACCGTGGGCTGAGGAATCCCTCAAAGGTCTCGTCACCTGCACCTCCCCTAACAGACCCACTCCGTGACAGATTTCTTCAGTCTTCTGCTTGGGCATGGTGGCCAGGCTCTGTGCTGGAAAACCACACCGAGTATTTCAGAGCAGCTCTTGACACGTGCTTTTCTGTTCGAAGAGTAGACAAAGGAAAGAGAAGTGGACTGCAGGTGCCAAATTTATACCTAGGAGTGAGAGGTGTTGGGTGTGAGGTCTTGGCCCACCCTTTTACAACATCTGCCAAGCAGGGCCCGCGATTCAAATGCCTCCAAAGCACAGGGCATGAGATCAGCGCAGCAAAGGATAGGTCTGAAGTGGCGGCTAAAAGGGGTGGCAGCCTCAGTATGAAGATAGTTCTCATAAATCAATTCTCATAAAGCCAGGCACCATTTTTATTTCCCTCTCCAACAGCTGATTAAGTAGCTGGTGAAGGGAAGACGTGTAATTCATCGTCTGACTCAGGACAAGGAACAAAAGTCTGTTCACTGTGATGCTTCTGAACAGCTGGAAAGGGAAAGAGGGAGAATGTCTGTTAATATCGGATGTGGCAGAAATAACCCGGCAATATATCAGAGGGCAGACAGCCTAACGCAGTTAAGGGCAGCGTGTGCTGTGAGATACCATTATATTTTAAATAAAGCACTTTGGAAGGTCCCAGATTCCCTCAGATCTTCTGTGACTGGCATGGATGAGGCTACAGCCGGACTTATGTCCTTCTCTCTTGGACGAGCTCAAAGTGACCTAGTGGGATGCTCATCTGCAGGGTCCTTTCTGGGGAGCGCAGTTGTCACATGCATGATAAAACGTGGCTGGAATATCGTGTGGTGCACAGCAAAATGCCGCTGCCATAGCTCGGCTCCAGACAGTGCTGGGGTGAGATGGGTGGGGGGACGGGGGCAGCTATAAACAGCTGTAGAACATCTCCCCAGAGCAGCTGCTCTCGGCAGATAGGAGTGCCAGCATGAAATAAAGAAATAAAGGCAGGTCGTTACTGTAAAAAGGATGCTTGCCTCTACCGGCCTTAATGCGATTTATTTGGTTTGGGCTTCTTTTTGCAAAGCAATAAAAAAACTTTATAGATTTGGTGATAATCTGAGACTCATCTAAACAACAGAATTGCAACTGCTGGCCAAATAAAGGAAGTGCTTTCAGAATTTAGCAAAGTGCGAGGTACATGAAAACAAAGAACAACTACAGAGACGGTATAGTACATGCACACCTGACTCTCTTGCCACATTGTAACACCTTGTAGTTGGATATTTGGCAATTAGTTAACAACTCAAATATATAAATTATCCTGAAGTTGCGAGTGATGAAATGAGGCTCCTCTGTGGACCAATTGGTAGGCTGTTCACGCTGGCATACTTAATTAAATTGTCTTTGGCTCATTACCTGAGATGCGAAATGACCCTGTGCAGCAGGGTCCCCGCGTTTCCCTGGCCGTGCCATTGCCCGCGCAGGAGCCGGTCCCTTGTGCCCTCGGGCTCTCCAGCGGGAGCTGCAGCCCTCGCTGCCCCCTGCTCAGCATGGGTCTCCTGGGGATGAGAGCCACCGAAGGGTCTTCTGGGGGCAAAAAAAGCATTAACATCATGGCAAGGCAGCCCAGCTCCAAATCTGTCACCAGCAGCTGAACCGCTTGTGTGCCGCCCTTGGGGGCACAAGTCCTGTTGAGCCGTGGCAGCCCCCGGGGCATCTTGTGCCCCGCAGCCCTGTGGCCTGTCCCCAGCATGGCACCGGGGTCAGCGTGCCCCAGCTGCCCGCTTTCGCCTGAGGTGTGAGCAGCCGGGAGGGTCCTGCACACCGCCGTCCTTGCCAGCTTCAATTACACCATCTCTTCTTCCCAGGCACCCCGCTCCAACTCCTGATTGATCCGACAAAGCAGCAGTTTCTTTTAGCAGGGGCAGGGCTCCCAGCACACCACCAGTGATGGGCCAGCACCCACCGCCCTCTGCGCGTTTCGGTCGAGCTGAGGCTGCCGGGAGCTCTGTCCCCCCTCCAGCCGCCTGCCCGAGTTACGGCCGTGCCGGCATCGCCTTCGGCCAGCGCCGCAACGGTGCACCCCGCTCGTGGCGCCAGGCACGACCTTCAGGCTGAGGACGTCGATTTTTTAATTCATTTTTCATAAAGGCTTGGAATACACAGCTCAGAGTCAACTGCTAGTGCTGTCTTAAAGGCTGCTATTTTTATCACCTGGGTAAAATAATTACTGCTAGAGCTGGAGGTGAGCGCAGGAATGTAAATATTGATTAGTGGGTCTGTGCAGATATGGAGATGCACGGCCAGCTCGGGTGAGGGCTGATGTTTCATCAGCACTCCTGCCCTGGCAGCTCTGTGGGCTGGCACAGAAATAATTACACCGGGAGCTGGATTTGGTTTTTCAGAAGGAGTCTGCACAGTGGCTGCAGCATAAACAGGGTACGGCTTCCAGAGCAGCGGCGCCTGCCACAGTGCAAAGGCTCCGTGGCACAGAGAGGCCCCCAGCTCGCTCAAGTAAGCCTCAGGCAACAGTGAGGCAAGTAGTTAATAACGAAAGCAGATAACAGCAGGGAGAGAAGACAGAGCAGGATGCCCTGGGCTCAGCTCTGCCAGAGCCCCGAGTCACCCAGCCAGATGCGCAGGCTGGGAACGGGACCTGTCCTCCCTCCGGCTCCTCCACGCCGCTCCTCCCGCCCGGCAGTGCTGGGAATGGCAGAGGCGCCAGCACTCTCCACTTTTATCCATTATGATTTGTCCTGTCTTGGTCAGTTTGCATCATGTTCAGCAGCACAGTGCCAGGGAGGACAGGCTGTTCCTGCTCCTGCTCCTGCTCAAGAAAGAACCAAATGGCTCCATTTTCCTCACTTCTACATGATGGTTCCTCAGGTGGTTCCTAACAGATCAGCCACAGCGCATTAGTTCTGCCGACGCTCATCAGCACATTCATTGATTTACTTTGACTGTTTATTTTCATGGGATCCTAGAGTGGTTTGGGTTGGAAGGCACCTTAAAGCCCACCCAGGGCCACCCCCTGCCCTGGGCAGGGACACCTCCCACCAGCCCAGGTTGCTCCAAGCCCCCTCCAACCTGGCCTTGAACCCCTCCAGGCATGGGGCAGCCACAGCTTCTCTGGGCAACCTGGGCCAGGGGCTCACCGCCCTCACAGCAAAGGATTTCTCACTCAGATCTCATCTCAATCTCCCCTCTTTCAGTTTAAAACCGTTCCACCTCATAACGTATTTTTCCTGCCTTCCCTCAAAGGCTGCTGTCTTGGACAGCAAGCAGCGTGACTTGCCTGCCCGTGGAGCAGTGCGATACCCGTGGCACCTCCCATGGACGGCACCATCTGTTCCCCGTGCACCCAGAGACTCCCGGCATGTGAAATCCAGGCGTGCTGCAGACGCGGTACCTGCAGCTGTCCCTGTCCCCACAGGGCTGCGGACGGCGTGCGGAGGACCAGCCATGGGGCAGATTTGGGCTCATGGCCACAGTCCTGAGCAAGCCGGTCTCCATAGAAAATGATGCTGCTCTGACACCTGCAGCTGGTCTGCACAGAAAGGCATCCTGGTGATGTCAAAAGAACAAAGTTAAAAGTTTATCAAGAAGTTTCAGTTGAGACATCAAGGAATGTACCTGACCTTGAATAGGATGTGAAACAAAAAAGCACGTCTTACATGTTCTTTTGCAGTTGCCAACTTAGACATAAGATAGCAAAAAATATAACTTCTGGACCAAAGTTGAGCCAAGAGTATCCCAAACTAACCTTGGGTAATTATAATGCTAAAATACACACCACTTTGTGAATAATGAGCGTGCTAACCAGGTAACCTCCCTAAATGTTTTAAACATGAGCTTAGATGCATATGTATAGTTAGGAGTGGGGAATGAATCACTATTAACCAATCACCTGTATATTATCATTATAAATATTGGGCTGTTTGAAACATGAGGGGCGCTGGCTGTTGTTAAAT
The DNA here is from genome assembly GCA_013398915.1 of Dromas ardeola. Taxonomy (NCBI): domain Eukaryota; kingdom Metazoa; phylum Chordata; class Aves; order Charadriiformes; family Dromadidae; genus Dromas; species Dromas ardeola. The sequence goes on along the minus strand of VYZM01018883.1, from coordinate 461,596 downwards.
GCCCCGGCACCCGATTCTGCGGGATTGAAATAAAAACAGGTATCTCGACTCAGGGTGTGGATTGGCTCTCGCGCACCCTTATTTAGGGACAACAACGGGGCTGATTTTTACCTGAGGCAGAAACGTCCGATGGAAAATGTGACGGCTTTTGGGTTGGAGAAGAAAGGAATAGTTCCATCAGCATTCGCCAGTGGAGGCATTTGCAGGGCTGCGTATGCCTTCAAAGGAGGCATTCACAGCCCTGCAAATGCCTCCGCCAGCTGTCAATGATGGGCCTGTTGGTTTCCACGCCGGGTGATGTTCATCCTGCCCAGGGTTTGCAGGGAATTCGGGTACCAGTGAGGGTACTGGGGATTCCATGGGTGCAGTTCCACTAAGAGCGTGCTCAGCATCTCCAGGCAAAGCGCCACCACCAGGCACTTGGCATCTCCCTGGGAATGGGGTTTTTTTTCACTGCCCACCCCCCTGCCCAGTGCTTTAGGGCTGACAGGGTCTGGAGCAGGGGGAAAAGGGGCAGGCAGAGGGAAGGGATAGAGCAGCAAACAGAGAAATGACACAAAATAGTTAAAAATGCAAACTGCATCGTTGTTTCTGTGAGAGCAGTGCTGTGCTGCTGTGCATTTTTAAATAGCTGGCATGGTCTAATAAAGAGCTGGCTGCATTTCAGTGATAACTGAAGAGTTTATAAAAGGTGTGACCCAAAAAAAAAAAAAAAGAGATTCTCTCTCTGCCTGCTGCATGAAGAAGCGTTTCCACACAAGGTGGCACCTGTCTCCTTTCCTTCTGGCCTCGCTCGGCAGAAGCTAAAAGGCACCCGAAAACATTCTCTGAAAATTAACTCCTGGCAAATAGGATACAAAATTCGTCATTAACTCACTCATTAGCAATCATTTCTTTCCTAGGCATTAACAATAAGGAACAGAAGTAAATTTTGCCGTGATCAGCGCTGGTGTTAGCAGTGAGGAGCAGCAGGACGGATGAAGCTGACAAAAGCTGAGCCATTTCCCGAATGCCCCGGCTTCGGGACGGGCAGACTTTCCCTCCAGGCTTCCAAGGCAGGGGGACGGTCCCAGAGCCGAGGGGTCCCTGCCCAGCCACCCCCGGCTGCCTGAGCCCCCTCTGGGGACACCCCCGGGGTGCAGGCACCTCAGCGCCTGCTGCAGGTGGGCAAAGAGGTTTATGTGCTCCCAGCAGATCTGCCCTGCACTTTATCTGATAAAGCTTAATGGCTTGTGCCTGTAATTTTAAATCACAATTAAGGTATTTGAGAATATCTTTTCATACATAGTGCAGACCTGTCATAGCTCTGCTGACGTATGACGTGCTTTTGCATTCACATGCAGGATGCTGAAGAGCTCTGCCTTACACTGCAGCCTTTTTCTTTTGATCCTGACATTTCCACACAGATAAAATGCAAAATATTATTAGATATTAGAAATACAGCATAGCTAGAAGTAGCCCCTTGCATCAAGCAGCGAGACGGTAACACCGTTGTGGCCCGGCTGAGGTGCCCAGGCTGCGATGGGCGAGGTGTTCACCGCCTACGCCAGCGGGATGGCCCGGGTCCGACAGCCCCATGTGCCCACACTCGTCCCTGGGTCCATCCCAGAGCTGTCTTCCAGCTGGTCCCGTGGCTGCGAAACTCAGAGAGTTAATTTTCTGCAGGATCTGTCTAGGTTAACAAACTTCAGGGAACAGCAGAGTTATGAAAGAATTCTGAAGATAGTGCCTCTGTCATGTTTTCTGCAAGAAACTAAGGATCCTGGACTACGTGGCCTTGTCAAGGGGGCTCCATTTATGGGCAGATGCTCCCCATTCTTCAGACTTTCTCAAAATGCAACAAACGCATGATGGAAGGCAGGGAGCGGCTGCTGGGCGTGCAGTCCTGGAGATAGCCTCTGCACCAGCTTGGCCCTGGCCACTGGCGGAGCCGCCCTGGGCAGCACGGGGGAAAGGCCACGGGGCCAGGGCGCAGGGCGGGCAGGGCACAGCGCTGGAGTGGAAGTTCAAGTTTCAATATTTCTCCTAAAATCAGAGCTGGGTTGGGGTAGGGGTAGACATTTTAGTGAATCAAAGAACCGTGCTCCAATCTCAACCTTTTAGAAATGGCCTTTTCTACTATAAAAGGAAATATATTTCCAAGTAATGAAGTTCCTCCATGGCAATCTAGACATCACATTCTGAAAATGTCAGCTTGGGATGACATTAATGAATCATTTTTTGTTTGGGTATTTTACTGACGTGGAAATTCATCAAATGGACAGTCTTCACCGAAATGTATTTGCTTTTGACGAATTGGACCATTACAATGGGAAAATGGTCTGGGTGACAGTTGCCGATGGCCCCAGCCAACGGGGTGCTGTCGAGCCCCTTCTCCCTTCCAAACGTGACCGCCGCTGGCTGCACCCTGTGCACAGTGGCTGCACCTCCCCATGCCAGTGCGGTGTCCCCAGCTCCTGGGCTCCCCTGGATCAGCCCCAAATACCTTGGTTTGAGGAGGAATCAGTGCCAATTGTTTCAGAGGTTAACCATTAACCATTAACTCTGAGGGCAATGTCAGCTGCACGCTGCTGTGATGTACCGCAAATAGAAGAATCTGGTTTCTGTTGTGCCGTTGGATGGACGGGTTCTGTCCCAGTGCACCCACTCTGCTCGGTTTGGTTGTTCTGAAACTCGCCTGTGGAGCCGGGGTCCCTGAGATCAGGGACTGCAGGTGGGAGCTTAAGGACCGGGGCAGGGGGCAGACGCCACTGCGGGCGCCCCGTGCTCTCCCTTGCTCACACCCCCAGGTTTTCCGGGATGGCCCTATTTCTGATTCACCGTTTCAGCACACAGAGCTGTGAAAGGTTCGTTTCAGATCTCATGAACACTGGCAGGGTGTTGCTGCACAGGAACTGCACTTACTTCAGCTGAATCGCTTCAGATTTAAACCCACGAAAGTGAGGGCTGGTTCTTGGTCTGAGAAGTAATTTATCTAAATTCCTGCCTCATGAAATGTAGCTACTGTCAAATGTCCCATTTCAAAATCATCAGAAAAATCACACCAATACTTACCAAATGCTGCTGCTGCCATAGAGTCAATTTTCATGTTCCAGAGTTGCAGGAAACAGAATTCTTGCACTGCAAATGGATTTTAATACAGCATGAAGAAATTCACAAAACAGTGCGCTTTCTGTAGCTAAAACTGTCTTTCTTTCTGAGACATGGCTGCCATGGAGGTACTGAGTTTCTGGGATGACTTATGCATATGTAAATAACATGCATATTTTGCAGAACAGCTGGACTGATGGCATTAGATTGGTTTGTGAAATATTTGACTATACAAATACACGGTTTATTTTGTCCAAGACCACAGGTGAGGTCTGACCTCACACGATAGCCCTGATTCGGACGGGGCCCAGGCGACCGCCCCGATCCCTTCCTGGCTGCCCGTCTGATGGCTCAGCGCTCCCCAGGGACGGCCCCAGGGGGCCAGCGCCGCCCAGGTCTGCTGGGTGCTCCCGCACTCAGGCTCTCTGACGATGAACTCATCATCCCCGGTGCCGAGCTACAGCACTCTGCCACTGCACCGCAGGGAAATCACTGCACCTCCCCACACCGTCCCTGGAGACACCGACCTCGTCTCTCCCACAGCTGGTAGCCGGATGGGCTTGCGGGAAGGGACTGCTGGCCGGGGGATTCCTGCCCTGTGCCGCTCAGTCGCTCCTTGGCAGTGCAAGGGCCTCTAATTCCCGTCATTACCAGCCATCACTACAGTTGCATTTAATCCTGCAGCCCCATAATGCTGGGTGCCACGGATTGACTCCTTCACAAGACTCTTTTTCTGGCTTTTTCTTGTTTTCTTCTAAAGCCTCTGTTTTACACGTCCTGGCACATCACACGCGGGCTGAGAAAGAGTCAAAGTCACAGAGCTCTCAGCTCTGCAATTATGAAAATATATGACCTGTTTTTCTGAGTTGTACGGGGCAAATTATTAACCCACTTCCCTCTGCCCTGGCTTCATGTGCCATTTATTCAGTTTTCTAATGAATTTCTAGTGTGAATGGCTAAGTACCTCATCTGTTTGAAATGCTCAATTTTATAAAAATAGACTGTTTCAAGCACTTCTAGTCCCCTCTGTTTAGCACAAGAACAAAGGAACACAAAGGTTTTCATATCTTAGGCTAGAAAACAAAAAAGAAATTGGAAGGTCAATTTTGTGGATGACTTTCAGGGTGATGAACCGATCAGCCTCTTCCTACCTGAACTGAACATCAGATGAACATCACGCAACAGGGACTGTAACGTGACTGCTCCGTAACACACGCTTAGCAAATCTGGAACAGTTTTAAGATAAACTGTGATTTGTCTGGGATATTTATATGCTTTATTGTACTCTTTTCATCTGCATCCAGTAAGTGCTTGGCACAAACACTTAAAAAATTAAATGGGACATGCCAAAAGTGTACTTTCAGAGGGTTATCACACTTACTGAATGACTAAACACCTTGCCCTTCAGTCCCACATCTCCCACAGCACCAGAGATGCCCTAACTCTAGAAATCCCTTGTCTTAGCGTGCAAACGAGGCATGAGCAGTGCCTCCAATCTGCAGCCATCAGAGATACCTGGGTTGATAAGGAAGGGATCTTAGGGGTCATCTGGCCCATTTACTTCCATCTGTAGGTAATTTGGGTTTATGCAGGACAGTCACATTAATTAAAAGTCTTTCTGAGCCTTGTTCGCAGGGTAAGAAAGGAGCAGGGCTGTCCTCCAGCACCTTGTCACCCTCAGTACCGTGCCACCCTACCTGCACAGAGCCTGCGGGGCACCCCATGGCCCGCCACTGCGGCAGCGGGGTCCCAGCATGGGCACCGGGGTGAGCATCTCCTCGGGCAGTGCTGCCAACAGCCCAGCTTCCCCCAGCCCTTCTCCGGGGGGGGCTGTGGCGCACGGGACCACCACAGTGCCCTCGCACCTGCATTTTCCAAACGCAGCTCACACGGCTGTGGGCACCCTTATGGCCCCACGACCATTTATTTCTACCCCCTTCCAGCCTCCAGTCTGCGCCTGTGGTTTTCTAAATCCCTGCCTTCATAGACTCTCAGATTCCAGCAGAAGCTTCGCAGTGTTTGGTGTTTTCAAACCTTAAAAACCTGGGTGAAACTATGAAGCTGAAAGATCACTTACTTGTGTTAAGGTCCTTGATCCCCAGAGTTGCAGTGACAGGCAAGTATAGATCCTGAAGGTTGCAAAAAAACAGTTTGATTTCCATGTTATTATTTTTAACATCTCTCTTGCTTCTCTCCTCTGTCTCCAGCTCCGTGGTCTCCGCCTGCCTGGTGCTGGCACAGGGGCTGGGGGCTCGGGCTCCCAGGCCTGTGGAGTGGGATGGCAGGATGGGGAGGAGCGCAGGACAAACCCTTCTTCTCCAGCCTCCAGGGGGGAGAAGGGGAAAGGCCACGGGGACCCACAGCCAAGGATGAGAAAGGAGATGTGTAAAAAGAGAGACATGATGATATATACAGGAAAAAGAAAAAGAACTGTCTGAAAAAGAAAAAAACACACGTTTCGAGCCTGCTTGGTTTGAACAGGGTGAGGGGAAGAGGGAGGAAGGGCAGGGATGGTTTTGCAATACTCCTGCATATGCAACCATGAGGCACTGAAACGCAGACCCAGCACCGGCAGGACCAGGACGCCTCCTCTGAAAGCAGTATTTATTCTCTTTATGTGCTTCCATCTCAATAAACTTGCATAAGGTGAGGTCTGGACACCTCATTTTAAAATAATGGAGCCAGAGTAGGTTTGTCGTTGCCTGGAAGCCGCTCATCCTCCATGGGTGTAGGAAACTGCCCGAGCAGCCACACAAGAGAAAACTTGGATCCTAACAAGTTCAGCTCTCAGAGCAATACAGCAGCTACCACTGAGCCCAGCAGCGCCACCCGGGGCTGGGGACCAGCTCATCCCCTGTGCTCCAGCCCCGCAGCAGCCACGGGCGCCCCATCGGCGTGGGGCCTGCGGGCAGGAACAGCGGCTTTGGAGGTGACAGGGCTGGGTCACGGTCAGCCAAACCCTGAAGGAAAATAATTTCTCGTCCTGGTTTTGAGCTGTGATTGGGCTTGACAAGCACAGTGGCTTTATGAACTCCGCTCAGGCCCTGCATCGTTTGCCTTATTGTGGTTGAAATCTCTTCCCAGCCCTCCCTCCTCCTGCCTGCACCCACAGGCACTGGCATCTGTAACATGCACCCACAAGCCCAGAGAGGGAAGGACAAAAGGATAAAAATACCCATGTAAAAAAAAAAAAAAAAGAAGAAAAAAAAAACCCAGGCACAATCTGGATTCAGAGCCTGGAGAGCAGGAAAACGCCGGGCAGGAAGGGAGCAAGCAGAGAGGAGTGCGTTTGCTGGTGCGAGTCAGGGAGCATCGCCAAGCCCATGTATGCTCTCACCGCAGCCCGTCTCTCGGGTGAGGGAGAGCCGCTTACCTGCTCCTTCTCATCAAACTGTTGCACCCACCTGCATTTTGCATACGCCTCTGTGGATGCTCTCAGCAGACGGCAAGGGGACGTGGGGCTGCCGAGGAGGGCTGGTGGCTCGGCAGGAGGTGGGCAGCCCCTGGGCAGAGGCTGCTGCTGGCTGTGGATGGAGCACGGTGAGAGCTTGCTGCGATGACATCCCCATGGTTTGTGAAGGAGCAGAGAAGCTAACTCTAATACAAAGAGGCACAGGGGACCAGACAGCTTAATGACAAAATCTTGCATTAGTTTCTCGTTGCATAGGACAGGGATGGCAGCTGGACCACTTGTGTCCTGGTGAGCATTCATAGGGTGGTTGGAGGGGGCTGTGGAGATTTGGGAAACTCAGACGTCACAGTATGCAGTACCCAGGAACAACCTGGTCCCTGGCTCTTCTTAAAGGAGAGGAACCCTGGCCTATGAGGACAGGCTGAGAGAGCTGGGGTTGTCCAGCCTGGAGAAGAGAAGGCTCCGGGGAGACCTTATTGCACCCAGAAGAATCCACCCTCTTCCTCAAGCCTTGACTCTTCTGCCAATCCGTGGCTCTCTGCTGCCGGCATTGCCTTCGGCCGTGGTTTCTGGTGGACACCTGCAGTCCCCAGAGCTGGTGCCCAGCTCCCAGCCCGGCCATGCCAACACGCCGCCCGTGCCGGCCCTGTGTGCCCATGGGGTACGTGGCCTGGGACCGGCACGCACCAGCCCCCAGAACAGCCCCAGCTGGAGTCTCTTCATACAGGCCAAGCCCTAAGCAGGGACAGAAACCTTGCAGAGCTGATGTTTTTACCAATTAACAAAACTGTGTCCCAAGGCTGTTTTTCCAGCCCCTGCTTCTGAGTAAAAGCCATCATTTTATCATCTACAAGCATCTGTGCTTTTGGAAGGAAAAGAGGTCTCGCTTGACCTCGCAGCAGGCTTTCCACTTGCGAGGCTGAAGAAAGGGAAGTCTGGGACTCTGCTCCGCTGTGCAGAGAAAACTGCTGCTGCCTCCACGTTGTGCTCGCGTTTGTGTCCCTGCCTGGCACGCTGCTGAACCGATTTGTGATTGCTGGTGGCAAAGCATATGATCCGAGTTCATCCTCTTCCTTGTGTCTCCCCGAGCCATGCCACCTCTGCACAGAGCCTGCAGCAGGGAGCGGGGCGACACGGCCGGAGCGGGGGCTGTTCCCACGCAGCTGTACGGGGACTCTCCACCCGTCGCAGCTCTGTCTCCCTCACGCCCTCGCTGCCCTCGCGAAGGCCATGCAGTGTCCAGCTGCCACCAGTGTGGTACCACGGTCAGCCAGGGCAGGAGCCGCATTTCCACAGGTGGGGATGATGGGATGACCAGACCCAGGCACCCTGCAACCATCAGCGTGATGTTCCAGCTACGGGATGGAGACCAGTAGCAGTGACAGTTCCAGCAACAACTGTACAGCATCATACAACCACCCCTGTGTTTACAAAGCACTTTAAAAAATTGCCTTTTTGGAACAATAATGCCTCACAGGATAAAGTATGCTTATTCCCCGTGCTATTGGCAGAGGCAGGGTGAGGATAACAAACGACCCGCAGGGCAATGGCAGAGATCTGGCAGGAGCCGGGGGTTATTTCGGGACAGGGGAGAGGCAGCCAGCTGACGGTGCGATGTGACACCTGAGAGCGGGACCAACCTCACCACACATCGCAATGTTGCATGCTCCGTCAGCTCAGCGCTGCCGACCCGCCGGTCCCTGCGGCCCCGTCAGGGCTCTGCTGGGCTGTGGGGATGGTGCCTGGCTCAGGCTGCCCTGACGGGCACCACGGGGACGTGCGGGATGGGGCTATGGGAGCCCCAGACACCGGCGGCGAAGGGGACCGTGGTAGTGCCAGGACGGGACAGCAGCTCCTCACCCGGAGCTCTGCTGATGTCACAGCGTGGGGACAGCAGGGCTGACAGGAAGGCTTCTGCTTGCCAAGGGCTGTTCTGGCCTTCACTGAAGTCTTTGAGGCTCTGACCCCACAGTGCCAGCCACAGCGCAGCAGCACAGCCCCGCACCGGTCCCCAGCCCAGCATCAGCCTGGGGGTCCCCGTGCCTGGGGCAGAGGCCGTGCAGCTCCCTCTGTCCCATCCCCGTGGGCAGCCCTGCATGGAGGGGCCCACGGGGACCACAGCGGCCGTCCCCAAATGTGGGCTCACCACGGCTTCCCCGCACCGTCCCGGAGACCTGCTGCCCTGCCCTCGTGCTTTTGAAGCACATTTTGTGGCTGCAGCGAGCAGGAACAAAAAGCAGCTTAAAGGAAGGCAAGGTGAAACCCAACCCTGCTTCCAAACAACCCCACTGCTGATCCTTCCTCTAATTTCCATCCTGCGTGAGGGCACGAAACGAGCTCTGCATCTGTGGAAGCGACACGCCAAAAGCAGTGTTTGCTGTTGAAGCTGGTGCTCTGTCCTGGCCCGGCAGGAGGTTGTGCAGGGAGGGCAGGGGCAGGCAGCGGCGATGCCGCAGAGTCTGCGACCTGACGGTGAAGATGCAGCGGGCAGAGCACGCTGGGCGCCAGAGGGACACACCACTGGGGCCAGGGGAGCCGGGCAGGGCTGGGGCAGTGCCCCGCACTCCCGCAGCAAAGCCAGCGCCGGCTCCGGTCAGAAACCTGGCGCCTGCCGCTCTTGGGCAGCCTGCCCCGGTGCCCAGGCAGGATTTGGGCAGAAAGGTGTCTGCAGAGCGGACAGAGTCGCTGCCCAGCCCTGGGAGGGAGCCAGCACGCTGTGTTCAAGGCTACAGAGTGGGTACGGAGGAAAAAGCAACTCAACCTTGTCCACAGCTCTTAAGAAACATTCCTGCAACGACGCAGCAGCGCTCAGCCCCTCTGGCGCGGCAAATGGGGATCTCACTACAACACAGGGACTGGCGGATCAGTGGCTCCTCGAATAGCTACATACGTTAGGCAGCTGATTTCTGCCTGAAATAAGTGGTTTTATGACAATGTTTCACCTCAGGGGAAAACATGTCCTGACAAGCTGTAGTTACTCGTGTGCCCTGAGGATTTGTGGTGCCTGGTTTCTTCAGAGAGCATTTTACTGACTTCTCCCAAAGCCAGGAGCAGATTTATACCAATAATAAACAAGGCACAGCAAAGAACCAGAGCAAACGCTTGATAAAAATCTACGTTTTGCCCACCTTGTTTGCTATTCTGGATCTGCAGCACAGGGAAGGGAAGGGGCCAGGGCAGGGGAGAGGGAGAGCTGTGTGCTGTTGGCACGCAGCCGTGTTTCTGTCAGGTAAAAAACTCTCCCCAGTGCTTTTTCTGCTCTTTCATGCAGATTGCCAGAAATCATTGCTAGAGGAACACACCAGACATCTCTTAGATTGTGAATTTTCATAAAGTCTCTGCTAACGAACCAGAACTGATAATTTAAAAGCTGACACTAATGCACTTGTGCGAGCTCGGGCTCGTGCGCCCTGCTGTGCTGGCGCTGGAGACCCTGCTCCTGCCACCAGCACAATCTGTCCCCTCCTGCCCAGCCCTGCCACTGCGGCGCGAGGGGCTGCCGGGGCTGCTGCCTCCCCTCCGCGGCTGGGGCTGCTCTCCAAACCTCGGAATATCTCGTTTATCAGCAGCTTCAGGGAGCACGGCAACAGAGGTACCACAGGAGAGACGTCAGAGAGGAGCTGACTGGAGAAGAAACTGCTCGGGCTTGTTCGGAGCAGACATTACAGCAGCTCGGGCAGGACGCAACATCTTTCTGCCGTGCAAAGGCTGACATGCGGCTGTCTATTTTAAAACAGCATTTAACATGACTAGAGGTGTTGGATGGGTGCAGGAGCGCTGGCTCTCCCGAGCTCTTCTCTTGCTGAGAGCCTGTCTAGATTACCATATGTTATTCTGCCGTATACTTCATCGTGCTTTATTTGTCATCCTTTAGCACATATGCTTACAGCTCCGCTGCCTGGCACTCAGAAAGTCTGAATTTAGCTCTGAATCAGTCACAAACAAACACTCACTCAGGGCAACGATCTCTGCATCTCACCATCCTCGCTTCCCAGCCCTGCCTCAGCAAACAAGAAAACAGTCAGGCAGTGGGACTAGGTGATCATTGTAGGTCCCTTCCAACTGAAAATCTATTCTATTCCATTGTATTCTATTGCATTCCATTCCACTCCGTTCCATTCCAGCAGCCTGGCAAGCAGTCTGCATGAAGCAGGAGGGCAAACCATCTCTGCAATGCACAAGTTGCCCTACAGTCAGTGAGAGAGGAACAGCCACACTTCAGTTCGGGATATTATTTAAAGCCATGCTAAAGCGGAACAACCACAGGAAAAATCATCACAAAGGAGGAAACCAAATGTGAGGGATTTTTTGTACGGACCAGGCAGCAAACTGGCCTGTGCCGAGGCAGGTGCCAAAACCCGTGCATCCCCTGTCCCTTCCCTTCAACAGCAGTTCTGGGAAGCCAAAAGCACAAGTCAACGGTTTCCCTTGGTGCAATCATGTTTACTTAAAAAGAACACACTTGTTCCTTTTACCTTGAACACAGCAGGGACAAACACCACCAGGAACATTGCTTACTCACGATTTCTCAGCCTACCTGTCCAGGCAGAGCTACGGCTCCAGAAGATTTCTGTCTCTGCTTGCTCAGCAGGGCCACCCTCCCAGACCTTGCCCCGTTGCCACAGGCAGGGTGCAGGGGGCTCCCTGCCCGGGGCTGAGCACTCCGGGGATTGCGGCAGGTCAGGGATGGGGTTTCACTGGCCAACAGGCAAGGATGTCACAGATGGCATACGAATATTATTTTTAGTGCATAAGTAAATATTTAACTTAAGAAGCTTTCCACGTGCTCTGGGAAATTATTTTATCATTAGGCAGTTTATAATCACGCAGGTGCAGACCCTGCCAGGAGTATCCAAAAATACTCCGCCAGAAAACACGGAGCAGGGGAAGACATGGCAGCGCTGCATGTGACAGACCAAGGCAGCAACCTCTGCCTGCGGGAGCGCACTGGCTCAGGGCTGTACCCACTCCCGCCTTGCCACAGCGTCACTCCCGTGACAACACCTGTCTGTCCATCCATCCGTCTGTCCATCCGCCATTCTGCCAGCTCCTGCCTTTCCTCCAGCACCGCCGACTACTCGCTCCCAGTGAAGCCCCTGCCCAGCCCTGCCCTGCGGTGGGCTCAGCCTGCTGCACGACCAGTGTTCCACAAGGACCAAGACGCCACCATGCCAGAGGGAGACCAAGGTCCCTCCTTCTTGAACCCCCTCGAGGCTGCGGACTGCAAGTCAGCGTTGGAGCTGTTGGAAAATGATGGAGCGGGGTGACGGACTGATGCCGTTCCTTCCCTGTCAGCTGCGCTCCCTTCACAAGCAGGTGATTTTTGTGCCCACTCATCCCACGGACTCATCTGGGCTCAATGCACAAGCTGTTCCTTCTCCTTCGTGCATCACCAACAATAATATGTGCCAAATTAGCCTGTTAACGATGGCTGGGTAACTGCCCTGGTGCCAGCCCCTCCATGCTCATGCGGGCGGTGGGGACGCGGTGACCCCGGCTCACAGCTCGCGGCAGGGGCAGAGGCCAGGGCTCCCTCCCAGCTCTCCTCCCCCGGCGGGGCCAGCGCTTCCACCGGGGAGCGAGGGATGCTGAAGGCAGGCACGGGGCAGAGGAAGCCCGTTTCCCTCCACTGAACAAGCTCATGCCTGGGGATTCAGGCGAAGCTGTGGGAAGCCTAAAGCGTGATCTCACCTCCCCAGTGTTTACAGCTGCCACTTGCGAGTAGCAAACCTTCCCATTGAATTCTCCAAATCAAGTAATGCTAATTGGACAAAACTGTTAAGGTCTGCGTGACAACCACTGCATTAACTGCAATGTGCCTGAAACATTAAGTTTTATGCTGAAAAATACAGAATTGCACTGAGTGACTTAGGCAGTTCAAGGCTGCAGGAGGAAGATGTGTATATCCCTAAGGAAAGTTTTTTGGTGTACCTCATGGTGCAATCTGGTGCACTCTAAAAGGAAAAAGAGACTCCAGACTCTTATTCTTCAGGAGTGCTGTGGAGCATCAGTAATAAGTCATCTTTGGCAGGCATATGTTAACAGCATCCAGGGAGGGGAGAACTTCATCAGAGCAGAGAAATCATTCCAGACTGACTTTGGTACGACTCCAGCAAGTTGGAAATATCCATAAGGGCTTTGCTCCCATCCCTCCCCAGATCCATCCTGACCCTGTCTTGGGCAAGATGTCTAATTTACACTTTTCTGTACCACTGGTTTGTAACACTTATTTGGTTTTATACAGTGTTTTGCAATTTTAAGGGTCTGGACATGTATTTGCCCAGCAAAAAGCTGCCTCAGTTACAGCAATTACCTTCCCCAACCTGTTAGCAAAACCGGACCTCGTTACTGCCTGGATGCTGTGCTGCAAGTGGGCCACACACAATATGTTTTTAACTAGGGCTGCACCATTGAATGGATGGCAATCACACTTTGATTTCCTTTCATTTATTTTTAGTCCTTATTAACCAGCTAAACGGCAAGGAAGAAAACCACCATGCACAAAGGGTAAAGGCATCTGGATGGAGGGGGCTTTGCAAATCACTTTGAAAGAAGCCAAAGCCATCATTAAATACCAGTCTAACAGATGGGGGGACGCCGTGCCAGCAGGAGGGGAGGTGGCAGCAGCAGGGTGATGAGCCTGGCAGCCCCATCACCTGGCCTCGCACAACACCTCGCAGCCCAGGAGGCAGAAGACTTGCCTGCCATAGCCAAACACCCAGCCAGCATCAGGATGTTGTGCTGATTTTGGGCTAACTCTGGGCTGCTGGTTGCCCTGTGTCACGAGCCCAGCACTCAGCCCAGGACCCCGGAGATGCATGCACGGCCAGTGACCAGGTGAAGGCAGGACGGGAGGGTACCAGCTACTGCACCAGGGGCATGGGGGGCATCAGCTCCACTGGGGGAGGCAACCCAGGCCACTCATCTCTCTCCAGCTGGGCACAGAGGGGTGGTCAGGCCGGGGGTCCTGGGCGCAGGAGCCCACCAGCACCCGAGGACACTGGGCCCCCCACCTGGATCTGAACAGTTCAGACCCAAAATGCACGGCTGGCCAGGCCCTGCCATGTTCACATGGCTTCAATTACAAAAGTTGTCAAAGATAAAAAAAGAAAATAATAAAAACCTCTGTAGGCAATTATGGTTGCCCAGAGGCTGTAACAAGGGCACACTGGCTGCATCTGCAGACTCTTCGCGGCAGTTCACTGCTAGGACGAGCATTTGCTGTAACAGCCGTGGGACTCGCGACGGCGATCACATAAATCACAGAGAAGTGATCTGAGACTGCAGCAGATCAAAAGCGTTGGCTGACAAAATCTGCGCTGAAATCAGACGTGTTTATTGGTTCAGTTCACCGTAGTAATTAATTACCTAGCACTTATCTAATTAACCAGAGCTTTCATCTACCGTTCCCAGAGGCCAATGGCAAATGCCAGATTCTGCCCCTCCAGCCGCTGCCTAAAATATCTTCCTGGGCAACATGTCACAGCCTGTCAGGACAGGCAGCAGGACCAGTATCTCCAGTCTTCTCCCGCCCCCAAAGCGCAGGACGCTTGTGCACATCTATCACAAATGGCCTCTGCTAAAGGCAAGACGAACCCGGGAAGCACCGAGGCAGAGACCGAGCGCCCGCAGCCTGGCCGGGGCATCCTGCAGAGCTGCCTCCACGCTGGCCCCTGGTCTGAGCCGCAGGCAGGGGCCGTGGGGGCTCCCCCGGGCCCCCCCAGCACCCCGAGGCACATGCCTCCACCCTCCGCGGGCTCCGTGGCCCTGGGGACAGCAGGCAGCGATGCGTGTGGCACGGAGCAGTGCCAGGGCCCGTCACATGTGGGGATGGTCACCAAGTGCTGTGTGGCACTCACAGCTGACATCGGGCACTCAGGAGTGAGGGGCTGTGGCGCAGCCCCCAGTGTCTCAGGAGGGGTCCAAGAAGTGGCCCCGCATGGGGCACAGTGGCACCGAAGGCTGAGGGACGGGCTGTGCTGGGGACCGGCCAGGGAAGGGAAGCCATCAGCCCTCTGCCATCAGCGGGGCAGGCCGGCCGCTGGCACCCTGACCACAGGTGGTCCTGAAGGGCTGCCTGGCTGAGACAGAGCCGGGTGCAGGCAGTAAGGACGAAAATCATTGTCTGGACACTGCTGAGAATAAAATCCACCTCTCCAGGCCGCTCCAGGACCCATTCCTGAAGGGCAGTAGCCCATCACCATACCCAGGCACCTCACTGGTGGCCAGCAGCGCTGCCTTCTGGGCAGCTTGGCCAGTGAAACAAGTCCATTCCAAGTCACTTTTTTGTGTTAAGAGCCACGAGGGTGAAGATGGGGACTAGTGGGAATGGGCACATTCTTCTGTTGCCGCTTACCTTTTGAGTGGTTTTTGCTTTAATCTTCTGGGCCGCTCGGGAAGGCCCATGATGGTTCAAAGCATAAAAGGCGCCCCGGCCACCGGCCACCCCATGCGGCTGCCAGCCCTGGTGCCTGCCGGGGGCTGCCACAGCCACCCCTCCGCAGAGCCCGCCACGTTCGCTGCTGCGCTGGCTCTTTCTGTGAGCAACTGAGACAAAGGCAGGGTGGTCGCAAATTTGCACCGAACGGGGCCGTGGAGAGGCAGGGCCTGAAGCCGTCGGCTGGGGCGGGAGCGCCGTTTCGGTCCCCGGGGCCCAGGGGCACGCAGCCCGGGGGAGGAGTGCGGTGGCCAACTCGGACAGACCCTCGTCACAAAGCCGTCGCTGGAGCTGGGCAGTCCAGCAACCGGCACGTGTGCCTGCCACGTGCCCCGGGCCACCCCGCTGGCCAGAGGGCAAGCAGGTCACTGGCCCTGGCCCTGGCCCTGGCCCACGCGAGCCATGGTGGATGGTGACACACCTGCAAAAACAGCCAATCTGGGGGGAACCGCAGCGCGGCCCCGGGGAAGCTCTGGCACCCGATGGGGCAGAGGGGAGCGGGCGGAGGGGACTGGACACTGTTGATCTTGGGAGCCACACAAAGCCAGAGGGTATTTAACCCCCTGCAGAGCCCCTTAAAACCTCTTCTGAGCTCCGAAACCCAACAGCTGAGGAAACAGCGGGCTGTTTTCCTTACCTTTTCTGCAAAGTATCACTTTCAGCTGACTCTGGTAGAGCCGATATGACTGAAACAACAGGTTACGCCGGGTGAGTAACACGGGACGGTTTGAATTTGTTTTAATAAGACAAGAAAAATGTTCTCTGGGTTTTGTTTAAGCCTTATTTATAAAATTGACCTGTATTGTTACTCAGTTGCTTTCCGTCTATTAAAGCATGTGGAAAGGAAGGCAAACTGGCCTCCCGCTGTCTGCGGAACCTGAATTTAATTTGTACTTGTACTGCTAGGCAGTTATTTGGGACAATATAAATATAAAATCCCGATTTGCTACGAGCATGATAAGCTGTCACATACAAAATAGCACAGTACATTACCCACTAGATATTTCTGGCAGAATTATATGAAAGAAAGAGCTAAGTTTGCCATTGACAAAATTGATGATAAATATTGAGAAACATTTTTTGCCAAATAATGCAGACATAGTAACAGAGATGTCAAAGAGGTTACGTATGGACGTAAGGAGGAGGACAGCTCGTGTGGCAGCAGGGCTCTGACAGCAAGGCAGCCATCCTGAACACCACGCAGAGCTGGCTCGCCCCCGTCCCTCCCCTGACACAGGGCCGTACGTGCCCCTCGCGGGTCTCCCAGGCCACCCCGTGCCCCGTCCTGCCCTGTCCCCGCTCCCGCGGCACTGCCCGGTGCCCCTGACCCATCTTCACCCTCGTGTCTCCCCGTAGCAGTGGGCTCGTCCACATCAAAAACCCACACCTGGACTCGATGGAGGAGGACATTCTGTATCACTTGGACTTGGGAACGAGGACGCACAACCTGCCGGCAATGTTTGGGGACATAAAGGTAAACAGCAGGCGCAAAGACGAGGCGGCAGCCCCCAGCCCCAAAGGGCTCTCCAGCCCCTCGTCCCACAGCTCTGCCAGCCCACGCTGGGCCGCGCTGCTGCGGATGCTCCCGCCGGGAACAGGGTCCGACTGCTCAGCAAAGGGACTCAACGACCCAGGGCAGCCTAGGCAGGGAGGTCATCCATCCTTGCTTGTTTCGGGCAGAAATCCCAATAGAAAATTATCCTTTTAAAAACTGTAGTTCTGTAAAACCTGATTCTATACTGGCCCCCGTGTTGGAGGACAGACGGAGGAAGCATTTGTCCAAAGCATCTGATCATCATCTACTGGAGACATGGGAAAGAGGATGTTGTATTTTTGGCTGAGACCTGCTGCCAAAACCAGCCTGTCACGACTGCATCCTCTTCCGTTTTGAACCGGAGCATTTCCCCAGCGGCACCGGGGAAGAGCCGCCGTGCCCCAGGGCCAGGGGGCTCGAGCAGCCTGGCACAGCCCTGCCACACACCGGCTCCTGCTCCCCCGCACCGCTGGCAGCCGCATCAGCAGCGCTGCCCTTGTAGACGCATGCTGGCCCTCTCCTACGCTCAGGGAGCATTGTTTCCTTTAATATGTAAAATTTGTCCTTTTTCCTCCCTGACTTTACGGCCTCTGTGTCATGAGCAGTGCTCACTAATTGCAGTTGGCACTGTTGATAGAATAAATTAAATGACGAGCTACTCTAACATCTGGTTTTGCTTTGCTGTCAGTAGGAATACTAAAAGCTTGAATTTGCTGAATGTATTACAGTGAAATTATTTTAGATTTTCTTGGCCTGGGACTGATACCCGAGTATGTGCAGCTGTACAGCTGTCTGGACTGAGTGTAGTCACAACCCTACAAGGAGTAACAGCTTGGGTTTAATGTTAACTCCTGGTTTTGAGACCCTCAGTTGTTCTGATGTCCCTTGACTGCCTGCGAGGAAGCAGCATCCCGCTGCGCTCTCCGGGGAGATGTGTCCGGTGCAGCTCTCCACTGCCACATTAAGACTGAATCTTGGTACCTGTTTTGGCTAAAAAGTAACAACGCATTTGTATTTTACATGGAGTTTGTCTGCGTTGGCGGCAGCCCGAACAGGATGAGGGCGTTTGCCCAGTTCATGCACAAGGAGCTGGGACTGGCAGGCAATGGGGAGGACCTGGCAGACATCTGCGCGGGGACGGACCGGTACGCCATGTACCGGGCTGGGCCGGTGCTCTCCATCAGCGTAAGTACCGCGCTGCACCGCGCCGCACGCGCTTCCCATCCCGAGCATTCATGGCAGCCACGGGTCTGCGGCTGCCGGCGTGGTCCCGCCGGGGGGTCCCCGTCTGCCCGGGCGGCAGGGAGGGCGTCCGGCACGACCGCTCCCTCCCATGCCTACGCCCCCCGCAACACCCACCGGCAGATTTTTTCCCTCTTTTCGGTTTTCAGCCATTACCACCAGCACAACCTTTCAGCCATGGTAAAGCTTCTTCTGTCTGAATGATAATTCTTGGCACCCTACATGTTGTTTAAAAAGCATCGTATTAATAATGAACATGCACGTATTCTGCTCAGCTCAGCAGTCTGGCAATTTGGGAAACGAAGACCACTTCCCACCATGCATGAACTATGAAATATTGCTGGAAGTATTACATTGACATGAGCTCTAAAGTAAAAACCTGGCTTTATTATTAGTTATTCTTTAAGAGCAGCAGTGTGTTTGGCACTGCACAAAGGAAAAAGCAAATACAGGCTGTGCTGGTGAGTGCTCATACCCCAGGGCTTGGTCCTGCCGTCGTTTCTTCAGGCACAAGATTGGTCTTAAATCTGATTCAGGGGAGACAGCGTCACTCACACCACAGAGCTCACGTTTGGTCCCACAGACAAAACTAAACCAAACCTGACCGACGGAAAAGCCTGAGGGAATCAATCTGACGGGATCCAAGGGGAAAAAACCCACAAGTTCTGATCCTCCCTGGTCTGGCAGCAGTGGGGACACAGCTAGAAGAAAAGCTGCCGCTGAGCTCTGGGCCGTGCACCAGTTTTGCGCCAATGCAGATGCCGCCAACCCCCAGGCTGGTCCCTGCGGGGGGACGCAGGGCAGAGCACGCAGCGAGCCTCCCCCAAAACGCCTGATGCAGAGCAGCTGCCAACATCACATTTTTGCAAGTTGCTTAGAAACACAAATGAACTCAAACATACCGGAGGCAGGAACATAGTTTTCCTGCTTTGGATATTTACAATGAGAATAAATTTTTTAGGCATTGGCAAATAAGTCAGGCTGATGTTCCAGAATAACACACAAAATGTTTTCATATTTAAAACATGGTACAAGCCTAATAGACCATCAGTCTCACAGCCAAATGAAAAGAGACAAAGCAATAGGAAAACTGACTGCATATGTTAAATTAACTGTGCTTCTTTACATATGCTTCCTTCAGGTTTTTGAACACAATAGCAGAAACAAAAAAAAAGGTGAGGCATTTTTCATGGGGAAAAAATGAACGCCACACCATCAAATGCCTTTTGTTTTCAAAGGTGAAGTGGAGGAAAGGACGGCAGTTGAGCGATGGGGCAGAAAACTGAGATGATGACGCGAGGGAGCGCTGGGAGGAAGCAGAGGCAGCCTCGACAGCCCAAGATTGGCAAAAGACCTGCCGGCCCAGAGGAGCGGCAGCAGAGACGGGGCAGCGGCACCAGGTGCCGTGGCAGGGGACGGGGAGGGGGCCGGTGCCAGCGGAGGGGAGACCTGCAGGCAGCCAGGCAGGGCTGGGACAGAGGGAGAGCAGGGTGTGCCATGCGAGACAGCAAGCAGGACAGGTGGCCTGCCAGATGCAAGGCTTCATGCGGCATGCAGCAAATGCCTCACCCCGAAACCGGTCCTTACCGAGGGGCACGAACCCATCCGTCATCCTTCATGCCCAGCGATGTGGGCGGAGGTGCTCCGGCATGGGGCGAGGACGGGCTGGGGGTGCCCAGAGCAGCGGAGACTTGGGTTGTCCTCGCTGACACTCAAGAGTACGAGCAGGACACAACAAAGGATGGAAGTCAGCACGTGGCCTAAGGATGGGCAACACCAGGGGAAGGTCTTGGAGCATTCGGCTGTTGGGATGCATTTGTGGAGAGACATTTCTTGAAGGAGACACACCATCTGCACACCCGATGTACTGGTCCACAGGGATGAACACCAGCTCTATTGACAAGAGCCTTAAAAGCACCAAGGGGAGAAGAGGATTAGAGGCGTTTCCTGGACAAGCTACAAAGACCCTGAGATGTCCCTCCCCCCTCAAAAATCGCTGTTGGCCTCATCAGTGGACAGAGGCCACAGCGTAACCCTGAGCTCGTTGCAGTCATGTACCTGTCACCTGCTGCAGCATCAGTGACGTTTTTCTGTTCTCTCCTCCCAACAGCACGGGATGGGAATCCCTTCCATTTCCATCATGCTTCATGAACTGATCAAACTGCTGCACCATGCAAAATGCCGAGACGTTACTGTTATACGCATCGGTACTTCTGGAGGCTTAGGTAAGCTATCCATGGTCTTTCTACTGAGCAAAAAAGCTATTAATAAAAAAAGTTCTCAGCAATAGGTCATGTAATTATGAACCGTAGCATTTTGTCAGGTCCCCAAATATCAAACAGCATATTTTGGTTTGGGTTAAAACCCAGCAAACTTCTAGCAACTGGTTTATTAGAGTGCACATTTTCATAATGAACAAAGGCCTTGAATTCACAACAATTGGATATCACTCGTCAAACAGAACACACTTGACTGGAAGTCACTCTCATGCTTTGAGATCCTCCCAGCTGTCCCTGTAGTCCTCCGTGCTGGTGGGACCCGTGGCCGGGGCAGCGGTGCTGCTCGCGCCTGCACAAGCTGGTGGTGGGGCATGATCTCTGCAAGACAGAAGCAATTAAAACTCTGTCACTCAGCACATTCCCACAGTCACTCATCGCGTGCTAATTCTGTACATTTTACTTGTACATCTGTGCTGCTGCGTGAATTTAAATTATTCTCTCACATCTGTTTTACTCACTAAAAAGAACAACCCCACAGTCACACGTACATCTATAGAGATCTTCCTGTCATGCTGAAGTTTTGCAGCAGGTCACAAGTGTTTTGAGCTCTGGCTTAGCCTCAGCCTTCGTTTTCACAGGGATCGAGGCCGGGTCTGTTGTGATCACGGACACGGCAGTGGACTCCTCCTTCAAGCCACGGTTCGAGCAGGTGGTGCTGGATGACGTGGTGGTGCGGAGCACTGAGCTGGACAAGGACCTCACGGAGGAACTACTCGCCTGCAGCAAGGAGATCCCTGACTTTCCCACGCTCATTGGCCATACCATGTGCACCTATGACTTCTACGAAGGTAAAACGATCTTTGACTGTCCTTCCTCCCCTCAAACATAACGCCAAGTCTTTACGTTCTTATGTAGACAAAACTACCCAGGCTAGCAAAGCCTAAGAAGGGCTGCAGGAGCAGACCCACCTGCTACGTTAGAGCTTGTTCCGAGGTCAGAGCAGGGTACACTTCAGAACATGCAATGCCAATTTCAGCACTTTGCCAGGGCGAGGCCTCTGCCAATTGGCCTCTTTTGCATCTGACAGTTAAATTTTGTCATGTCACCTGCCAGGCCAGCGCTGCTGTAGCTGGTGGTGGATCAAGAGTGAAGATCCACCCAGCAGCGGGTGCTCCCTGCGACAACGCAGGTGCCCAGGGACCTCTGCTGTCCCCCAGTCCAGCCATTACATGGGACCCACGCGCTGCCACAGACCCTCCAAAAGCAGGAGGCCAGTGGCTGCACCCTGGCAAAGAAAACAGCCCCTTGGCCACAGTCCTGCAGCAAGTCCAGCAGATGGGTTACGCTGAGTTGTTTCCTACGACAAGATCGTAACTTCAGAACTACCAAACACTAGAAAAATGTCAGGAAGCGTGTGACATTTACGTAAACAAACTTGGGTTACTCTGGAACTGTTTCCTTTGCAAAATTAAATGCTGATTGCAGAGTAGATGAAATGTAATAAATGAAGAATTAATAATCTGAGGACTATTTATAAACCTTTGAATCTGCTTGCAAATGCGACCATCTGTGTATTGCTCGAGGCCATGTTTTATTTAAACAAAAAGCCATTTGAGAGGATTAACAGTAGGAACAGCAATAAAGCAAAGCACTCTGCCCAAGTCAGCACAGCCACAGGTATACGTTCTGCTTGCACAAAGGTCTTTATGTGGCGTGCGAGAGGAGCAGTTGCACCGGGCACAGGTCCACTCGGTGGACCCAGGAGTGGCTGCAGCACAGCCAAAGCCACCCCTGGAGCTAGAGGAGAAGGCTGGGATGGGCGCCTGTGCCTGGACGCACCGAGCATGGTGTCGGGTCCCAGGGCGGGAGTGGGAGGGAGCACCAGTGCCGGTGGCGGTGCCCCGGAACCCAGCTCCATGGCCGGCGCCAGTGCCACCCAAGCCGGGAGCAGCTCCAGCTGCCTGCCATCCATGGCAGCCCCTTAAGAAAAATTCAACCTGAATTAAAGGGGTTTTTCCTCTCCCCAATTTTCCCATACTGCACATCTTGCTGTGCCCCTCTTCCACAGTGATTTGGCATTTTTTGGATTTAACCTGGCAGACCTTTGCAGGTGACATATGCCATGGAGCTCAGAGGAGCTGCGATGTCGTGCCCCTGCAGAGTGCAATATACCCCCTGCACTTAACTCATCGGCCTACTTGTCCTTTTTACAAGTGTTAAAACCTGCGTAATTTTCTCCTCTACACAGGGACATAGCACACTGGGTTTGAACACTAAGGTTAATATGAATTAACTATTCAAAGGAAAAATTGATTGGCTTTGGACAAAATGTAGGCACCGCTGGACTTGCCCTTTGAAACTACACCCTGTTCACCGTGACTGCAAACCCTCGCAGGGGCAGCAGTGACACTTCTCTGCTTCCTTTCAAGGTCAGGGGAGATTAGACGGAGCGTTGTGCTCTTTTTCCAGTGAAAAAAAGTTAGAGTATTTAAAAAGAGCTTATGACGCCGGCATAAGGAACATTGAAATGGAGTCCACGGCATTCGCTGCCCTGTGCGGGCTGTGCGGCCTGAAAGGTGAGTCCTCCCACACCCCCACGCTCAACCTGACCCCAGGGTTTGCTTTGGTCTGAGATTCAGACAACCTGAAGGCCAAAAATGCGTTCCTAATGACTTTTCACTAGAAAAGTACACTAAAGTGGCTCAATAAAAACCAAGTTTGTTTTAAAAAGCCTGAGCGCATGTTGGACTAAACAAAACTTCATCACCCCTCATCCCTCTCCCAGCCTTACCCCAAGTCCTGGCCGTTCGGCTGCAGCTGTCTTGCCCCGTTTCGCTGGAAAAGCAGGGGGGCGAGCGGCGGGAGTCCTGCTGCTTTGGCCCCCACGGTCCCTGGGGAGGGCAGCAGGAGTAGGGCCCCCTCCCTCCCCGCGGGGCAGCGTTTTGAGGCGGCGGGTGCCTGTGTCACGTACGAGGTAACCAGCGCTCTCGCCCTCTGCAGCTGCCGTTGTCTGCGTGACGCTCCTGGACCGGCTGGAGGGGGACCAAATCCGTGTGCCCCATGAGGTGCTGGGGGAGTACCAGCAGCGGCCCCAGCGCCTGATTGCCGCCTTCATCCAGAAGCGCCTGGGGATGAAGCGAAATGCACTTCTCTCCACCCACTGATGGGCGATGCAGCACAAGCAACGGGGTGCCGTGCCCCAGCCGGTGCGGAACGGGTCTGCAGGACCTGCCATGCTGGCGCACTGCCTGCTCACGCCGGCACGCCTTGGCCCCCGCTTCTGGGAAATGGGAAAGGCAGAGTGGGCCACGATGCACTCCCACGGGCAAGTGCCCTCCACAGGTAGCCGGATCCAGCGAACACAGCCGTGCAAGAGCTGCGGACCCCCAATATGGGTTGAACTGCACCAACACACCTGCACGCCCAAGGAGAGCTCCAGCCAAAATTTGCACAGAAATCAGGACTGTGTTACCAAACAGCACGCTCCTTGCTCTCGTCTTTAGTGGTGGCAAAGGACTGTCCCGTTAGGGTGGCTCCAGTCCACAGCGATCCTCTAGGAAGGAGATCCCTTTGCATTTGGCATAAAGCCAAAGCCTAAGTAAATGACATGCAAAGTTAATACACATTTGTGACTATTATTGTTACTCATTGCTGTTACGAAGGCTGTTCAGCTTTCATTCATACAATATCTAAAGATCCGTCAAAACTGAGGCACCCCAGCATGTGTGAACACAAGGGGTTGGTGTGCGGGACCCCACCTTGCAGCTTCGCCCCCAGCACACACGGGGACCCCCGAGAGGGAAGGGGACAGGGAGCACACCTTACTGGTACAACCTTGACCCGACTTCAGGTAACCCCCAGGGACTGCATCTTTCACAGTCATCTGCTAATCGACACCCATCAGCAATCCAGAAAGTCACCGTCAAGTGTCTCCACAAGGTGTCAGAGACTGAACCGTGCCTGGGTTGAGTGGAGGGGTTTTTCACAGAGGGTCACCTACAGCCTGAAGAATTTCACACCGAAATCACTTCCAGTTCTTAAGGCTCACTAACAAGCTTGCTTCCAAATGAATTTTGTCACCTTTGGAACAATAACTTAAAGGATTTAAAAGTTCTTGTAAACAAAATTTTAACATATCAAAAAACATGGGAGAGGATCTTAAGATATTAACAATATTAAGAGCACAAAACATGTGAGCCTAAAGATAGTTACAGAGATGCTGAGGGCCACCCCTGAGGCACTCATTCTCCAGTCAACATCTTAAAATCTGCTTCACCAGCAACCTCAGGGCCCTTCTAGTCCCGGAAATATTTCTACACTCAGGTACAGCTTGATTTGCCTCCCAAATGTGGGGGTTTCTCTTGGTGTCCCTCCTGTCCCCTGCTGCCCGTTGTCCCACCGCCTCCTCCTGCCCGCAGAGGTCCGTTTCTGGGGCGCGGGGCCGGCGGCAGAGCGGGGCCGTGTGGGCGCTGGGACCCCACTTCCATGGTCCTGCTGAGCTACTCCAACTTACCAGCACTTTGATCTGGGATACGTTGTGTGCTGCCATGAAAAAGCAAACTCTACTTTTTACAAGAAAAGGAGATTGGTTCCTAGTTTCCATTTCCAGATTGCAGTTTTTAGGCTCAAATATTAAACTGTCGGGGAAGGAATCCCAGGACAGGAGCCAGCATCTGCCTAGAACGGACACAAATCACTCCAGCCACCTAACATGCCATCTAACCTACCATTCACGCTCCCTTCTGCTAAGTCCAAAGTCCACTTAAGAAACTTCTATACTAATAGCAACACGTACCTTCCACCCTAGAAAAAGAAATACGATACTTGAACATTTAGCCTAATTTCATAGGTGAGGTTTGCTCTGCCACAGCTTACAGAAACACAGTCCTGGTCTTAACTTTGCAGGAGATAGTGAACTCTCTGTTTTCTGGAACTTTGCGCAGTGAAGAGAATCTTGTTTGTCTTATTTTGCCTTTAGCGTAATGATTATGTTGTTAAATGGTTTTTCTGCTGCACGTTCTAAGTTAGACACTCTTTAAGGGCTTCAGATGAGTCAGTAGTTTAGAGAGCTCAGAAAGCGTGTCCTTGGTGAGCTCCTCTTCAAAATATTGACCATTAGTACAAAGCCCCCTCTATTCTCAGAGGGGTCAGCACTGGCATCGCAATCACTTGCGTTTTTCTTTTTCTATAAATACACACATAAATGTGCATATAACCTTATATGCACATAAGTTGGCACAAACTTCAATTGTTTTGCAACAGCTGGATACCGCACCAACTGATCTTGCGCCAGTTGGATACTTGGCTTTCAGGCACTATTTAACATTTAAGCCACTTTTCTGACTACCAAAATTCACAGATAAGTAGGGTATCTTGAAACCAAATAACTGAATTTTCATTAAGAAGCTTTTCCCAGGCTTTAAAAAAGTCAGTGTTAGTCAGACTGTACACACTTCTTACATTGGCAAAAAGGACAGCTGAATTCTGAACTGTTACCTTTACCGAGTCAGAAACAACAAAGCAGGGATGCAAGAGATGCTGGTTGAGAAGTCTATTTTCCATTAACATCTTCTAAATTACTATTTTTATGTACAAGTAATTTCATACACCTTTGTATAAAAATAACTTGCAAAATTGCATTTTTAAAAAAAGCGTAGAAAGCATTTATCATGTAAACGGATGCCCTTATAAGCACCTCCATTTCCTGAAGGGTTTTGATCATCTCTTGTGAACAGTGCTAAGGTGAGGAAAATCCCTCTAAACATCCTTATTCTGGCCTCACCGTTTCAGTAACAAGCCCCGGGTCCCCGTTGCAGTGAGATGGCACAGATGTAAGTGTGCTTCTACGCAGACTGTTCCCTGAGAAACAAAAGATGTGAAGACAATCACAAGACACTGCCTAAAAATCAGCATCCTTTATTTTAAAAGCAACTGACTGCTTCATTTAAAAGTTCTTTTTTCATAAATGTCTTGGTATATATAAAAGATGAAAAGACAACTATAATCTGCCAAGATTTTGCACCACCGAAATTATCTTGTAGATCTGCTTTTAAAGGCAAGAGAAAAAAATCAGCTGCCTTAAGTCTGGGATCTTCCGTTTCTGGGAAGCAGTCTAGAAGCCAACCTGGTCTCCAAAAGAGAAGAAAAGCAATGCTGGTCTCCCCTGCAGGAACATCCAAGTTGTGAAGTTGGCCAAGTGTGTTTTAAAAATACTGAGTTACTCCAAATGAGATACCAAAATAAAATGCACAAATATACACAGAACTGTAATTTTAGCACAAGCATGCAAAAGCTAAATCCAGAAGACAGACAGCTCCCACGGCTTTTGGGCAGGCTCTGTAGCATTTCTCCCCCCATTAAATTACCTTAGCTTCAATACTCAGGTCATGTTGCTCCTGTTCTTAAACGTCTGTTGCACCAGCTCTTCCCCGGACCCTCTGGCACCCTTCTTAGCGTCCCCGTCTGTTCTGACTGGGCACCCTCAAGCGCCCGGGCCAGAGCATTTCCCCTCCCCAGGTGCTCAGAGACTCCTGCTCAGATCAGCCTTGTGCTACGAGGTTTTGCCAACGTTAGTGTCAGTTTGAGGTGAGAAAACTGAACCCTGCTTGTCTCTGATGGCAAAACACGTGGTGCAGTCGCGAAACACACGCGAGCAGAGTGCCTGCGGTCGGTGCCAGCCAAGGTGGGGGCACGGAGTGACAGCAGCAAAACCTCTCGGCGCCTGCTGGACCTGCAGCCTGGGCTCGGCGGGAGCAGACGGACAGGACCCCCATTGCCCTCATGCTCAGTGCCTCGTTTCAGCAGGGTGGAACTCCTGTCTGTTTCACGAGGCATTGTAGGTATGACATCCGTTAACACCTGTAAGCCATTACAGCATTACGCTAATGAAGTTCCTATGATTATCTAGATACACAGGTATGGATGTTCAGATCTTTCTGATATTCATCATCCTTAGAAATTTTTGATTAAACTGCTAATTGTAACTTGTTTACATGCATTTTATACTCACCTTATGTAAGGCTTGGAAACAGAATCAGTTACAAAATGAAATGACATCAATTTCCTTTTCATTTAATAGAATCGTATTCAGTAGTTTCATCTCCAAAATAAAAATCCCAGATCTGAAATGTTATTTTTAATTTATACTGAAAGACTAATCTGCAGTATGAAACTGCATGACTGGATTGCAGGAAATATGATGCAGTAAATTGGTTTCTAAATATAGACAAAGGTTAAGTTTCTTCTTATAGTAATCAAGGAATAATAGAAACATTCATGATAATGAAGATTTTATAACTAAAAGAATCAAATTCTCAAGCAACCTGCAATGAAAGTTGTGGGATGTATTAACGTATCGGAATATAATCTAAAGTGACTGTTCTGCAAAGCTATTTTGGATTTATGCTGCCAATTAAAAAACAGAGTTCCTACTCCAAACGCCACGTATCAGACGGGGCTGTAGTGTCTGTAGGAGACTGCCCTGTACAGATGTCCTCTCTCCCAGTGAAAGGGACACGGGGAATTACACTACAACAGCCTACACCCACGGAACCTCTAAAACCCTCACCAAGGCAGGCGTAAAATGGTGTAGCACTGCATGAGGAAGGCACGACTGTTTTTTGAATGAATGCACACACTGAGAACTAAGTAGTTCTATGGCACGGCCTAAGGGAAATTTATTTAAAGTTTTCACATTACAGACAATAACCCCGACGCTTCTCTCCTCCTGATACGAGAGGTGCTCTACATTTTAAAAGCCGTAGATTCCGTATCTCTTCTTGGAAGCTTCAGTGGAGGAATTTTTGGTAAAATCTCTTTTGCATAAAGTGTTTTATGAAGTCCAGCTTCTCGAAGAGCTAGCTCAACACGAAATCTAGGGTCAGAAATGATCTGTTAAAACAAATGACAGCAATGATAAATAGAAATAAAACAATACTTTCCTCATACACACAGTGTATCTTACAGGTTATCTGTGGATGTATATATTGCAAAAGTTTTGAAAAACAGTCAGAACATTATAGTCATAAAATAAAGCCTTCAAAAGCAGACAAACTCTACAGTGAAAACGCCTTATCTCACTGCACATATCTTGATATTACCCTTTTTAATATGAAAGATCACAAACTATTTTAACAAAGAGCCCTGGTTGTCATTCCTCAGCAAAACTGAAGGCGTAGATGAGAAACTGTGTGACTTTGAATTCAGCCTGCTCGCTGAAGAGCTGGACTTCTCTGGCGTTCCCCACCAATACAGCCCTGCTTTCAGCACAAGACTTTTAATCCCCCTCCTGTTTGTTTCTATGGAATCCGACTGCTTCAAATGCATTTATGATTTTTCTCACAGCTACGCAGTCTCGCAGTGGATACACGGCAGTACCACTTCCATTTTAACATACATAACAACAATGAATGCCCAGGGAAATTACTTCTAAAATTTGTCCAAAGGTTATTTGACAGAATTTGTAAGCCTCTTTCAAATCCTTTTTCCATGGGCCACAGTGGGGGAGTACAAGAGGGAGACACGTTGCCTTCAGTCCAGCATCGCCTGCCACAGTGCTCAGAGCTGCCGGGCAGACCAACACCATCCGAACCCACGGCAGCTCGGGGTTGGAGCCCGCCAATATGCTCGGCAGGAATCGCTACTGCAGCCCCAGCAGTACTGGGCCTGGCTGGAGTCGAAACGGGAAGAATATTCCGAGAATTCAAGTATCAATCCCAAATACACGTCCAGAGCATTTTTAAGATAAGGCTTTTCAGAACCTCATACATCGGTCAGATTTGGGTAAATTTTAATAGCCAAACAAAAACTACATCTCTTGTACCATGTCTCTTTTACCAAACTGAGAAGCTTTAAAAATGTCTTAAAATGGGAAGTGCTGGACAAGCTTAATTATAGACATTGTTAAATTTCAGCTTAGTGCCGAGAGAAAGCTTTTATGCCATAGAATTATATCATAGCTCTTCTCTGTAAACATAATTTTCAAATTCCATAGTGGGAATAATTTCAAACGCATGGACTAAGCAGATGGAGAACAGTAAGGGAATCAAAAAATCCTCCCCTACGTTGCTTAATTCCATTTGAAATTGAGCTAGCACCGTCCTCAGCAATCCCAGTGACCTGAAAACAGGAGCGTAGTTACTTCAGTTTCCTGCTTCGTTTACACCTCACTGGTTTCCTCTCCTTTAGCCCTTGCATGTCACATCCCAACTGATCTTCAGTCCGGCAATAGTGTAAAGATAGTCAAGATACTAATTTTCAGCTTATGAAGAGATTTGTCCTGCGCATAATCTTCCAAGAAACAAAAATACCCCATAGTTAAGTTACCTGTGACACAGCTCTTTGGAATACAGTCAGGAGAATGTTTATGCTGAGTCAATTCACTTCAAATACTTAGCCCAACACAAACTGGAGCAGGTGAAAAGGAGGCACTCGTTTAAATAAATGCATAAAAATGTGGAAGGGGTGAGCTTTGAAATGAAAGAGGAGCAAACAGATCAGTCAAAATGCCCAGCAAACACAGGAACTGCCCAACGGCCCATTTATGCCCGTATCCTCTCTCCAGCGGTGGCAGCGGGAGACGCTGTTCAGGGAGCGCCCAGCGGGACTGAACGGACCTCTGTGCTCCGGCTCTTGTGCTGCTCCAGCGTTTACGTTGGGTCAGAGATTACCCCACCTATTACTCCTAATGTTTTTATTTTTACACACATTATAGTCTATATTCTACTGTTAATATTGCTATTTAGGCTATATTATTGATACTATCATATATGGCTATCAAGATATATGTGCATACACTGAACCATACAATATGATTACAGACACTTACCTGCTGCTCACTGTACGTACGCAACTTAAACAGTGGCTTCTGAAGATCAAACTCTTCATTGGTGCCAATGCCCATCCGAGCTCTAGATGACACCGTATCAGCCACTACTCTAGCTGGGTCTAGTTTTGCAACAACGGCAACCTAAAATACATGATACGAAAATAACAATTACTCTTATCTGCGTACACCTAATGTGAGAAAAGGTTGTTTTCAATAACCCACGTCCTTTGAGAACCTGATCATTTACCTGGTTTAAAAATTTCAAAAGTTGTCTTAAACCACCTTGTATCCATATATAAAAGTTGTAAAGCTTAAAACTTGAATCCAGAGTAAAACCACTCTGACAGAGAATAATAATCAGGGAGATTTTTTTTCATGTTTCCCAACGGAGACAATTTAATTGGCTGGATGTAATACAGCACTGTGCATGCTCAGAACTGCTGTAAAGTGGAGAATCGCTTGCTGTGTGGGCAGCTTAACACAGAATAACCTGCATAGTGTGCGTGCCAATTGTTACTCCTTGAAAACCTAAACTTGAAACTTGACAGCATTTCTGTGAAGAGGGAGCTTATGTTGCTGCCTCATCACAGTCCTGGTAGGAAATAAGCTCGAGGCTACCAGAAACCAGCTCTTCCCGAATACCCGCGCTCCCGATCTGTGCGCGGTGACCCGGGCGCAGTCCCACTGCGCAGGAGACCTCAGCTCCGCAGGGATGCTATGAGAGAAGCCACAGCATCCTCCGCTCTGACACTCAAAACCAGCAACCAAAAGCAACCCGCAGAGCAGTAGTTCACAATTTTTACAGAGTCATGGACAATCTCATTGAGTGATATGCCACAAATAACATAATTCTTTGGGTTTTTTCTTAAGTGTGTCTGTTTTAACTGTTTAATTTCCTGTGGCTCGGTCAGTATCAAAGATTCTGTCAGACAGTATATTGTGCAAGAGTCAAGTTCGGGGTCTACAGATTTAAGATCCTTTTTTCATTGCTTATTTTCTTTGGGTTAAAATATTCAGATATAGGCTAATACTACTTTGGAAAATACAGAAAGATGCACAAGCGAAATAATAAAAGTCAGGACACCATCTGAAGGGTTAAAACCAGAAAAAATATTTTAAATTGGGTATGATAATTTTTTTTCCCCATCTCTTTAATAAAATATTATCTTCGTATTTGCAGGCTGTCAAAATATACAGACTGGATGGCTTTACTGAAGATCTTACTTTTTCCACATATAACCAAGGGGCATATTTTATGAAGCAGTATTTCATCAGTGTGAAACACAGAGAATAAGCAGTGGTTAGAAACACGTAATGCAGTGGGAACTCTACCGTCCCAGTCAAAGGCCATTCTAGAGCACTTTGTACTTTGGTAAGTGAATTGGGTCAGTCAGAAGAGATCAACAGATCGTGACTCAACCAGCCTCTCGTAAAATGTGACGCAAAAGACAATGCAATTCAACCAGTAACTTAGAAAAGACATCATAGAGTTATTATTAAAAATGCATTGACAACCTAAAATAACACCGTTAATACTGCAAAATATTTAATTGAACCAGGTTATTAAAAAATAAAGCACTATTGACTGGAAATAAGCCCAAGTGCGACATTGAAAAAATGACTGAAATAACAGACCGATGATCCCTTAGGTTTACTTATTCCTGTTATGCTCAGCTCTCCCACAGAAGATGGCTTGTAGTATTTGAACTCTCTTATATTTTTCTTTCTTCTTGACTTTGTACACCCAAATGCTGAAGTGAAAGCACTTATAAGGCCACAAACAGTCCACAAGGGACTGAGGAGGAATTTCCCTGGCATGCACACTGTACTGGGATGGATAATCCTGAAGCCGAAGGACGTGCTGAAGGTGAGGTCAAGGCTGCGTCAAATACCAGATTTTTAACCACGGGCAGTCCCCAGGAGAAAGCTGCTGCATTAGTGCTGTTTAAATTATCCAAAACCGAAAGGGTTTGAAGAGCACCTTTTCTCCCTCCCTTATTTTCCTTTGGCTGCACATTTAGGCTGCAGTTCCTGGACTGTAAAGAATGTGAACCCCAGTTTTTTCCTTTTAATCTTTGCAGGAAAAAACAAGGGGATTAGATATAAAAATATAAATGAAAGTGGAATTACTTCTTCAAAAGTCAGCAGTAGGAAAAAAAACCAAACACTACATTTACTATGACAATCATTAGTAAGCATTTTCTGGGATGTCCTTTTTAAAATTACATGCAAAAGTTTAACAAAGAGTTAAATTTCTCTCCGAAGAAAATTCATCCAAGGTCTGTAAGTTAAATTAGTCATAAATCTTGCCTAAGACTCAAGGCAGACTTAAGATTATATATTGAAAAAAAAAAAACAAACACAAAAAAAATTAAAGAAAAAGAGAAAACACATCCAACCTAGAAAAAATAGTATCTATTTTCAGATATCAACAGCTTCTACAGTGCAATTGAACATCATAATGTTCCTGTTGTCAGAGTTACAAAGCACATAGGATTTATAACATGACAGAATTACTCTAAGAGTCAGACCAAAAGTGCATTTTAACTTTGCCATTTATTTGCTTTTTATAGATTGTTCTTTTTATCTTTCACATCATACGACAGTATATGTGTTGGTATCATTACTGTATATGAAAATACTGTATACAGGAAATAAAACCCACCTGTTGTCGGAGTGCTTCAAGGCATTTCTCCTTTTCCTCTTCTTCACGTGCTTCTTGTAGGGCCAGTTCCTTTTTCTCCAGCAACCGTTTTTCTAGCAATGCTTGTCTAAACTTTACCCTGCAAAACAGCACACACACAAATGGAAAAAAACATCAGTGAGGTGTAATTTTAAATTTCTGTTATGATATTTCAGTTCGAAAACTAGTCTGATGTTTTCTATATCCACCTAATAATAATAATACAGTGGTTCATCAAAACACCTAAAAAATGCAAAAAATATCTTTTCATTTGAATGTGTTCTTTTTGTCGGACTTTTTTGGGTTGGGGTTTTTGGAGAAGAGAGGTTTGTGGAGTTGTATTTTTTATTTGTTTTTGGCTTTTGTTTTGTTTTGTTTTGTTTTTTAAAACAACTTGGCTAACCTTTCAGATTTAATTTCTAGAATGCAGATTTTCTCTAGCACGCTTTATATAGCCCTGCTACTCTTTTTTTCCGTATTTTCTCTGCCAAGAAGAAATGTTCTCTGACATCTGTGTATGGCAGAACTCTTTCCTGTAACCCTTTCCATTACAAGAAACACATCACTCCCAATCTTGTTACTGGAAGAAACAAGAAAACTTGAGAATTACAGCCTTCTTCAAGAAAAAACTAGAGATTAGCACAAATAATCCTGAAAATTTACCTACGGCATTTTTTTGCTGGTCAACTTTAAGCAATAGTTTTTCACAGCCCTGACAGTACTACCATGACTGTATTTC
>VYZM01018883.1:401913-426350 GCA_013398915.1 Dromas ardeola | reverse complement strand
CCCTAAAGGCCCCGATGCAGGACCTGACTGAAATTCACAGCGTAGATTAAAAAAAGGAGAAGTGCGTTGTGATCAACAGACAAATTTCTCCCTTTTGGATGCTCATTCTTGAAGCACAGTGAGACTTAAATGCAGTTTGTAGTTCTTGAATACCACGTTAAAAGAGAGCTTATAATTCAGTGCCCTAAAGACACAGTCACGTAGATCTAATTTAAGACACTGGGAACAGCTGAATGCGTGATCCTACGTTCACCTAAAGGACCGGCTGCCGCAGATGTACGTCCATGCTACACCTTGACTCTCGGTGGGCCACATACAAATGTATCTTGCCAACAGTAACTGCACGCCCCCGAAGCAGTCCCACCAGCTGCCCCAGTCTGATGGGGTTAAGTCCTGCTGCATGCCAGTAAGGGGAACACACACCACTTATCTAGTACCTGCTGTGGTTCTGAAGCATTTCTCTCTGTGGAGCTGTCATCTACTAAACCTTCGATTTATATTAACAAAAGGATGAGAACTTTCTGCTTTCCTTTTCAAATGTGGCTGGCCCAGACTTTTTACAATACAAACCAGCAACCAGAGCTCTTGTCCAGACAGTTTTAGTCTTAGGTTCTCATCCTGAAGGAGTCCAAATCTGCATTTTCTGCGTGATCAGCAATCATCACATCCATCGAGAATATTCAATAGTCTAGGTAAGGGCACCTCCACCCCTGTTTTAATAGCCGGACCACTATCCACAAACAATACAAAATAAATGGAAATAGAGGAAAGCAAAAAGGAGTATGATTTTCACGTACTTGTCAGGGCATTTGACAGGATCTGGGAAGACCTAGGTTCTTACCCCAGCCCCCGTAATTTTTTAAAATGCTGTTTTACAAATTTTGTATGAAATGACCGTTGGATAAAAAATTCATACAGAAGAGATATTGTGCTTTGAGCAGAAATCACAGCACAATCCTCTTCCCCTCTCACATGTTTCTGAATGCAGAGAGCATTGCTTTTTAGGATTTTGTGTTGAACACTCTACTCTCGCCATCTTTTACTTGATCAACATCTATGGGAGCTCACATAACCGAAACCCAGGGGTGCTGAGGCAAGCGCTGGGTATCCAGCTGCTCTAACAACAACAGTTCTAAGACACGCACACAACATAAATCTGCAGCTACCCAGGAACTTACAGGCCAATAAATTAAATGTCCAATCAGTTAAATGTCTCCACTGTCAGACAGTCACTAAGCAGAGGAGTTGTAGAAAGCAAATTTGGACTTAGTCACTTGAAATTCTACACCCAGTTTCAGGTGCCTTTAATCCTTTTCTTTGATCTGGTCATAGCTCTGGCTATTCAGCATCTTGTAATTACAAAGTGAGACCTGAATAAACAGAGCACCACAGTGACTCTGTGATAATATTTTTCTTTTTTATAAACCTGATTAATTAATTTTAAATTTCAAATTTTAAATTTTAAAATTTTAAAATTCAATTCAGGGTAACAGCAGACATTTTTTTAATATCTTATTGTACCTATTAGAAACTCTATGCGCTATCCAGGCTATATCTTGCACTTGGAATAGACAAGTCAGCTCACGATCCAAAAATCTTTTCGTTTCCCAAAAAAGCCTGAAAACGTGCCAGATCAGAACTGTGGTACTGGCCTGTGCCACATTTCATGATCAGTTCTGCAAAGACTCAAAACCAATTTATGTGCTGCAACAGGTGAATCATGTAAGAATACCATTAGTTTGTACAGGACTGCAGTTCTGCACTGTGAAATTATTGTGCCAGTGTGGCTGCCTTCGTTCAGTGCAATATGTTAAATGCCTTGTACCGTACTTACAGCACTGCAGCATCTAATAACAGTAACATCTCTCTGCCCTTCTTGATTAATGTTTCTGAGGGCTTTGAAGATGAAAAGCATTAAGTAAATTCAAAGAATTATTCATCTCCACAAACAGTAAGCATTTATCTTTAAACTGGTTTATTTTGTACGGTACGCCAATTCTTGTCAACATAATGCTAAGCATTTACCCACTTTTGATTCATAATAGCCCGAAGGTGTGATTATTTCCTTCCTGCATTCCTCAATGAACTGTGCCATTTCCTTATATTTTATTCTGCAATGTTTGTTAGCATAAGAAAAGAACATCCCCCAACTGTATGGCACAGTGCAGCACACAGGTTTAAAGAAAAGTCATTTTCTCCTATCAGATCTGCTGAAAACTCAGTAATTCAAGTATGTGGGTTTCTTTTGCTATGAGCTAAATCATTGCAGTATATTTAAGGAAAGCTATAGATATATTTGTAACATACGGATACAGACATTTAAATTTAGCTGTCAGCAAGATACCATAACAAAATAAGATTGAAGTAGTGTTTCCCACAGAATGCTTAAGACCAGGTTTAATATTCTAATGCCAATGGTACTTTAGCACTATTTTAATTACATTTCTGGTCCATGCAATTTGGTGTCTCCTTCTGTGTAAAAAAGACAGCCTGTGATTTGAGAGCAATTATAACCAGACTACAGACAGGTTTTTTTATGCTCCTCTGTGAAATCAAGTATTTCTTCAACAGGCCACCAAAGGCCATATTCTGCAACAAAGTCTTGGCAAGGATTCAAATGTTAACAGGCTGAAGTCCTAAATTACATCAAACAGGTGAAGAGCATCCACAACTAGATGCGCAGTTTAAGACCCTCTAAAAGAATAATAAATATCTTTAAGGCTGCTAAGTGCTTAATGTGCTCCTCTTGCCTGCCTCTCAAACAAACCAAACCTGATTATAAATAATTTTGCAAAGTGGGAATGTAGAAGGTCTTACCATCCAGCAACAATTAAAAAATCACGAAGGGAGCTGGTTTTAATGTGTGTGCCCTGTCATGATTACAACAGTTGAGTGCTTACAAAGGTCCAAAACTTTGATGGATATGAATTAATTGAAACTAACAAATAAGTTGCATCCAAGATACAATCATGATGCAACATTGGTATATGGACTGGGGTAACTGCCAAACAGGAAGGAAAAAAAAATAAATTACTTATCTCAATGTATTCTAATTTAGAAAGTTGGGAGAACAAAGCAAATTAGATTATAAGAAGTTCCTATTGATAGTATAGGTTTTCACATTTAATTTCTTTTACCTTTCTCTGTCTTTAGCTGCTTGTTCAGCCATTAATTTTCTTAATTCCTCCAGATGTTGTAGATCTTTCTCTTCCTGTTCTTGCCACTTCAGCTGTTTCTCAGCCCAGTACTTTTTCAACTAGAGTTTGAACAAATACAGTAAACAAAATAACAATCATTCAAAAGCCAAGCAAAGCATTAAGTTAAAAAAAAAAACAATTTTGATATTTTTAGAACAGAATTTATATTTTAGAACAGTGTGTGCTAACTAAAGATTTACTAGGAGAATGAGAGGGTCTGGAGCCCTCCCCAACAGAATTTTCAGCTCTGCAAACTGAAGACTACCACTTTCATTTGCTCTTTTGCTTTCCTACTCGGCCATCAAAACCTTCAACTATGCTGCTCGAGTGAGTGAATGTTCCTCGACTTAAAATGCCCCAGGTTAGCTCAAATGGCTGGATCCACACCAGCCCAGTTTGTTTGGTGGTGGGGAGCCCGCTGAGGAAGAAGCATATGAGTGGTCCTCGTGTAAGTATGAAGCTTTTCCAGAGCTGAGTGAGAAAGAAAGGCCTCAAGCAAGACTAGGACACCTGCGCAGGGAAGCTTATCTGGAAAGGTGAGGGGGTTTGGATGCAAAATGAGAAATTGTAGGATTTCTCACCACCACATAGTAATACTACTCATATTCCATGGCATCTCCAACAGGTATCATATATTCTATTTTCTGAGGTATTGTATGTTCTCTTTTCTGCATTATACCAGTGATCTGCTATCCCAACAAGACGCATTAGGATGATGTGGTAGACCTACAATGGTCGGCACTCTTGCAATTTCTCTCTGTTGTACTTCTCACTCTTTCATTTCCACTTTTTTCCTCCATTCTACATGCAGGTACCAGAAGAGAAAGACATGCTGGGACACACATACTCTGATGTACTTCCAAATCAGAACCCAAGAGAATAGCCAGAGAACGGCACGGTGCTTCATACGACCTCAGAGCTGAGAAACCCCTTAATACCTTGGGCCTAACAGACTTCTTGGCAGTTGTTACAACAAATAGAAAGAGAAAAGCTACAAAATTCACTAAAAAAAAAAGAAATATTGCTTCCAGCAAAACAAAGACAATATTTACCTTGAAAATCAAAACTGAGTTTTTGAAAAGACCGTTTATGATGACAGAAGCGTATGACAATGCTGCCACTTGTAATTCACTGACAAAACAGCATTATGTTTCTAAAATTTAAAATACAGCTGGAATAATAGATAGTAGAAGCTTTAGAAAAAGATGCAAAAATCTAAGATGATCTTAAGAATTTTAATAATCTAAGAAAATGTTAATTATAAAATTAATTATAAAAGCAATTAAAATTATACCTCAATAATCTGTTGATTTTACACAATTAAATGCATAACGTTCCTGTGAAGGTCTGAGACTTATCCTTCCTCCCAAAATATAGGTAATTTCTTACAATGAAAATTACATACGGAATGATCTCACATAGGAAAAGCTTCATAAAATGGCAATAAAAATAACTTCTGTATCATCCACTGAACTATATTGAATTTAAGCTTCTTTTGGAGATTTCAGTTGAAATGGCAGTCAAAATACCATCCTCTTTATATGATTGACTTTATGCAGAAAAACCTTTAACTATCACGATTCAGAATAAAACGAGTCTTCCAGACAGTGCTTATATTTCAGAATTCCCAACCTATAAGCCAATAATTTCTTTATACAGACAATTTTTACATATGAAGGGCATGAAAACAAGGACAGCTATAACCGTATTTCTTAGAATGCTTTTTTTTAAAATTGTTTGTAATACTTACATTTATGAAATAAAACTTTCACAATTATTCCCTTTTTGTATTCCACATTGTTTGAAGGCTTTCTCATAAACTCTATTTCTGAAATTCCATATTTAAATATATAGGAAAAAAATCTGATCTGCAGTTGAATAGAGCAAATGTAGCATTGGTATTTAAGATTTAATGTCATTTTACCCATTCTCAGGTTTGGAGGTACTTGAAATATCCTGCCTAGGCTACAAACTAGGTAGAGTGTGGGCATTTCTTTTACGCTGCTCACGGATATTTTACACATTCTTCTTGCTGCCTCAGAACATCCACCAGAAATGCAGCTGCAGGATAAGGTTAGCAGCGCTTTTTAAGGATCGAAGATGTAATACACTGGAATGAAACAGATGAGTGTTGACCTCAAACAGCTGCTGTCCCATCTGTGCTCTGGCAGAGGACTGTTCTATATAGACATGACACACTGGACAGAGAAAAGTGGAAAGTTTGCACAACCAAAATACTGTCATACAAGATGAAGATTGCTGGTGGTGAGGTCACCACAGCCCCACCAAACTGCTTCCCTTCCTCCTGCCACTGCAAACACAGCGAGCAAAGACAAATAAGCACAACAAGCTGTAACAAAAAGAAAGGCAGCAGCGAAGATTCTCATAACCTAGGCAGCGAACTGTTGTTAAATACAGGCTGCTCCTCTCCGTACCTCTGCTTCCAGTGCTGGTGGGGAAACCACAGAGTCTCACCATCACATGCTCCACCTGAGACAGCTTCCGCATTAGCCATACCATCAGCATTTCATCACATCTTACCCTGAAAACTCCTATACAGAAGATGAATGCAGACACCAAAGGTAGAAGTTCTGCCTTAATTTGTTATTTTATAACTTTAAACCACTCATATAAGAACAGAAACAACATATCAACCAAGAACAAATACCAGGAAAAGTATGTTAGTGTGAAAAAAAAAAATAAATCACATACAAAATAGAGTTTTGTAACACAATGCACATACCCACAGTCTTGAAAAATTCCCCTGTGTCTTTTTAAAGAGGTTTGTGCCTAAAAATTTCACCAGCGACATTTACAATAAGACAATTAATGGTAAACCAATACTCATTTAAACTAAGCCAGGGTTTCTCTGAAAGAGCATGGTTTGCAGGCACATAAATATGGCTTTCTCAACTACTGAACCCAAAATGACAGTCTTAAATATTAGAGATAAATAAAACAAATTAAAATAAGGATAGCCATGAGTTACCTGGTTGGATCTCATAACTGACACAGCTTTGAGCAGGAGATTGGACTAGAGACCTCCTGAGATCCCTTTCCAATCAGAATTTTTCTGATTCCTATGAAAAGCGAGAGTATTCTGTGTATTTTGAAGGAAAGAGAAACATCTCTTGAAACTGACTTTTAGACAATCAGTTGCAATTTTGCTAACTATATGATTTAGCATAGTTTAACAGAAAGATTGTGCTCTGCCAAGAATGTATATTTCATCTTTAAGATAAATTGCAGAAAAAGAGTAAAATCAGGTGACCAATGTAAGCAGAGACTTCTTCAGCAAGAGGAGAAACAGAGACTTCTTCAGCAAGAGGAGAAACTGGATACATGCAATATGCAAATGCAACCGTGACCAAGAACAATGAACTCACAAATGAAATAAAATCAATTCGAAATTAGGCAGCTTTTCCAATTTTGTCTCTGGGGACTTGGAGCCATGTGAAATAATGAGGAGATGACAGTCTCTATCTGGAGACAAGAAGGCTTCAGCGGCTCAGACTTCTGTTCTCCAGGTAGCACTTCCAGTCAAGTGCTGCTTTGCAGAATTGCTGATAGCACCAAATTCAACAGTTATGCAAACTACCACCAGGAATACAATAAGCCGCAGGGGCTTCTGCTCTTGACCCACTTGACATGGCACGAAGACGTGTTTCTTTGGACAAAGCAAGGAAAATATATTTGAGTGCTATAAAAATAGATCGGGAAATTCCAAGTGCTGTAGGACTTTATTTTCATTCTTTTACTAAGGCAATCAGTTTCACCCGCCTGCAAGTCATTAATTTTGCTCTGCTATAATTTCTTTTCTGCTTTTAGTAAGCGTTGTAAATTGTTTTAGTAACAACTTAATCAAGTTGCTGTAAGTATGGATAGTTTTGTGTTGTTTTTTTTCCCTGCAAGGAGTATCACTGCAATAGACACATCTACTGACATGAGAATCCATCAAATTCTAGGGTGTCTCACTGGTCATGTTGAAGTCCCATCATGTTTGCTCCCAGTAAGACATGTTACACAGAAGCATGGCAGATAAATAAAGACAAGAAGGCAAACTCTAAAGAGAAAACATGATAACATACATAAAGATCTTGTTTTCCCCCTTTTGCACAAGCTTTCTGTAGTGTGACACATACTGATGTCACTAAAGCCTTTGACGCGTGTCACAAAAATACTCTATTTGAAACAGCTAAACCTTGATTTCTTAACTCTGCTTCTAACTGGCCTGTTACAATGTCGTGGGCACCAAACACACTACAGATGCTCTCTTTAACCTCTCATCCCCATAAGACCACAGCTTTTAGCAACCCTTCTTGCAAACACCTCAGCACGAGTCATCCCATCAGAGTAAGAGACTATTTGCTCATCAGCATTTGAATGACGCAGCAGTAAGAATCTATTAAATTCTCTGACTTATTTTTTCGAGAAATAATTATGCAGTCTTAACAAATACACCACAGGTGAGTTGGACTCTAAGGAAGTCAGATTTCAGTGTAAGAAGTAATCAGAAAAAGAGGTAAAATTTTAATAAAACAACCTCCTGGGTTTTTGCCATATCATTAAAATAAAAAGGTCAACACAAATACATATGTGACACAGCTTGATTTTCTAAAAGCATTACATTCACTATAGTGAATTTCTGATTTTCTATTAAGTTGAAGTTTAGATTTATGGATCAGAGCCATTTCCCAAGTAGCCACCACGTAAGTACTCAGAATAACATAACAGAGACTTCCAACATGCTGAAACAGTTAATATTGCCATTGTGCTCCCGGCCCCCGTGTAAGGTCCTAGTGCTGCACAGTGCAGTGTGCTGCCCTGCAGACAATATTCTGCAAGGCACATTTGCTGCATTGCAGCACACTTAACTGCAGCACTGGAAGCTTTCATAGTCTTTGCCACATTGCTAAAAAGCACAAACCTGTAAGAGTCAGAACTCCAGCAGTGCCTCTGCGCTGATTCCTTGTGACACAGAGATAGTCACATACAATTACTTGTGTATGCCTTTTTTTTCTTTTAGAAACGTAATGAAGTAACATAACTGATGGGTAAGAGCAGGCAGCTTTACAGCTAAAATGGACAGTAGCAAGATTCATTTGCTCATCTCTATACTAATACTTCACACTTCACAAGAATACAAGGTAGTGAGAGCAGTTAAAGATTTTAAAGGCAATTGTACCCATTAACATATGCAAAAATGTATAAAAGTTTCCCATACTTTCTCTTTGTGCTGAGCTCTACGAATCATTTCCTGTTCTTTCTGCAGCCTTTCTTCCTCATCTTTCTTTTCTTTTCTTCTGGCAGCTACAGCAGCTTGTAGTTGAGCAGCCTCCTCCTGCTGTGCTTTCCACTGGAGAACCTGGGAGAAACGGTGGAAGAGTCAGTCCTGCAGCAGAGCAGGTGATACTGTGAGCCTGCCAGACCGGGACTAGGAAGGAATCCTGTCATCCA
Organism: Dromas ardeola; assembly: GCA_013398915.1. NCBI lineage: Eukaryota > Metazoa > Chordata > Aves > Charadriiformes > Dromadidae > Dromas > Dromas ardeola. The sequence goes on along the minus strand of VYZM01018883.1, from coordinate 417,696 downwards.
TTTACAAACAAAGATTCATAATCCTATCAGCAATACATAATCAATTAGTAAGAACCACCTTTCCGCATGTTAATGTGCAGTTCACAACTGCCTGGCATAGTATGCAATAAAATCACATATGAAAAGATTTTAGGTAAAATTGTCAAAACCATCACAGTAACATCCCTTCAGTGAATTCCCCTTCAGCACTTAGACTTTCAGTAACACGTTCCTTTCTTAACAAACCTATGAACAAATGGAGACCAACCTTCACAGACCAGAATCCTTCAACTCGGGCATCCCTGTAACAGCACCTCACTTCCAACAAGGACTGTGCAGAAATCAACGGGCTCCAGTGACAGAGACTTCACCTGCCTTCAAACTGTGCAAAATTAGTCTAGGACCCCTGACACCCGTTCCGGGGCTGTGAGCGGTGCCTATAACAGTGTTGTATACCCGAGGTCCCGCTCTTCTGCGGGAGGAGAGACCTCGGCTGGGGTGCAGCTGCCGGTAGCAGCAGGGCAGGACCCGCTCCATCCCACCTCTCCTTTGGGGCCTGACACACCTCTTCACAAACTCAGCAGGCCAAAACCCCATCCCTGACGTATTCCTGACACACTGTATTGGTCAAACAAGACACCACATCCCCAGTAGCGGGTAATGGGTAGTGATGTATTTTTCATTGTTCCCAGCCACGTGGTCCCCAGTTGGACGCTCCTCTGTTTCGCGCTGCTTTCAATAGGATTAACGATGTCTCCTTTTTGTTGGCTTGCCAGCTCTTTTTGTAACGGATTTGTCAAGTGCTAACACAACTCCGTATTCCTCAAAGGAACAAGCATTTCAGCCATTTTTCATCTGGTTTTCTATATTACCATAAGTACTTTAATACTAAGACATTAAAATACTTATTTTTTTCCCACCTTTACTACGTTTCACTAGGTGTGTGCACAGACTCTATTAATTCTTCTGTTCTGTGCTTGTGAACGATTTTTGTTCAGAAAACCAGTGCTCCCTGTGGTCTGAGGTTCTCAGCAAGTTGCATCTTTGATTGATGCTGTGTTTGCCCCCTGCTTTGCTTAAATAACAATTATATTTTGTTATTTTCAAAGTGTCTCAATAGACTAAACACTGATAGGACTTTTCATGTAGTGCAGGCAAAGTAATAACATGAAAATAACATGAAATTTTACAGTGGTTGAAAAAGTAAACTCTCTCTATATTAAAAGATTTAAAGATAGCTTATTAAAGAGATACTCTGCCTATAATGATGCCATGCATGCACAGACTAACCAACAGTTACTTTTGCCTCCTGCAACCTGAGTTTATCTTTAAAAGTTCAATACATTTTGCTACCATACCCAAGCATAAGCATCAACTGGTGTGGTTTTATGTTTTTATTAAAACTATGGCATTTTGGGCCCCTTCAAGCAACTCTCATTTACACTGTTATTCTCACAGAGCACATGCAACTTTTTCCAGATTCAACTCCATTCCCAAAGTTAAGAACTATGATTTAGCTGAGCATTAAACTCTTTTTAACCTATTTTCTTCCATTTTTGTAACTAGTTCTCGGTGCAGGCCTGTTCAAAACTGTGTTTCACCTTCTGAAATCTCCTTTCTAGGAAAAAAAAAAAAAAAAGCAGCTAGGAAATAGCCATCTTCACTAATTAGATGTTTTACAGGAAGAGAGCAATGGTGGCAGCTAGGAGAAAAAAGGCACAAGATCCTGAACACCCAAACCTCTCTACTTCCCTCCCTCTCCACCTTATTTGGACAATGCTACTAATTATTTTAGGGGCAGAGGGGTAGAAGCAGAGATAAGTTTGTTTGTGCCCACTGGTATTAATGGCACTGAATGAATGTCAAAAAAATCAGCTAGGTATTTTGCAAAGAGGGAACGTAAACATGTGGAAACTGCAGTTGGGCATAGATGCTTGAAAATATGCAAGAAGGCTCAATTAGGATATACACATGCAAACTGCACTTGTCCATAGGTATTTGAGTGTGCAGCAATGTAATGGCAGACAGCATAGAAACAGCTATTTTTTCTTTTAGTTATTCTTACAAAACTATTTCAAACTGGGATTCAAACTTGCACAGTATGGAAAGACAAACTAAAAATGTTACTACAGTGTTTCTTTGCACAGATATGACTCTTCATATAGGATCTTTCTCCTCAGAATTTTGAAAATGCTCCCTTAATAGGATCTCACATATGTAACAATAATAAAATTGTTAACGAAAGACTTATTGGGTATAGCTTCTTTGGCAGAAAAAAGAAAAAAGCACAATCCCCCCAGCCCTTTAACCTGCCAGCCACAGGTATGTGAAGTTTCTGTAAGAACTGGGGAGCACACAGAGCACTTATGGGATGCACAGACACCTGTTCTCCCCGACCCTGGTTTTCCATTCATTAGAAGTGACATATTAACATCAACAACCCTTAGACTTAAGGACTGTAATATAAATAGCTCTAAGCATCTGCATTAAATCATTTCATTTTTCCAGAAAAGAGAACTAAATATGACTGGTCCCACTTGAGTATATACTGCATATGCATCATTTACCTTAATTTCCTCAAAACAGGTTATTAAAGGAAGTACTGAGCAAAAATTTTTGCTAAGTAGTATGTTTCTCCCCAGCAATATCATGCTTTCAGTCATCTAAAACACATTAATGCATTCAAGCAGTATGTTCCAAATAGTTCCCGAATTTTTATTTAATGACTCGATTAATCAAGACTGCAGTATCACAGCATAAACACCTTGATCCCTTTAACCCAGGCTGTCGGAGATCCACATTCAGTTCCCTATTCTGTAAAAAGGAATATGAAGCCATGTTTATGGTTTCCAGTAACAAAGAAATAATGCAAAACTTATCAAGGCAGGGACCTATATCCAGCTGTCCCCAATATGAGAATGAACATCCTCTTTTCTAGACTAGCTTGAATCAGGGTCTTCTCATCCCCTGACACTGGAGCTGTTCCACTTGAAAATCACCAAGAAGCGGAAAAGAGTCTCTTTCAGTGTCCAGACATTCACTTGAAAATGTCTTCTCTGCTGTCCACTGTCTTTTCTTTAACGCCAAAGAATTAATCTGGTACAGAGGAACACACTTGCTCTGCAGTTCAGCCCTCACATCATTCTCCCATACCAGTCCCCATACTCAGTTCTGGGACTCAAGTCTTTATCTCCTATCATCCGAGATCTTATTTCCTTAAGTTTTTCACAAGTTAAAACCATCAAGTCCACAAGCAGATGCTGTAAGATTTTAGGAAGTTCTAAGAAAAAGAATCAGGTACTTAGCTATGTTTTCAGGCATAACAGGAATGCATTTTCTTGAGGAATATTCAAAGCATATTAAAAAAATTAGTTTATTAGTACTACACTAATAAACTTAAAAAGGAATGTTTTGAAAATGAGTGTGGAAGAACATGCAATTGTTTCTACCTCACTTTTGAAACAGAGCGAAGCAAAAACATACACATGAAGCCTTAAAATCTAACAATAAATGGAAAATGAATGAAAACCGCTAAAAGTCTACTCAGATTGGAGCTAGAATAAACTGCAGAAGCATTCAAAGGAACTTTAAACTTCTGTAATAACATCATTGAGATTTTCTGAACTGAAATGAGGTAACAGTCAAACTATGTAACAAAAAAAGCTTTTTTTTTAAGCTTGTATTTTCCTACATCCTGCTTCACGCTCCTTTCAAACTCTCTTCAATAATGATATATATGCCAATGTAAGTGGGCTCATTACCTGATGCAGCTTCTGTTTCCTCCAAGTCCGAGAACCCTCTTGATCCTTGACTGGTCCTCACTAGATAGTAATTTACCTATTAACCAGGGATCTTTTTTACTTGTTTGATTGCGGCCATTAGTTAGCACGGTGAGTCCATTAAATTGTTCTCAATAAAAGTTGCAGTTTACTGATACTTCAGGGGAACTACAGACTGGAAATGGATGTTGAGAACAGAACCAGCCCAGCAGAGTCTGTCAAGATGACAACTGATTGAAGGAAAGCAAACAGTAAAAAAGCAGTAAGAGATACAGATACTAATCTAGTCTAAAATCATCTCAAGCCTCCTTATTCATTCATTTTGGTTAGCAGTTGTTTGCATGGCATACGTTACGCACCAATTTCATGACAGGCCATAACCACTTTCCCCAGTTATTTGCACACAGCTATTCTGTTAAACCTTTTGATTCAAGGCAGAAATCAATATTGGGGCACAATCTAGATTTTCAACAGGTTTCATACAAACAAGTGAGCATAACCGAGCATCAAATATATAACTTCATGCAGCTGACAAACCATTAGTCATGCAATGAGGTTCTTCAGACAAAACTGGTGTGCCAATAATTCACTGCGTAACTCCACTACCTTCTACAACGCTATCTACACTGCACTAAATCACTGCTAAACACACCCATTCACTCAGTGGGTAGAATCCACTTCACATTTTTATCTCGTTAGTTCTTCTAAAGGCATGGGCCTATTTCTGATCAAGAAAATGGGTAATCAGAACAACAGAAGGAAGGTTTCATTGGATTATACCTTCCCACAAGACCCATTTATTATTTTCTGTAAGCACCATATGAAGTTAGTTTACATTATCACTGCCCCTCTCACGTTCATGTAATCAATGCCTTTTGTTAAAGCAAAAGATGAGTCACCTCCTTCAAAAAATTATTCATTATCAGGGAAAAAAAAATGTGTAAAAACCAGAAAAGCCCTGGTTACAAAATATTTATGAAGTGTTATTCAGTAGGTTGGCATTATGCCATGTTCTCCCCACATGAAGAGTTAAAGTCATATAGGATAAAATGTTCTTGACAGAGCTGAGCTGAATTAAACTGTTTTATCATGTAAGAAATACAAAAAATCAGGAATTAAACACCTGATTCAAATGTCAAAATATTTCACTTTTTAAACGCCAGTTGAACATTAAAACATCTCTCTGCTAGAGGGCAGTTCCAGTCCCACAGCCTGGAGTTATTTTGCGTGCCAGCCTGGCTACAAAAGGGAACTGCTCAAGGGAGAACCGTCCGCAGAGACGTCAGGAGCTGGAATGAAAAGATTCCCAAACCAGTCCCCTCTCCATACTGTCACAGGTTCAAAATCTAGGACCCAGACTATCTTAACTCATGCTAACACAGGATGTAGTGGGCTGCCTCTGACGGAAACACAGCCGGCACCTGTATCTGCCTTGCCAACTGCACCGTGCTGCGACTTCGTGCCCCGCGGCAGGGTGGGAGCCCAGCCCTACCTGCAAAACACAACAGCAGCGACAACGGGCAGGCAGGGAAACGGCGCCCAACAGCTGAGGAAGCGCCGTGGCTGAATTTTCAGCATTCCTACAATGTAAGTTTCTCAGGAAAACCCACTGTATTCATCAGGTTTTTCCTCCAGAGGTAGTATTGTGCAGACCTGAAGAACACAAAAAATCCCGAACAATAATCCTGATTCCCTAAGGCAGTAATCTGGGACCACAGAAAGCACACAAAAAAATTAATGTGTTCTTGATTGCATTCTTTCGCTCCTGCGAGTGCAAAATCAGAAGGGTAGAGTTTACTGTGTCAACAGTAAATGTTCTGTTTAAATATTAAAAAAATCCTAGTAGTTAAACTAATATTGAAAAATACACTGAAAACTGGAACCCCTGCTGCCTGTTTCACAAAGAAGCTTATATTTTAGCAGTACAAGCTCTGCCAACATTAAGTTCTAAAAGTTTTTAATTACAACCAGCATTTCAAGTACATTTCATAGTTCATGTATTATTAGAGGAGCTTTTGCTAAGTGAATTATTAAATCGCTGTGCTGAACAGAATGTCTACACGGTCTCCCACAGCATCCTCATAGGGAAGCTTCGGAAGAGTGGGTTAGACGAATGGACAGTAAGGTGGATAGAAAACTGGTTGAAAGACAGAGCTCAGAGGGTCGTGGTTAGGGGCACAGAGTCCAGTTGGAGATCAGTGACGAGTGGTGTTCCCCAGGGGTCAGTACTGGGCCCAGTCCTCTTCAATATATTCATCAACGACTTGGATGAGGGGATAGAGAGCACCCTCAGCAAGTTTGCTGATGACACAAAGCTGAGGGGGTGGCTGACACACCAGAAGGCTGTGCAGCCATACAGAGAGACCTGGACAGGCTGGAGAGTTGGGCGGAGAGAAACCTTATGAAATTCAATAAGGGCAAGTGCAGGTTGGGGGCTGACCTGCTGGAGAGCAGCTCGGTGGAAAGAGACCTGGGAGTCCTGGTGGACAACAGGATGACCATGAGCCAGCAATGTGCCCTTGTGGCCAAGAAGGCCAATGGCATCCTGGGGTGCATCAAGAAGAGTGTGGCCAGCAGGTCGAGGGAGGTCATCCTCCCCCTCTACTCTGCCTTGGTGAGGCCACACCTGGAGTACTGTGTCCAGTTCTGGGCTCCCCAGCTCAAGAAGGACAGGGAACTGCTGGAGAGGGTGCAGCATAGGGCTACCAAGATGATTAGGGGACTGGAACACCTCTCTTATGAGGAAAGGCTGAGGGAATTGGGTCTGTTTAGTCTGGAAAAGAGACGGCTGAGGGGTGACCTAATTAATGTGTACAAATACTTAAAGGGTGGGTGTCAGGAGGATGGGGCCAGGCTCTTTTCAATGGTGCCCGGCAATAGGACAAGAGGTAATGGGTACAAACTTGAGCGTAGGAAGTTCCATCTCAACATGAGGAGGAACTTCTTTACTTTGAGGGTGGCAGAGCACTGGAACGGGCTGCCCAGAGAGGTGGTGGAGTCTCCATCTCTGGAGACATTCCAAACCCGCCTGGACATGTTCCTGTGCAACCTGCTCTAAGGTTACCCTGCTCTGGCAGGGAGGTTGGACTAGATGATCTCCAGAGGTCCCTTCCAACCCTATGATTCTATGATTCTATGGCTATTTTCAATTCATTATTTCAATATTGCATATTACAATAACATAAAGTACACTACAAACTAGTTAAAGCCATAAATTAGTTCTTTCACTTTAACATCTGGATAGTACTAACGTATTTACCATGTACTTAATGCTACAGATACATCTCTTTTAATGACAAAACAATTTTTCAGAGACTTTCCTCAGGAATTCCCATTAAATTAGCCCACGGTAGCCCAGCACCACGTCAGGTTTTCTCTCTAAGCAACACTGACTTACATTATAAACACATCCTGAAGCTGCCTGTGGTGACAGGACGAGTTGGCATCGAGCCGCTCCAGCAGCTGCACCGTACAGGCAGGTAAATGGCAGCCGGGCCAACGGGCGGGTGTGGAGAGGGGCTGCATGGGGAACTCACGCAAGGACTAAAACTCGCCTTTGGGAACTGGGGCAAGAACACACCACCTACCAAAAGGACATAAGATGACCAGGAGGAACGGTATCACTAAATGACTACAGAGAGCTCCAGGTCAGTATCCTCCCAGGCTACACTGTGCTACACAGATACAATAAGCTGCTAGAATTCAAATTCTAAGCAAGAATTCCCGGTAATCGTGTGATAAAGTCAGCACTGTTTGTCATAACTAAAGGCATAAAAAGAAAATCCTCTGATATCCCCACCCAGAGTCTCTCTAGCGCACTCTTCCAACCTAATAAAATGACCCGATCCCAATACACTTTCAGAATCTCTCAGAGCTTTATCAATCTCTGACACATTTCTGCACACCTTTCTGTATTTTTGTTACGGTTTGCAGGTTGTTTTTTTTTTCTTCAAACTGTTCACAGCTGATTCTAAGAATGTCTGGGAAATAATTTTAGAGGCTCTCTTCAAGAAAAATAACTTCACAAATGAAGATGCTACATAGCAAAAGAAGTACTGCAAAACTGGCATGAGTAGGCGGAGGAAGCCAAGACCAGAATGCCATTCCAGCACTGGGGAAGTGCCAGCATTTTCGTGGTGGTGTCACCATGCAACTGAAAGCTACAGTAGCTGCATGGTCAGAAATGTGATTACAAGATGACTAGAGATTCAAATACTTTTTGAAGGAATTCAATGTAAAAAAAAAAAATCCTAAGCATAAACCAAGGACTCACAGAATGCATCTACATACATTTGTCCCACAGTTCTCACTGGTTGTTCCGCAAAGTGGGTAGGAAATCCCAATAAGTAATAGACGGGAAGTGTTAATTCATGTTTCACGGTTGGGACAGCACAGACTGCCTGGGCTTGGTGTTGTGTGGTGCACGTCATCTGAACCAAAAATTGGTATAAGTAGCAATAAAATTCCTATTGTGTGGCAAAGCTCCACGTTAGGGTACTAAAGGTACCCTTGGAAACAGAGAACAAGTTCAGCAGCTTTTTGGCTTGTCCGGATAGAGCCCAAATAGTCATTCAGAACCACAAAATCAGCTCTGGAAAGGACAAGCGCCAAATGGCATGGGAACCTGCATTTGCTCCCTTCCCACAGGATAATTCAGGCTGGAGTCCTCTAGGTCATCTAAGGCTTTCCTACAGCTACGTACACTGCGCTTGTATGAAGTGCAAAAGAAAGGGGAAGCTTGGTATCAACAGAGTCCAAAAGCACCGCAAGAAATGTCCACAACTCAGATGACCAGACTGATCTATTGCCAGGACCAGCTCCTCTCCTTTCTTACCCTCCTTCCCAACTTCATTGCATCATCATCATCTTCTCTGCCCAGGTCTTCTGCCCTGTTTCTCACTGAATAGGGAATGGAGTTATCGCATTTATGGTAAGTCAGAGATACCTCTTCATTTTTCCAGATGGAAGCCACAAGGCACAGAGGGGAAAAAAAATGCCTCTTAATTGCAAGTTTGGATTCAAACCACGTCAACCATGACATTTTTCCTTCACGTTTTTAAGATAAGAACTGCAGCCTCAGTACAAGTTTGTGACCTAAGGAATTCTGTTTACAGAGAAAAGGCCATGTTAGAGCTATGCATTTCCAGTATGTCCTGAAAAACAGAGTTAGGCAAGACAGATGTAAAAGGTGAGTAAGTGATAAGAAGTTATGGGCTAAAGGAATTACAGGATTGCAACATCAGGTCTTCAGTAAGGATATTCTTCTCAGTTCAGTTCCTAATGGACACATCATCCAATCAATGAAGATGATTTAATAAATTTGGCAAACTTCTTATTTCCCCACACCAGAGAAGGTCATTACTTTTTATCTACTATAGAACTGGCCAAAGAGCACAGTCAAACTGAGATCACTAGAAGATTAACATGGAAAACTCATTAAAAGGTGACTTCCATTACCAGCAGTGTAGCCTCTTCATTTGCAACATAGCAAACCAGGACACTTGGTCATTAATACTTCAGATGAAAGTAGTGCATGCTGAACTATGCCTCTTGCCTGAGCATCTCCCTGCCATTCTAAGGTGGAAAAAAAGGAAAGATTTTTAAGAAAAGAGGGAAGGACACGTAGAGGAAAATAAAAAATTAAAGACCTAGTCTCCCATAGAAGAATGAGGATTCACCCAGATAATTTCTATTAAAGTTAATAGAAGTTAAATATATAAGTTCCACTTGGGTTAAGGGTAAATCCCTTAGACTTAAGTATTTTATAAATGGAAAAGGTCAATAGAAGTCTGTGTTACAAAACTAAGAGAATTTTTTTTAAGTCACTAGTTATACAGAAATGTCTATTCAATGACCCTAAAAAGTAGTGGATTTCATTTTAAAAAAAAGGTGTTTTCAAACTTACTTGCATTCACCCACAATTTCTCAGTACAAACCCTACTCCGACTACTCAAACTTTTGAGGCTTTTTGCTAGGTACTGGGAAGAAGGAAATGAATGCGCGTTGTAAAACATTTGCATCTCCAGGACAGAACTGCCACCGCTTTTCCCAGCAAAACATGCCGGCCTGCACAGCACCTGCACAGTGACCCCACTGCTCCAGGCGCAGGGGCTGGATACGCTCTTCATAGGTGGTTTGGGCATGCATGAGAACTGTGACATTTAGGAAACACCGGGGACCTGCTGGTAACACGTGCCGATTTGCAGTAGTTTCAACAATTCTCAGACACGCAGAACTCACAGTACAGGTACTGGGGAGTAGATTAACTTTGCACAGTGGGCATCTCATGGATTTCTACATTTCCAGTTAACAACTTGTTTGCCAAGACTTTGGAAGTCACAGGCAAATTTTGCCCCAACAAAGCTGACATCCCCAAGGAAACTGGTATATATGGTAGACCTGCTACTGATGTATAATTGTATCAACAGAAAACAAAAATAAATAAAATTCTACTAATCAAACCCACCACACATTGGCATATAAAATAACAACAGTGTTATTCTTGGAAATAAAATAAGAATAGAAAGCGTATGCATATATTCCTAAATGGAAAGATAATGAGACAGGTGCCTCAGGGTGTGAATACTAGAGTTTATAAAAGGAAAAAATTAAAATGTATATTAAGAACAGTTCCCTGGAGTCTAAAATATTACAGGGCAGGATGGAATTTGTCAAAACAATGTGAAAAAGCCATCATTTTTTAAATTTAGGAAGTCCTAGAAAGTCCTTTTTGATAAATGTGATAAATATTGTTTTCCTTTTCTTGGGTGTCAGCAACCTTATGAACTGACATGAACGTTTAAAATAGCAAATGTGTCAATTACTAGTTTACTGTGGAAGGAAGTTCAGATTTACAAGGGGGGCTCCATATTAAATATCATGATCAAGTAGAAATATTTAGCAAGAATTATTGCTGTTTACATGTTTTGGTTCGTGTGCTGGTGGTAGCAGCCCAGAGAGCTGCGGTGAAGAGTTCCTGTCTCCTGCCAGCAGGTAAAGCAACACGCCGGTCAGACATCCTGCGGTCTGGGCTCTGGGATACAGCGCTTCAAATAGTGCTGGCCCTTACCTTCACCACAAACACTGAGCATTCAAAATCCACGCTAACACCTAATCCTGAATACGAAAATCCAACACCCCCCCCACGACAGAGGTTATAGGGCAGCAAACACTCTGAAACTCAGGTCACCCAGCAGGCCAGCCGTGAGAATGATGCTCCCTGTCCTTGGGGACAAGACTGAGCTCAACTGTCACGGCAAAGAACTCATCTGGATTTTACGGAGTGCAGCAGCTCCTGAGACCACACAGTCAATACACGCAGGTACTTATGACATCAACAGGTACATCAACAACATAAACTACTGTGATATTAACAGATAGCAGTCTGAAGTCTCCAATAAGTCTCAACTCTAAACCCCTGTTCCTTCTTCTCTAGACTGGGGATTCTTCTGCCCTGAAAACTTTGGAGCAGCACCTGGAATCACGTCCAGGCTCCACAGGGTCTCAAATGACAAAACAGCAAATGGAACCAGCCAACAGTTTCCTGCTGCTGACTGACTTCCACAAGACCTGTGAGAAGTCCAGAATTTGAGCATTTGGCAATGGGATAATTAAGAAATAATACACTTGCAAGTTTGTTTGTTAATCTCGGAAGATAACCTCGTTCTGACTGTGATTAGAAAACCAATCAAAGTTCACATCCCCAGTAGGTGTTTGACTGGTGCTCTAGAGCAGCTTGTGCTTCGCAGGCTACCTCTAAGAGGTCTGCAAGAAATAATGGAAAAAAGTAAGGCTACTGACACCAGGATTAATTTTGTTACATAAAAGAAAAATATCCATACCCACCTTGAGAAAAATTTTAATTTGAAAATCAGAAAGTGGTCAAAAGTAACTGTTTTGATCATTAACAGAACTGTAGACGTTTTCTTCAGCTATAAGAATGTTTAAATCTGAAAAAGGGATGCGAGAGAAAAGCATTTGAGCATAACCCTCAGTCATAACCTGAAGAATAAAAAGATCCATTGCTTTCAGCTGGGAAACCGAGTCCCAAGGGCTGGGATTGGTACCGACAAAACTTGTGATCAAATGTAGGAGGGGTTTTAGTTCCCTGGCGCTGAAAGCACGTCACAACAGCTTTGCTCGAGTCAGTGTGTGAATAGTTTACTTTTCACAGCTTGTCCTTGGATTTCCTCTGTCTTGTCAGTCAGCATTATCCAGAACATCTTTCTGTTCTTGACAACGGGAGTGTCAACATTTTATTAACACGTTTCAATATTATGTAGGCTTAAATATTCACACATGCATAACCTTAAGCAAGCCACACTTCTATTTACAACTACTTAGCTAAATTTGCTGTCTTTCATATACAGTACTATCTCTTCTAGTTCCTTCTGCAGTCGGATGAAGAGCTCCTTTGATCCTTTACTACTTTTGCAAAATTTTAATGCAAATTATTTTCCCTGCCTGAGGTGCCACTTTCCCAGCTGAAGAAAGAAGATAATTCTCCTGAGAAAATAAGGTTAGCGTGAGCTCTCTGCCTGTCCAGCTATCCATCCCTCAAGTAATTTTGGGGATCACTGGACAATTTCAACTAAATTTGACAGATAAGCATACGTCTCAAGCATACTTTACCTACAAGCTTTGATAAACCTAGCAGACAGGACAATGAGCAAGACAGGTCCCAGGCTGGGGCCCCACATGCTCCACTCTGGCTGAAGTTTTGGGGTGCAGTGAGTTGTTTAAATGGATCTCAGAGCTGACAAGCCAGTCCATGGTCTCCTTTCATGCAGGGTGCCCTCACAGCCCCATCACCAAACCCCTGCAATTTATACCCAGTACATAAGATTAAGCATGCAGTCACAATAGCATCCTCAAAAGAATAACAAGAATCACACATAATGGAGTTGCCACGTTTTAACAAACTGCCTCCTGTAACTTCACTGGGGTGTGTGGCTCAGCGCGTGCTCCTACTCCTTCCCAAATCTGTCACAGTCAAATAACGAAGAAAGGGTTTTCAAATTTGTATGTTGTTTCATATAGCATAAATTCTAATTATAATGCTGGAGCAAACCATGAAGGCAGTTTAAACTACTACACTTTCCACACAACTGGCATAGTGCAGGGCTCTGCTGCACTTCTCACATCCAACAAACGAATGGGTCAACTCAGTGGTGAATAGACAATGGTTCTGAAAAAAAACCTCTTATTTTAAATATTCCACTATTTAAATACTTATTTTTATAAAGCTCCCTGCAAAGTGATCAGATTATAGTCACAAGTACTAGATTTGATACCGATCCAAACTTTTTTTTTATATTCAGTTGTAATACTTCGATGTTGATCTCCTATGGCAGTCAAATCATTCCAATCAGTGACTTGACTATATGCTGAATAGGGAGATACAACTTTTTTCCCTGAGTTTACTGACACATCTTTTCTTCTCATTATACAGAAAGGGAGAAGGAGGGCAATCTGCAACATGCTTTATATGGTTGGCAATATCCCAGTTAATTCCACCTAACTCTCTTCTTTTTGATACTTGTTTATCTTAGTTTCTGCCAGGATAAGGAATGCAAGAGTTGCTCTCCAAAAATTCACAATGTGTTACAAGAGATTTTAGCACTGGAGTGGGGATTAATCCTGGAACACAAAAAGAGAAAGAGAAAAGATTTAAAGGCAGGCAGGCACATAGCTTTATGCTAAGGAAGAAAAAGCCCACCCTGTGCATCACACACAGGAGATTCAATGAGCTTTTGTCTACTGTTGTAGGTCTTCCTCCAGTGTCCTTTCAAATTTGTTTTATATGAAGATGGAAAGTACCGGATTATAAATATTTTAAGATAAATTCAATGTAAAAATAATGTTTTGAATGCATGCAGATACCTTGACTGAATTTCTAAATGTATTACAGCAAGTACTTCAATCCTTCAAACACCAACTGTGAAGCAGCACCCTACTAACCCCTCTTAAAAGATCATGCTCTCCCTTACTTAACTACCTTGTGGCATACAAGAATTTGCTTCTCTATGTTGCTTAGAAAGAGGAATCTTACACAGAATTTTTTTTTACACGGCATCTGCTGCAGAACCCTGAAAGCGGTTACATCCACACAGTATAAAGCATACCAAATCTGAGGGATTCTCGATCTCATTTAAGTGTAACCCCTCCTCGGTTTTGTTTTGCTTGCTTTCCCACGGCAAACAGGGCTGTTAAAGATGTACCAGAAATGTTTCCTCTTGAAGAACGTACAGTATATCCTCAGTACTGTTATCCATTTCAGACTTTACTTCATTCAGATTACCATATGGCCCTCATGATTTATTTCACCTGAGCTTCTTGAGTTGTTTCAAAATTCCTCCTTAGAGACTCTGATTTCTGCTAAGGACACCCATTGATCTTCTGTGAGATGGAACATGGAATAAGAATTTGAAAGTCCTTTCCCCAAGTGAAAACTGCTATAAATGCTAATTTAACTTCTCTGCTGCTTTACTTTTTAATTGTTATCCCCTCTTGTCAGTCACAAGGCCTAGAATGTCACTGGTGGCACAGTTGCTTCTAGTGAATTTAAAACAGTTTTAAATAAATAAATTCTTTAGTCTGTTCGCTATGCCTTTGGTTTGTTGTTGACAGATGAAAAGAACTATATAAAAGTTAGGTGGTATCATGTGGTTACTGCAGTAATGAAAACAATGCATAGCCTGTCACAAATGAATATTTTCTTTCTCTTTTGCATTGCTCAACCTGTACTACAATTAGGAACAAACTGATTTTCACACAGAGAAAGAAAAACTCTTTTGAAAAACCCCGCAAATTCAAAGAAGTATAGAGATTTACAGAAAGACATCCCTTTTAAATCAAGTAAGTAAAACAGGCTAAATGGTTTACTGACTGGAAGTTAGGTGTCATATGCAGAGTTTAGTCTTCTCCCACCCTATCGTTAACAGCTGCTTAAACGTTCCATTTTGATTTTAATGTATTTCTGCATATTCTGCCTGCAAAATGGATCTAATGATCCTTTGCATTTCTAAAGCTGCTTACATATCTTACAGTGTGTGTGTGTCATAACTTCATTTTACAGCTCATGTAAATAGGCATATGAATGCTGCAGCTTTCTCTGCAACCTGCTGGTGTAACGAAGGAGATCTGTATCTCTCACATTCAGGATACAAACTCTTCACAAGCCTACCTAAAGTTTACTCTACAGCTAAATCATTATAGCAACTACATTTTCCCTCTGGCAAAGTGATACAAGTAAGATTTCTTTACGCTAAACTTACTGAAATGCAAAAAATTTAGTCACTGATGGCCAAGAAGTGGGAGAAAAGCCCTAACCCCTGATTTCCAGCTCTACACTCATTCCCTTGGAGACAGATCCTCGTTTTGCCCCATCTTATGGATCCTTGTGAGGATGAGTTTTTATCCGTGTAAATTAACTCACTAGACTGCTTTTTACCCGATACTTGCCAACAGCCACTTTTCACAGTATGACAGTCTGTGCTTGCCCACTGCAGAAGTGTAGAAAGAGAAGTCTAGGAAATGAACGAAACCTGGGTAAAGTATGAGTTTTCAAATGCATATGCCCGTCAAATCCAAACAAAACCCACGGATACATTCAGAATAATTTCTTTGAAAGCCAGCTAGCTCCTTGCTCAATTTCAGCTTCCGTCCTCTACCCCTTTCAGCTGCGGAACTGATCAAAACAAGGTCACAATGATATCCTTCTTTAATGAAAAAAAAACTGTACCTTTTTCATTCCTCTTTTCTGGGAAACAGGTGAATTGTTATTGATCAAATGTTCAACATTTTAACAAAGCTACCTTTGAAAGCAACCCTTGAAAAGTGTAGGCCTAATAGGTTTAAGTTTCAAACAGTTCCAGGTTACTGGAAACAGGAGGTCAGAATCCAAAAAACTTTCAGCCAACGTTCAATGCACCAGTGAGAATCTTAAGCTACACAGAGACAACACAAGTACTCCAACACTTTCTCGTTTCTTTTTGAGGGGAAGGAAAAGGAGAAGGAAAAAAAA
>VYZM01018883.1:374683-401887 GCA_013398915.1 Dromas ardeola | reverse complement strand
AAAAAAAGACTGACTCATAGATTCACAGTTCTGGAATAAATGGCCCTTCCACCTCTAATTGTGCATCTGAGACACACACAGCAATTCCAGAAAGGGGGGCCTGGGGGGAAAAAAAAGAAAAAAAGAAACAAACCCCAAACCCCGCACCAACTCCGGAGAACCGCTCCTTTCTCGACTTGGCTGCAGGGAAGCCTGCCATGGGAGTCGAAATGGAGCTCTCCCCACTGCGTCAAGCCCAGACAGTTTCTAACCCTAAAGTGTTTAGATTCAAACCTTCCTATGACGGACAGCTCCAGGAACAGGAGACACAGGGGTTTTTTGTATTATTACTATAGTGAAAAAATAGCATCAACGTCAAAAATCTTAATCACAACATGAGTTTTACTGTGTTTTTCTACTTGTAGAAAAAGAAAATCAAGTGTTCAGTATTTTGCTGAAAAATAAGGGTTCAACAGAGATGACGTTGGTAGAGAACACTACACCATGTCTGCTTTCAGATGTTAATTTCTGTGCAAGTGAAAAATCAGAGCAGTTTAAACAAATCTTAACATGCCTTTCTTGCCCAGAAATGTGATTCCCCTTACACATGCCTTAGGCATCAACATCATAACACTCTCCTCTTGCATCCAGGCTCCTCCCATGTTATTCTATTCTCTTACCAAAACCCCCCCAGGTATTTTTATCTTTTTTCACCTCTTAACACAGTAAATCACCTTTCAGAATATTGCGAAAACTCCATAACAAGGCCAAACAAGTTATGGGGTCCATTTTTTCAGGTCTTAGAAAGCATTCTTAAAAATAAACAGAAGGGAAGACAGATATTCATTATTTCTCTGAAAACAGACCAGCATTAATCTAAAAAACCTGTGGTAGTGATGATGAATGGAACATTTAGAATCCTCAGAAGTGGAAGTAAATGTTAAAAGCAATTGTGAAGTAAGCCTCAGACAGTATAAATATCTTCTCTGCCATGGGAACAGGCTGAGTGAGAGAGATGGGCTTGTCCAGCCTGGAGAAGAGAAGGCTCCGGGGAGACCTCAGAGCCCCTTCCAGGCCTAAAGGGGCCCCAGGAAAGCTGGGGAGGGACTCTGGATCAGGGAGGGGAGCCATGGGACGAGGGGGAAGGGGTTTGAACTGAAAAGAGGTGAGATTTATACAAGATCTGAGGCAGAAATTCTTGGCTGTGAGGGTGGTGAGCCCCTGGCCCAGGTTGCCCAGAGAAGCTGTGGCTGCCCCATCCCTGGAGGGGTTCAAGGCCAGGTTGGACGGGGCTTGGAGCAACCTGGGCTGGTGGGAGGTGTCCCTGCCCAGGGCAGGGGGTGGCACTGGGTGGGCTTTGAGGTCCCTTCCAACCCAAACCATTCTGTGATTCTATGATACCAATCTCACTTTGTTGAGGAAGAAACAGAAACACACAAATATTTTGTGATTTGTCAAGGTTAGAAAGAAACCCAAGGAATACGATGCCAGACCTTTACTCCTGTAGCTTGCTTACAGTCTCTCATACGGTAAACTGCAGAACAATTCTTGTTCTTCTAATACTGAAATACAGTTCAAACTCTTCGATGGTGCTCAAAATCCATCAAAATAAATGCGATCGCAGTTTATACAGAGGTTATACCCGCGGTATGAAACTCATAGTAACGCCTGAAGTGTGCTAGGTAATCAAATTCTTAATCAAAAAAAAGACAAACTAAGTTCAAGAGCTGTTTGAAACACTAACAAGGATCCTTATTGATAATGAAACAGAGCATCTTCAAAAGCATTTACAAGTCAAGCTTCACAAACATACTGATCTCTGCCAACAGATTATAGTTTGCTTTTTGTCCCCTGACTGCCCAAACCAATTCAAGCAGGCCAGTAAAAACAGGATTATGACAACTAGCTTCAGTTAGGTTTTCTTCACTTAAACAGTGTAACTTCATTTTGAATTTACCAGTGAAAAACAGATTTGCATGTGTTACATTTACAACTGAACCTACCTTCGCTTTCAGATCAGCACAAATCTCCTGTTGCTTTTGTCTGGTATTAGCCAACGCTACTTCTGCCTCGTGAGCAGCGGAGGCTTCCGCAACAGTCGTCACTGCCTTAAGTAAAAAGGCTTTCCGAGCTTGAGCCCAGTTTAGTATCAAGACTCTGCGCTGATTCCTAATGGAATGGTAACGATCCCAAGCTTTCTCGTGAACAACCTAAAAAAGTAAAGAATTTCAGAAAGTTTTAAAAACTATGCATTAATAAAATAATTCTAGATATTTTTGCAAACCTTGAATATAATTGGTTTAATTATATCACCAATATCCCTATGGAATTCACAATTCAGGGCCCAGAAGTGTTCTGCCAGGTGCACATCAGTCTCCCAGTGTCGGTGGACAGTGACACCACCCCAGTCTTTCCCTGCGTGCCACATGGCACTTCAATATCCTGATGCCCCAACTGCTCTTTTCTGAACTACGCTTTTGCAATATGAATGGATTAAATGCAATGGTTCCTTCCTGCCCTAAAGTACATAAAATGCAAGTAAGTCCTTTCAATACATCTTCAGAGATACTGAACACTTTTTGTAAGCTGAGGCTCTTTGTAGCAAATGAAGATCTATAGAGAAACAGAACACCAATTAAAGCAATTGTACAAATGCAGTACAGATGAGAATTAGCTTCACTTTTTCTGTCCTAACAGGAAATCTGGAAATAGATTTTTAGCTTGCCAAGCAGCATACTGCCACCATCAGTCTCACACCTAACAGAAATGGTGAGTGTTTGATCTTAAATACATCTTCTTCGGCCCTATTCAGTGAGGTTCCTGAGGACATTCAAGCCTCAAGACTTTGACAGAAGCAGTAACAGGTAAGGCTGCGTGGGCTGAGGCAGTAGAGTTTAGGACCTGTCTTACATCCCCAAAAATACAAGTTACACGGATGAAGGAGATTTTAGAGATGGCTGTCTGCTCACAAGTGTCAAGAGGACCACTCCTGATGCTAATTTCCAGGCTTTTGGCAGGGGACAGGGGGGTGCTGACCCATCTGGTGCCTAGCTCACAGAGATTCCCATCAGCTCATAGCTGGATGACGTAAAGTGGTACCACTACCTCTGGAGCTTCTCTTTGACCAAACGCACAGACTACCACCTCAGAAGTTCACATTGACTTTGCTGCTGCCACAAACTCAGGTGAGCCTTGCTAGCAAGCACCTAAAGCTGAGAAACCCATAAGCAAGATGGAGAGTTTGCACTTCTAAAACCAGACCTCTCTCATGAGCTGCTACTGGATCAAGCACTCAGTGCGTGTCCACTGTTCCATTCTTCTTCAGAGGGAAGAAGGCATAGAAGGCTCTAAGTTTAGTATTCTAATGTAACACAAACATTTAAAGAATAGAATCTTAGAACTGTTTTAACGTTTCTATATTGGTCACGCTAATATACATACTAAGAGATATCAATTCAATGCAGAACTATGATTTTTCATTTAAAATTTAAAAAATATTTAATTTAACCTTCAAAGAATTAGGGATACCCATTAATAATGGCTATGCTTATAATATAGATACATTGTACAAAGCACATAATTATTTAGCCTAGGTCTCACAGGCAAAAGTTCTGAAATCCACAAGAACGTTATTTTAGGTGAAACTACACTAATTATCAGTATCACTTCACTGTCACTCCTTGCACCAGGCTCTCCTCAAACACAAGGAAGTAGATGGTCTAAAAATACATGCAGAGATAAAAAAAGATTCCTACTTTACTTTGACATCCTGAAGTGTTCTGGCCTTGAAATGGGTTTCTCTATTAGCTGCTATGTGCTTATTCACTGTGGAGTGTAAAAGGAATCAGCAATCAATTTGAAAGGCATTATGCATATAAAAATAGCTTCTCCCCGAGAGCAGGAGATAACTTTCTGCGCTTTCTGCTATATATGTGCCACAGACCAATTAAAATAACTATTCCTAGACAGTGCGACAAAGCTATACATCCTCATAAAAAATAAAAAATACCAAGAAAAGCAGAATACCATGATGTAACTATAAAACTGTACAGCAAAAGCAATGCTAACAAACTAATCTTGTGAATTTGGCTGTAACAGTACGTGGAACTACAAAATCTCCACAGTGCTCATTCTGAAGAAGTGATAGGTTTCCAAGCATTTTGAAGACAAGGACATCCCTTCTTCACTGTGAGAACAAAATTCATCATTAAGAAATTTTAAAATAAAAAACTTTGATAAACATTCTTTAATACAAATGTCCACTACATGATTTATGTAAGAATTTTTGTAATTGATGTAATATTTAAACAACACTGACCAGGTCATGCCGAGATTTGTGAGGAAGGTATCTCTGCAGCACATTGAGGTACAAAGTCCTCCTCCTCTGAAGATTGCTTGGATACTGATTGATAACAGTCTGAAAAACCCACTGATCTTCTTCCTTCCAGTCAATGTTCCTACAGAAATGCAAAACAATCAGCCCCAGTATAATTTAACATTTGAAAAGGAGGAGTTTGGTTCTAGCTTACTTTTAAAGACCTAACCTTTCTGTGGGCTCACAATCCTGAACCTGTAAACTGGATGTTGGATCAGAGCTGAGAAATTTAGATTTACTTTAATGAAACAAAGCAAACCTATATTGCGTTTCTAATGTGACCATTTATTGTGCCATCATTCAAATGAATTGTTCGTTTCCTAACCTGGCTTTTAACTGGGGAGTGATACCGTGTTTCTTAAATACGTTGCATTAATGAATAGTCACACCACATGGAAAACACAATGTGAAAAAGGAAGATGATCAGCCTCCACCACTGAGCACTAAATAAAATGATCAAAATGAAATGAAGTGATAATATCTGTATGTAGCCAAATGAGGAATTAGTTTAAAAACAAACTTCTGACAGCCATAAACTCATCCACAAGGCATAAGAGTCACAGTCTTTTAAAACAGGAGGTGTAGCAATAAGTATGCATTCACGTATTTCAGAAAATGAGAGGAGAAAGAAGTAATAAAACTAAAGCAGGGTTCCACAGGTTTGGATTTAGTAGATTAGATTTTACCCTCAATCTGAACTCTTGGCCTTGAAGGGATTAACGTCGGGCTTTTATTTTGTCAGCATTAAAGGAAGAGCAGCAACACTGAGTCAGACCAAAAGGTCTCTCTATCCCAGTGACCTGTTTTTAACAGTGACTAAAAGCCTAGGGAAAATTAAAAGGTTGCAATCGCATGACTCTACCCCCAGCAAATTCCTGCAGTCTCCAACTGTCTGCAGCTCTCAGACTTCCTGAGCCAGGAGCGGTGTCTTGGTATTTAATAGCATTGCACCTCTAAGATGTTAGAACAACTTTATCCTTACACAGGCAGAAATATCAGGTATTTAAAAAAAAAAAAAAAAAGGATTTTTTTTGTGAGATTCTCATATGTAATTAATATTAAACTAGATTTTTCAATATGATCTAGCATTATCTTTAAAGAAAGAACTGTGAACACAAGTATTAGAAAAATTCTATGTAATCCAGTTTAACACAACATTTATTTAAAAAACATTGTACAGTAAAACCACTGTGTATTATCACCATTGTACAACCTGGGACACTGAAGGAGGAAACAAGAAAATATCACTGTTAGTTTTAATAAATGGAAAGCTTCACTTATACACATATCTCAAGAATGCAAAGACATAATATCCCATTTCAACAAACCATTTTTGAAGTAATAACCCATCAGGCGAGGGAACCCAATCTCCTGATGACATGCTTTTCACCTTTTTTCTTCTCTCCTGGCACTACCTGATGTTGCATGCTTCGTGAAGTTGGCACAAATTTGGACAGAGTTCCACTTATCTTCACCTACCTAAAGGCATTCATTTTACAGCTTTCTTCAGGCAGACTAATGGACTTTATTTTTACCCTTATGGTCTTAAGAGGAATTCAACCTTCACCCGTCCTTCTGGAGACAGCCAGTGATCAGAGGTTCTTTCCTCCCCGCTTCAATTCTTCACCCTCTGACTTTCATGAAACAAAAATGATTCTTAGCTTACTGTAACATCTTCAGCACAGTCATTATTCCAGGATCAGAATGCTGGCAACTTAATGATAACCAAATACGAGAAAACATTAAAATCACTATTCCCTAGTAAAGAACACCTTGTTTCTTGCACTCTATGTGTACTTTTTCTTTATCTTGTTTTTCTTTGAATACATGTTAGAAGTTACTCTTGTCTTTTATGCAGCAGCATCACATTGAAAATGGCCAGGTAAGGAGAAATCACATCCTACCTCCTTCAATAAACTCCAATGACATTATCACGGCCACTGGTGCTACAAACACATCAAAACAGTAATTTGCTGTAATAATGTTTGTATTGCCTACAGAGTGATTCCAGTCATGAAAGGGTTTTTTGCAGGAAAATATGAAGCACTAACTCTTAGCTAGTGCCCTGTGGTAGTGCTTTTGAGTAGCTTATCTGTTTATCAATGGAGTAAAGTGAAAGCGACATATAGAAAATTAACTTTAAAAAGACGAAAGTGTGTCCACAGGTAGCAGTACCACGTCACAGGACAAAGAGCACACACTGACGCTAAAAAGCGCCTTTGCTTTTCCAGGCAAGAGAAAGGTTCACAATCCGCATTTGTTGACAGCTCTAGAATAATTCACAAAACGTAGCCAATAAAAAACAGAAATCAACAGCAATGTAACTTCTCATGAAAAGAACGCCAACCAGCCAACTCTCATCTAGCATTCCCAAGGTGGTGAGCGGGGCATATAGAATCACAGAATGGTGTGGGTTGGAAGGGACCTCAAAGCCCACCCAGTGCCACCCCCTGCCCTGGGCAGGGACACCTCCCACCAGCCCAGGTTGCTCCAAGCCCCGTCCAGCCTGGCCTTGAACATCCAAGGATGGGGCAGCCACAGCTTCTCTGAGCACTATTCTCTGATAGAGCATCACTAAGTCATACCCTACCTTGCAGCTCATTGACTTCCCCATTTACACAAGACTTGAAGCACTTGCTGTGTGGGGCTGTATTACAGCACAGCAGTGCAAGCTCATACAGAAAAGCTCCCCATCACTTGTGCAGATACAGATTCAGGACTAGGAAAAGTACAGGAATAATCCTGACTTG
Organism: Dromas ardeola; assembly: GCA_013398915.1. NCBI lineage: Eukaryota > Metazoa > Chordata > Aves > Charadriiformes > Dromadidae > Dromas > Dromas ardeola. The sequence goes on along the minus strand of VYZM01018883.1, from coordinate 394,783 downwards.
CAGACTCATGAGTAGGCTAAAATGAATAGAGTTGTTGAGTGAAATAGCTTTCCCTCTACAATCTTATGTGAGCTAGATATCTGTTATTCATATTTTCCACCCATTTTCCCTTCTCTTCTTATAAACTGGGTGAAATATCCGAAGAACTATTTTTAGGACCCAGCTGTTTGCTATTAAATCCAGCCATCATGAAAAGAAACAGAGGTAGGTGGCTTCAAAACTGGGGAGAGAAAAGATCTAGCTCCTGTAAAAAGTTTATTTGCAGTGATTGACAACTACCAAGCAAATGTTGGAGACACCATAAAAAGTGAAATTACATTAGCAAAAGCAGAAGAGCAATGAAAGTGTTTCTTTATAGGTGATTGCTTAAATTTCCCATGACAGACAATGAATATAGATGGCTGAGATGAGCATTTTTCACACACTAAGTGTAAAGAAGAAATATTGCCACGGAAAGTGAAATGGGGCTAAGGAATCCTTCAAAGAGGGAACGGTTGCAGTAATATCTTATAACCTTCAATTTTGGTCTGGATCAGCAGACACAGTTCTCCAAAGACAAGAGTCCCCGAGCTTTGACACAGAGATGGGATGGGAAGGTGTGCTATTTCTGCAACATTTACTGCCTCGAAGAAAAATGTCTTGCAACTGATCCTCAGAAATTAACGTTTTAAACTCCTCCCTTTTCTCTACAGGGAGCTTTTCTATGAAATCAGTTCGTTTCTTAATTTTAGAATCTCTGTGTCACAATTGGATATTCTGAGGTATAGGCTTTCTGAAGAGTAACTTGAATGAACAAATTAATTATTCTTTGCTATGATTTAAATCTCTTTCACTGCCACTGCTCCTACTGATGCTGAACTAAGTGAGCACAGTAATATTTTTCTTAATACCTAGCATTCTTGTCTTTCGAGACACAGTATTTTATTTATTTGTTTATTAGAAGAACTACCATAAAACCCTGCTAGCCTTTACTCAGAGGGAGTACCAGCCATCCTAAGAGAGTGTATACTAGTTTATGGGTTGGATTTTGAACTACCTCTTATAATTTCTGAAAGAAATCGGTAATCCTCTCCTGTGAGTCCTGACATGCCTCAGTATGGTGCCATTTGACCACGTTATTTTAGTGACAGTAATGAGATAGTTCTAAGAGCTGAGATTCTCTTTAGCAATAATCTGCCTTAGATACTTCTGACCATACAGCTTTGTGAACAAATACAGGTCTTCTGTCTACCAGAAGAGTAAGGCAGAGTAAGATCCATCCTGGTCAGGAAACTTTACACCATGAACTTGAGAGCAGGGAAAACCCCAGATTCTGTGCTCTGAAGCCAGCCTGGAGATCTGCTCTGCCTCAGCACACAATGGCAGATGTACCAGTTTCTGCCTCCTATCTCTCACATCTCTCCCAAGGTTCCCTCTGACTCGTATATTCCTCTCATGGCCAGCTAAAACAAACCTCTGCATTACTTGGGAACAAGATGGAGAAATTAAGATTTGCGGAAGATACTCTGGGGACAATCAACTATAGCTAGAGCCACAAGTAGTTTATTGTAAGTAAGAACAAACTGACTGCCAATGTCCTGGTTGTCACTTTCACACAACAGTCACCTGTGCCAAAATTTGTCAGCTGGACTGAGATTTTGTCAGCTGCTCATAGGCAAATAGCCAAAAAAAGAAAAAAAAGCAGCATGATCCAACCCAGTCTATTCGTAACAATGAAATGCATGGAGAATTTCAAAATATTCTGCCTGATTGAGTTCAAGATGTCATCTCACTTAAACTTTTGTAAAATTCCAGAAAGGAAGATCTCAGCTAAAATGAGTTTGAAAAGTGGCAACACATTTTACATTAATATTTAAACTAGTATCAGGCTTCTTCAGTGTCAAGATATTGACAAACTTTTACAAGGCTGAATGCATGACCCAAATTTTAAATGTAGTGCTTGCTTTTCTTGTATGCACCATTCTACTCGAAAGCAGTACAATCCTTATTTTATTTCAGAACTGAAATACTGCAATTGTCTTATATTCAACAACCCTGAGGCAGCTGCTTCCTTTGAAATAGATTTACCCAGCATTAATCCCTGGCTTTACACATTCTAAAGAATATAAACAACTCGGAAGGGAAGCCATCCTCTCCACCCTGTAATCCCCACACAGCCTTTGCAATAGCAATGTACGCTTGATGCACCGCTCTCTTGTAGAATCTGCAGACAGACAGACGGCAACAATACCACCAAGTGAGATGTCAACCTCCCCGACCGTTAATTATGTCAGAGCCGATTGTTGTACCAGAAACACCCTGTTAATGGGCCTGAAAAGAGGAACTAAGTTTACTTGACTTAGTCCTAATATCCCATTCAGTTGAAAGGATGCTGCAGAGGATACAGTGCTGAACATGCAATACTTCATTCATTCTTCAGTTATTTAAATAATTCAGACATCCTTGGAAATGGTGGTAAAATATAATAGTGCTTAGAGAATCACCAGCTACAACAAATACATCAGTTCAAAGTCCACAGTTTGTAGGATAACTCAGGACTTGGGTATTTCCCAAACGCAAAAATTTGTAGTTTAGCAGCAGTAAAAGTAGTGAATTTAGATTATTAAACATTATAATCCTGTATTATCCTTGAAAAAAAACCCCAAATTCTTCTTCAGTTTCTAAAAGCAATAAACACTGTAACATGCATTCTAGTTTCAGCACCCACAAACTATTTCAGCAGCAGTGGCAGAAGATTTAAGTGATGCCCTGTAGATGTACCTAGAAAACGAGGGAGATTTAGAAGCAGTGTGTGATTGTTTTACCAAAGAAACTGAGGGACTTTCCTCCTCTCCCCAGTTTCTTCTGCCCAGGCTTCAAACCATTCCACTGACCCTCCTATACTCAATATTAAAACCTGATGCCATCCTAAAGAACATCAGTAGATGGCAAAAAGAAGTCAAGCTGCCCCAGTGTCTGCAACTCAGTATCTCCTGGAGTCAAGCTAGCCTCAGCAGAAAAGCTAAGCTTTATACTATTAATATATAGATATGTTACATTTCTAGATCATTATGAATATTTATGCTCTTTCTAAACTTTTTTATTTACAGAAAAATCTCTCCTCCTCTCCGTTATTCTCAATCAGAGCTACATACATTTTTTACATTTTTTTAGTGATGAGAATTACTGCAGTGATCCAAAATCTGTGAAAAGAGTGGACCTATTTATCTGCTTTATAGATAAGTACATTCTAAATCTCTCTCAGAAAGACTGTACTTTTCTGACATAAATTTGATAGTGTAATTACCACACAGAAAGAATAATTTCTATTCATACAAAAGCATGTGAAGAGGACATTTGATGCACACCAGATTGTTGGTTCTTTAATCCACAAAACATTTCGCTTATTATTTCAGATGAGAGCATTTGAAAGGACTGCCTCAATTCCCCCAGCTGTGCAGTTACCGACTATTTAACCCCAGAGGGCTGGGCACTGCGTCACCATTCTCTGCCCTGCATAAAATAGAACCAACTCTAATGGTAAAGGCAACTGTAGGATCTATACATTACAAAATACATTATAGTTATTTATTTTATACCCAACACAGATGTTGTTACCTATATAAAACTTTTAACTGCTGATCAATCTCTTGAAGCTTGGACCAGTACCCACTTGCAAGCTTTTGGTATTCATTGATAACTAAGGTCTTCAATTCAGGATAGGGGCATTCCAGAGACAGTAGTGCTGAAGGAACTTCAAGGAAAAGTCCATTTTTCTCTTCAAAAGAATGCGCTAATGCCTGTCATGAAAAAACGCTACTCAGCAGACTACTCTGCATTATACTTTCTCTCAAAAAAAATTTGCTAATTAAACTTATAGGGAAAAGCTTACTTTTGTTTTATAGTCTTCAAGCTCTCTTTCCAAAGCCAGACTTTCAAGGATAAGGAATTCCAAAATTGCCTTCTGTTGCTTCTTCACAAGTTCGATCTATAGCATGAATTATGTTACTGTTAATTCTTTATCTTGTTGTAATATGAAAGCTCTTACTTAGAAACAAAGAGCCTGATTTCCAGTTCTACACTGGTATTCTTTTACATATTTTAGCGAAGCAGATCTGCACTACGGCAAGTGCAGAGGTTACTGGATACTCTGAAGGTGAGTTATATTCTCAAAGTATTACATAAAAATAAATGAAAATGCTAAAAATACAGTGATAATAAATTGTAAAAATAAAGTTAAAATACCAACCTGCTGTAACATCTCAACTGGATTGAACTTAGATTTCAGACAAGACTCTTCTGAGAGGTAACACTGCATTTCAGACAGCCTGAATTTCAAATTCTCTTTTAGTTGCCAGATAGGGACTACAGTATTTTTTTGGTATGTATCCCGCTCCTTTGATAATTTATGCTCTAGATCCAAATGAAACATAAAGCTTTCTCAAACACACAAGATATTACACAGCACTGTGCTTTCTAAATCTAAACCTGTCAAGACAGGGATTTAAAAACTCAAATAAAGATAATTTTGACTATAATAAATAATCAAGAAATGAATAAAAAATTCTTACCCAAGTCCCTCATATCCAAAAAAAAGTTGTGCTTATGGCTTTCTTCATCAAGAAAAGTCTTTACATCTTCTTCTGCTTTTTGCCTTGAAGGTATGAATATGAGTTTTACAGAAGCTTTAATTTCTAATTCATTAAGTTTTCAAGAACGATAAACCTCAAATACTCTAATGATTAAGTAAAAAGGGAGATTCTTCATCTGGGAAGGTATGAAGTGCAGGACTTGGACATGAAGGTGATATGGAAGCCACCCTCCTCTGAGCAAAAATGTTCTCATTGATCTGCTGTTTATAGAATACGCAAGCTCACAGACAAGGACAGTATTAATGTTCCCTATTGTAAGTGGGAACTCAAAATGCTTATCTAGAGACAGACTCTGAAGGAATTAAAAAGTATCTGAAAATGTCTGATACTCCTACAAATACATGCTCTTCAGATGTTGATAGGTCAACTAAACAGCTAGGAGATCTCATGGAGAGGAACGTGCAGAACTTCTACTCTGTTCTCCCCTCCCTTTACATGTCCTCTTCATGTCTACAGACCCCTTTCAATGTAGCTCACAAACTCTCATGCCCTGCACAAAAAGTTATCCTCAGTTCAGATATTCCAATCTTCTCCTCTTAAGTGTCTGGTATGCCACAACAGAATCTCTGTCTCCTGAAGTATTTCTAATGGCTAATTAAGATTCCTCAGCTCTTACCTGTTCTCACTCAGTCTTTTATGCTCTTGCCACCATACTCGCTGATGCTGTTTCAGCAGCATTTGCTCTTTGTTAATTTTTGAAATTTGCTCTGTTTTTTCAATCTGCAGGAAAAATTAAAGCTTGTAAGTATTTTGAATCTGCTCAATAGCTTTATCAAATGCCTTCCTATGGAAACTTTTAACGACAGAATGGCAAACCTAAAAGCTTTTTTCAAAACTGTTTTTCTGATGAATAATGGGTTCAAATGTAACCAATTTTCATGACAAAAATTTATTACATTCAAATCACAATTAAATGAGAGGAGAAAGTGAAAAAATGCCATCCATTTTCTTCTTTCCCTTCTTCTTCCTTTCTTTCCCATCCCTATTTCCCAGGAGGTGAAGGGGAAGGAAGATGAGCAGGAGAAAGAAAAATACACTTTCTTACAGATGGGAAGATGAAAGAGTGAAAGTGTGTCTTTCAAGAAAAAGAATTTCAAAAATTGATTACTAAAAAAAGAGTGCTTTTTCAAAATCTATCCAATTAAAGAGGCTCTGAAACTGTCTGAGGGCTTCACAAAAAAATTGCTTCCAACTTCAGATAAAACAGAAATACGTGCTTTTGAGATAGATGGAGTTACCACTTAAACTAGCGGAAGCGTCGTCAGGGAAAGGCTGATGAAGTGGCAGCCAGATGAGCCTGGCCAACTAACAATGAAGGAAAAAGATCAGAAAAAGTCTGTGGCTGCCAGAAGCCCCTGAGACAGGTTGGTTTTCTCCCATACTCCCGCCACCATGACTGTCTTCTGGCCTCTCAGCAGATACAGTTCAGTTCAGAATCGGCTCCTTTCCTGCTCCTTCTCTTTTTGCGACCTAGCCACCACCTTCCTCCCTAACACCAGATCTCATTCCTGCTTCAACCAACTTCCAGCTGCAAGACTCACTCTGATTCCAGAGGCTCCCACAATTCAAACACACCCCGTTTTTTTTCCCTCCCCAGACTTTCCTTCATGCAGATACAGTATTCTACTGCAGAACGGTAGCAAGGCAAGAAAAAAAATAAATTGGGAACACTTCTCCTAATTCAGAACAGGGAGAAATGAATAAAGATCTCACTCCACATCTAGTTCAGGAAAGAAATTACATTCTGAGTCAAAAATGCTAGTTTTCCACTTGGCTCACGTGGAGGTAATTTGCCCTGTTACAAATGCTTCGTCAGCTTTCCTGCCTGGCGAAAGCTGGACAAACCACATGGTGCGCCCTCTGCGTTCACATGCACAAGAACAGGGAGTGCAAACCCCCTCCAGGGAGTTCTGCCCTCCCTTCGCCGCCCGGGCAGGTGCTGCCAAGCAGCCTTCTCAACGAAGGTGCTTGTACAACTTCTCTTTGCAGAACTCCTACACAGGTAAGCAAGAATCCCATCACTTCTCGAATCACAGCCTCTCATTCACCCACTAACAAAGCTAAAATCTTACTTTAAAACAAAATACCTAAAATTTTGAAGCATGAAACATTTACACCTCTCAAACAAATGAGTTTAATATATCTGGTTGAACATACCTGGTTTCTAGACAGTCACATAAGGAAGAACCACAACTAGAATTTGGTTAATCCATCGTGCTTTTGCAGCAAGCCTGCTGCAGTGGTATTGATAGGTAAGAAGCTGCAATAGGTGCTATGGAGAGATTATGTGACTGTGACTGAGAAACCAGGTGTTTATAGGAAGCTGCATATGTGACTGTACTGTAACAGTTTGAAAACACCTGGTTTATGCTTTCTATCAGTATGTTACAATGCTTTTGAATCAAAGATAATGTCTCCCTATTTTATTGCTTACACATTTTCATGTTTAAAAAGTTACTTATAGCTTCTTCTTGATTACCATTAGGTGCTTAAAAACAGACTTCAGCAAACAGAATACTGTATTTAAAGTAATTTGAAAATACATCTTCAAAACTAATGGGAAATGAAAATTGAAACAGATCTGTACGTAAAGTTTAATATGCTCTTGGAATTATTTTATAGCAACAGCAATGATATTTATCTGTAACTGCTGCATTATTATCATTTTTCTGTATGTGCTGTATTTTTCTTTCTTAAATGGTCAACTGATTTACCATTTGCTTATTTGGTTCTACCTCAGTGGTGAAGTAATCTAGCACTTCAAAATTTGGATAGCTTGAATCAGCAACAAAAAAGTAGTAGGTGGGAACACATTCTATACTCTGTGGAGCTTTCAGCATATATATTACTACCTACTCAGTTGCAAAACACTTGAAAAGGTGAAATACCAAGAGACAGATGATGAAAAATTAGTTTAAAGCTTGAATGAGTTCAGTAGAATTTTGTACTGCAAATCCATGAAGAAATATCCGCCAGAACTTTTGATATATTACACCTGCATGTATTAAAGGAAGCAATACTAGAAAGAAAGTATGTAATTTTTCTCTCACTCAATATTACCCTTTGCTATTTTAAATACAAAGGAAAGAGCTGCACAAGTAACCCCTTTTTTTGTTGCATGGCCTTCAGGATAGTAGTGTAAACTAGTAAATTATGCTGGTTGGTACTGTATATATTTCATTTACTAAGGTTTAAGAAACAGCATCAGAACAAAAAAAAGGTATATGGTTCTGTTGCTAACAAATATATTTCATTTAGTAACTTCTGTTCAAAGAACTTCTAAATATGTTTTAGACATGAATTTCAAGGAGATTATCTTTTTTTTTTAGAACTTTATCAGACTCCCATATTTCTTCAGTAAATTTCCCTTTGAACTCTGCCATCCCATCTGAATAAAGACTCTGAATTACATTTTATACATGCCAGAGACATCATCTGATCAGGACCCTTAGTCATCCATACAAGAAAACTTTAGTCACTGCATTTTGCATAGTTTCTATGCTCTTCACATAGCCTTTCATTCCAATGGCCATCCACAAAATTCCAAGTGTTCAGAGGAATGGCCAAAGACTGGAGAGACACTAAATTGCCATGTTAGCACAGTTTAAGCATACAAAACTGTGTTATCCTTGCACTGGATTTGCAGTTTCCTGAAAAAGCATCCAAATAACATTATGCTGAGGGGTCTGTTTCAAATTGATAATTCCTTTCCTCTTCTATTTTGTTTCTCAGCCTAAAGGAACTATTTCAGCTGAAGGTGTATCACTGTCAATTTCTTCAGAAATCACTTATTTTTGTGAATTTGATTTTTATGTTCTTTTAAAGATACAACACTCATCAGTGACACAGTTACACACTAAAAAGCAGTTCCACTCTTACAAGGAGTTATCCCTCCACAGTGTTTCTGGATCAACATTTTACACTACTTCCACACAACCGAAAAGGAAAACATATAGAGGCAGAAACACGTGCTCCAGAGAGGCTGGAGACTTCTCGGACATCTGCATTTCTGGCAGTTTGGCATATACTCTCCTTCAAAAAAAAGCAAAATTTTTTAAAGGGAAGTTCTTAAAAATACAAATCCAAAGAATGTTTCTGGACACCCACAGCTAAACCCAAAATCTATTTATTCCTAACTACCTTCACCCTCCAACCGTTTGGCATATACTCTCCTTCAAGTACTAGTTGCAATAGTTGCAATACCAGTACTTATGCACAATCCAGCATAAAAGAACATCCATGTCTTGGCTGTCCCATTAAAAACAAGAAATGCAACACGTCAAATTCTGTCGTGGCTTAATAGCTACAGCTTCATGATAAGCTGTATGGAAAACACCTAAACTTATAAATAGGTTTCAAAGAATTTCTTTTATTAAGACAAACGTGTTGAGATTAAAATATGTTATTTTCTGCCCACTGCAATATCATGAACAAACTATTTAGTGTACAGCTGGATGAGAGCTAAGATGAGACACAGTCTTCACATACATTTGGGTTTGCTGTCTAAGGAGCTTTTTCACAAAAATATTCCATGTTTTCCCTGTTGGTTTGTATGTAATGTTGGAAGCGATCAGAAGCATTCCCTCAGAATGGCACGATATTTAAAAAAAAAATAAAATAAAATTCATCAGCTCTCCAATGTTGTAGGTAACCAAGACTGACAAGCCAGGCGATTCATATTCCCAGAAGACACACTGGGAAGCAAGATACAAAGGCACTCAAGCACGTCATCTTTTAAAAGCTACCTCAGTTTCACCAGACTGGTTCTACCCAGTGAGGTCTGGCTGCTATCAAAGCTGCTCTATGATTTCCCCAGTACTGCAGTCCAGAACTCACACCACCTACTCTGACTGCTAATTGCATGGTGTCACCCAGCAGCTGGTCAATCTTACTGCAACCTGCAACACAAGCATCAGCAGCCACCTCAGGTCCACAAGTGCTGAGATCATCCCAGTTCCAGAAGCATGCCACAAAGGCACACAGCTCCATGCTGAGGTCCGACAGGACGTAAGGGTTTAGTCGTCATGTCACGTGAAAGCTAAATTTCTCAAGCAGATGCACCTCTGGAGGCAGAAAAGCTGTGTGCATGCAGCACTGAACCCAAGCTAATAAGCCAGGCTAAATACAAATCTGCTGGCTACATTAACAGCAAAGGTAAACTGCATTCCAGATAAACAAGGCACCTGAGAGCTGACATAACGTAACATAGGTCTCATACAACAGTTCTGCTCTGGGATGTGACCCAAAGAAGAGACACCTTGACCAGCAGGCTAGCATCCTGTGTGTTTAAAGAAAATCTTCCTTGATATTGTGGAAAAAGCACATTTTCATTCCTGCAAGCATAAAGCCAATAAAGCTTTGTAAGAATAGAATGTCATTTTTACAAAGTCTCTTTTCAAAGCAGGGATATGCATCATTGATTTTAGTATTCTGTTAAAATAAAGATCAGGAAATTTTTGAAAGACAAGAATAAGAAAGAGAATACAATGATGCTCCAAAGTCCTGCTTAGGTTTTTTGGTAGAAGAAAAGAAGAAAAGCCAATCTGTACCCTTGCATTTGCTTGCCTAAAAGTAGCTTAAAGCTAAGCAAATTAGAACAGATCATGCATGAATCTGAATGAGATAAACCACTCACGTATGAAGTGGTTTATCTGCAGTTAGTTCTAGTATTAAGTTACATAGACTTGTATTAACAGCGGTAAGTATAATCAATACCGTACTCAAAATACTTGAAAATTTGTAACTCCTTTAGGTTTTCTTACGAAAACGAAAAAAATTGTTAGTTTTTTTCCTTTATTATTTGGGGGGTGGGGGGTTGTACTATAATGATGAAGGTCATATGCAGTATTCTAGAGTTAGCTATGTCTGAGCTATATCTTAATCTTCCTGGTTCTCTCTCTACATTTTCTCTAATATTTGGTCCTTCTTCTACAAAGGTAAAACTCTGTCATAACTTTTGGCATATGCCTAGTGTAAAGGATGCAGGGAGGCTGCCTGGAGAGCTACCAGTGTTCATCCCGGTCCTCTCCCATATTTAGAGACTGGTTTCCACTTCCATTTTCTTTCTTGGGTTTACAAACTCTTCACCTTGTACTCTAATTGACTTGCACATCATTGAAGACGTTGGGTGTATCATGGCCAAAAATCTTCAAAAATTGTATCTCCTTTCTTAAGATACTATATTGCTTTGCTATTTTCAACTCATGTGGTACCACCCACTGTTGCATGGGTTTATTAAATGTCTCTAAGATCAGACTTACAGAGAATATGAGTATGTACAAACTTTCCCTGTCTTTTTGGGAAGCAGAATCCATACATATTTTGCATCTCTGATTCAAAGGAATTCCATGCTCTGACATTAATGTGTCCAAATCACAGTAACTCTAACTGTGATAAACTCTCATCTTTTGCCCCCTTTTGCTGAACACTGTAACAGCAATTTGTTATCCCTATTCATTCTCAGGTTCCTTGGGGCAGCAAAAAGAAATGTGATTATTGAATTTTAAAATCATTCACATTACAAATAATATAAAAATCATACCTTTAACTGAATTTTTGCAGATGCCATTTTTTCTACTGCAGCAAGTTCATAGAGATGTTTGTAGTCAACAGGTTTACATTTCTGGCTGCAAAGACCATTTCTCATAGGAATCACCATATTTTCTAGTTATCACATAAAACACATCTAGTCATTTCAAATTCTAGAGAAATATTTTAAGAGTGAGTCACAGAATGAAACCATTATAGATAGAAATTAGAAAAAGTATATTTTAAGCATTAAAGGTTTCCATAACAAAGAGATTGTTAGTTAGTGAACAAGAATTTGAAACAAACGTAAGATAGTAGAAGTTATATAAGGAACATTAACCATTTGTCTCTTTACAACGACTTTATTTTAAAAAGTTTTTTTATATGTGAACTTAAAGAATAATTCACTTTAAGGTGGGTTTACTGGAATTTTAGTAAGTTTAATACAGAAATATCTAAGTTTCAATATATGCATTCTTATTTCACAAATTGGAAAACTACCTCAATATTTATTGTAACCTATGAATCAAGCAATAGGAGTAATTTTCTTCTAAAAGGTACACAAACTGCTGATTATATGTAAACAGTGAGTTGCAGTTACATTTCCCATTGCATCTCCAGCCCTAAGAACAGTATAATTTCTCTATTAAACTTCTGTAGGCCCCTGGGAAAATGACGTACTTCCTTAAAAAAGAGAAAGGCACTAAATTTTAAGGAAAACACCATACTTGGTTTCTGCTGTATGTAGAATGGTTTATAACGTTATCTTTCTGCAGTCCTATCATCAGCATTTGAAAGTCCATGACAGTATTGAAAGACCGTTGTCCAAAAAAACCCAGAGGAAGTAATTTTGCTGAAAAAGCATTTGAAGTCAAGGAAGATTTAACCAAGCTGGTCTTTCACCACACAGTGAAGATACCTTACAATGATCCCTTTAAGAAGTTTCACTGAGGGATCACCATATTCCCCAAGCAACAGTCACCTCAACTTTACCATGGAGTCCCCCTTTGAGCTTACATTCACATTCCTAAAGTCCACCACCTTTATTTCTCTTGCCCCTCGCCAGCTTCCTAAGAATGATAACTTCCACCATTTCATGGCCACTTTAATCCAAGGCATATTATGTATACACCTAAAACTGGGTGAGCCAAGGCCTGAGAAGACCAGCAGCTATATCAGAACAAATCCAGAAAACCAAGGCTGCAAATCCCATCTGAACAAGATTTGTCAACAGAAAAAGAAAGCAGCACACTCAAGGTAACCTTAGATACACAGCTGCCTAATATTAATCCACAGATTTTCCTGGGTCATTGGCTTATGCCAGACTCCCATGAAAACAGAACTGCGCCTTTCTTCCCTTCTATTCATCACCTACAGTTTCCATAGGCAATCCCTTTGCAGTTTCCACTCTCTGAACTTGCAAGGATACACCATCTACATAGAGGAAGGCTTCCTCCTCTCCTCCTGCTTGTCAATCCTGCTTTCTTCACCACTAATCTTCTCAACATGCAAATTAATTCCACCAAATCAGTGTTAGGCTAACTGGGTTATAGCTTTGATTTTGTATTATGACTACTTTTTTTATTCTCTATATACCTTACACAAAAAACATTCAGAAGTTTGATCCCCCAATTTCTTCCATTTTATCCCTCCAATGAGCTTAGTATGAATAATCTTCTTTCTCCCAGATTTTAGACCTTTAGGTAGCTTTGTTCATCTGTGGGCTTTTATTCCCCGTCAATCCAAATTTAGAGTTCTCATCCTTAAATCAGGAAGGTTTTATGTGAAGATTTTTTTGCCTTCCTTCTGAGATTGCTTACAACATCGTCCAGCAGAGATCATGGAACATCATTCCACATTCAAAGAAGTAGAAGTTCTGTTGCCAGACTCTCTGAAAAGCCACTCATTCAGTTCTTCCTCCTAAGCCTATTGCTCCTTCATTACTGCTCCTGAAGGCTAACACTCACTTCTAGTCTGATAGGAGTCATTTCGGGCAGTAACACCAGAAACCACAGCCACGAGCAGCAGGGTATGGCAGGAGCTTCAGAGCAATTCCACAACATTTCTACTCCAGGCTCCCTGCAGGCAAATGCCTGGGAGCACCTGGAAGAGAAGTCAGGAGATGTACCCTGTCACATTCATTAGAAAAGGAGCAGTAACTGTTACTTGTACTACTCTTTGTCCCAAAGAGTGGTGGTCAATGAAGTTAAATCCAGCTGGCGGCCGGTCACAAGTGGTGTTCCTCAGGGCTCAGTGTTGGGACAATTTCTGTTTAACATCTTCATTGATGATCTCGATAAGGACATAGAGTGTATCATCAGTAAATTCGCAGATGACACCAAGTTAAGCGGGAGTGTTGATCTGCGTGAGGATAGGGAGGCTCTACAGAGAGGCTTGGATGGATTGGATCGATGGGCCAACGCTAACGGTATGAGCTTCAACAAGGCCAAGTGCCAGGTCCTGCACTTGGGCCACAACAACCCCATGCATCGCTACAGGCTTGGGGAAGTGTGGCTGGAGAGCTGCCTGGCAGAAAAGGACCTGGGGGTCCTAATTGACAAGCGGCTGAATATGAGCCAGCAGTGTGCCCAGGTGGCCAAGAAAGCCAATGGCATCCTGGCTTGTATTAGAAATAGTGTGACCAGCAGAAGTAGGGAGGTGATTGTCCCCCTGTACTCAGCACTGGTGAGGCCACACCTTGAGTTTTGTGTCCAGTTTTGGGCCCCCCAATCTGAGAGAGATATTGAGGTGCTGGAGCGAGTGCAGAGGAGGGCAACAAAGCTGGTGAAGGGCCTGGAGAATAAATGTTATGAAGAGCGATTGAAGGAGCTGGGACTGTTTAGTTTGAGGAAGAGGAGGCTGAGGGGAGACCTCATCACTCTCTACAACTACTTGAAAGGACGTTGTAGAGAGGTTGGTGCTGGTCTCTTCTCACAGGTAATTAGCGATACAACAGGAGGGAATGGCTTCAAGCTGCAACAGGGTAGGTTTAGACTGGACATTAGGAAAAAATTCTTCCCAGAAGGAGTGGTCAGACACTGGAATAGACTGCCCAGGGAGGTGGTGGAGTCACCATCCCTGGACGTGTTGAAGAGTCGTTTAGATGTGGGGTTGGGGGATATGGTGTAGGGGAGAACTTTGTAGAGTGGGGTTGACGGTTGGACTCGATGATCCCAAGGGTCTTTTCCAACCTGAACGATTCTATGATTCTACACCCACTGACAGTAACTACTGCTAGAAGTCATTAAGTACAACTCCTTGGTATGGTGCTTCTGAATCTCATGATCTTTGAAAAGCATGATAATGTGATGTGCCAGCATTAGGGATCCTCATTTAATTCCAGGAGAGCATACTATGATGCGGCTAAGTGTCAGAACAAAGGTGGGACACTGTATCTTCCAGAGGAGATAAAGATCTAAATCTCTCCCCGCAGCGCCTGTTGCAGCCGCAGCAGAGACCTCTGTAAGCACCAAATGTCAGTGTGTTTGGAAGTGTTGTACGTACATCCTACACACACGTCAATGCACACATTGACAAAGTCCTCCTGCTACAGTCAGCTTTTAGCCTTACCACTCTAACTTCTCATTCCTGATCTGAAGGAGCTCCTAAATGGTTTCACTAGCACAGGTCTCTCACCACTTGTTCTGAATTGTGGTACAGATACCCAGGGGTAGGAACCCTATCCAAGCATGGCACTCAAACCTGCAATATCCTGACCAGTTTTCTTTGATCTGTGTCAACATTGTCATCTCCTTAAACTACTCAATGAAACAACAGTTTGCTGTCCCTGTTTGACAGCTCTCACTCCCCACTGGCTCTTGAAACCCTGCTTTCTCTGTGCCAGCCTTATTCCTCAATTCGGGGTAGTAAGAATAAGAGACATGATCAAAAAACAAATCCATGTAATCTTTTTTGCAGCCTTTCTTTCTCACAATATAAAATGAGAGAAGAGGGTTGACAACAAAAAGCATGGAAAAACAGGATGAAAAATGTAAAAGTGTACACCAATGGACAGGAAGCAATAACAAATACAGTGCAGAAAACAACTGGGAAGGGAGAATGAACCATCCCACTGAATGAATAGATAGAACAAGGAATGCTATAAAATAACAGGGAGAAGCACTGTTTTTCTCTGGCTAGGTTATCTTAAACTGTTCTAACCACAGAAAAATGTATTGGAGAACAGTGAATAAGCAGAGGAAATCTATTTACTTAAAAAGGTTAAACTTGGTGGTACCTAGAGAAAAAAAAAAAACACATTGTTACTATGTTTGGTTTCTAAACAAAAAAAGCTTACAGCAATGATTGGAAGCCTTAGAGCTATAGCTGAAAGTCCCAAGTTTAATTTAGCTACGTAATCTGATATTTTCTACACTCTTAAAAAAGTTTTATATAAAACATAAATATACATAGCTACATATAGAACTAACGTTGGAAAAAGTAGGTACCTAAGGTACTTCCTCAGGTAACGCATCTTCACCAACTTAATAATGTCCCTCACATCTAAGAAAAGAATGAGGAGGAATGAAAGATAAGTTCAATTTCCAAACCTCTAACCCCAAATAATTTCATTTTATCTTTGCTTTCAATATGCTTTTTCCTTTAGCCTATATATCTGAACCTTATGAATCTCCACTACCAATCTTCATCTGTTTCTTCTTCTACCGAGGACTTTATTCTGAGGAATATTCAGAAGTCAATAGGGTCTATCAATTTGAGATTAACTCCAAAATCAGGGTCTTGGCATATAGGATGCAAACATTGTATTTAATAGGTAATATATATATTGGATATGTCTTAAATTTTACAAAGAAAATAATTTTTATATATATATGTACACCCACAAATGTACACACGTATGAATAAAAATATAAAATATTAAAATTTTAGCTTTTAAAATGGCTTTTCACAATTTTCTAGAACAACTATTTGCCAAAGGTTGAGATGCAATTATAATGGTAAATGAAAATACTTGAACTTTTGCCCCGGTACTGTAAAGCTTTAGCACACAGATCCTCAGTAACTTTACATAAGCTAGGAAGCTTATAGGGATAAAGAATATGTCTTTTCTTTCCAACCTCTTTTTTAGGTTCCTTTAGTAGTGAAACTTGCCACTAGGTATTAGTAGAAAGATTTTTTTTCCATTCACTATTAAAAGCATAGTGGCTGGAAGCACTATATCTGAGATACAGTTTTGCAGAGGGGTCCTATATAAAATGTTAAGGCAAATCCTGCAAAGCTATCCCACCATCCTCCTTCAAGTGTCCCTGAAGGATTTTCCTCTGCCACACACCTACAGAAAGTTTGACAACATGACTCCAGATGATGCTGTCGCAGGCAGCCATATGTTGCCAGCCATCTCCCATAGTTCAAGTGCAACTCATAACAACTCCCGCTGATGACCATGGCTTGAGCAGGAGCTGGGGGGGGGTGGGGGGAAGGTGAAAAGGGGAGAGCACACCGCCACAGATGCCTCATCGTGGAAAGATTTTTTTCAAATCAAACACCAGGGCAGTCCCCAGTATCAGCAAAGACTGGGTGTTGAACGGGTGGAGAACAGCCCTGCAGAGAAGGACTTGGGAATCCTGGTGGATGAAAAATTGGACATGAGCTAGCAATGTGCACTGGCAGCCCAGAAAGTCCCCCACAGCCTGGGCTGCATCCCCAGCAGCGTGGGCAGCAGGGCGAGACGGGGGATTCTACCCCTCTGCTCCGCTTGGGGGAGACCCCCCTGCAGTGCTGCCTCCAGCTCCAGGGCACCAACAGCAGAAGGACACGGCCAGAGGAGGCCCCGGAGATGCTGGGAGGGCTGGAGCCCCTCTGCTGTGAGGACAGGCTGGGAGAGCTGGGGGGGTTCCGCCTGGAGAAGAGAAGGCTCCAGGGAGATCTGATTGCAGCCTGTCAGTATATAAAGGGGGATTATTAAAAAAAACAGAGAACGACTTTTTACCAGGGCCTGCAGTGACAGAACAAAGGGCAACAGTTTTAAACTGAAAGAGGGGAGATTTAGATGAGATCCGAGGGAGAAATTCTTTTCTGTGCGGGTGGTGAGCCCCTGGCCCAGGTTGCCCAGAGAAGCTGTGGCTGCCCCATCCCTGGAGGGGTTCAAGGCCAGGTTGGACGGGGCTTGGAGCAACCTGGGCTGGTGGGAGGTGTCCCTGCCCAGGGCAGGGGGTGGGACTGGGTGGCCTTTAAGGTCCCTTCCAACCCAAGCCAATCTATAATTCTATGATCAAAATGCTATAGTAGCTTCCATATGCAGCTATTAATTGCACAGAGTATTTCATAAGTAGTTTTATTCTAGATTGTGATAAAACAATTAAATTTGAACATGATAGCATACATACCTACATCACTAGTCCTGTGAATTTTAAAGAATGTTCCATGGTCTGGTTCACTCATTTTTATTTTTTATACCTGTTGAGAAACAAACAGAAGTTTTGAAAATATCAACATTGTGGATACAATCTAAAAAACACATTCAAAAAATCCATATCGTTTTCTGAGGAGACAGGGCGCATCTCACTACAAACGTAATTAGACAGAAATTCCACAATTTCACCTTTCGTTTTAAGAGACATTTCATGTGCCTCATATCATTTAGCAGCTAAGAAATCAAAATATTATTACCTTGATGAATCTGTAATGCTGTCACACAGACAATCTATTCTTTGCTTTTGCTTTTCAAAATATAACAATACTATTGACCCAAAAGTAAGGTAAATTTTTGAGCTGTCCTTTGCTTTTTAGAAATCAAGCCTGAAAAGATCACTCTCTCCTTATATTTAGAGACTGTGGTTTATGTATAGATCCCCATACATCCCCTTTAAGAGTCTCTGTATTAACACTTGTCAACCCAAGTCAGCTGTTTCAGCAACAGTGACTTAGTTCCTGATGAGCAACTATGACAGGCAGCACGTATCAAGTATTCACATCATCTTGGGATAATTTGACATTTAAGATGCAACAAGATATACAACATAGTAAAAAACTTTGATGTCTTAAAAACCTTACTTTCACCTCAATTAAGCGTGGTCTTGCATACAAAGAAAAGCA
This sequence comes from Dromas ardeola, assembly GCA_013398915.1. Lineage (NCBI taxonomy): Eukaryota > Metazoa > Chordata > Aves > Charadriiformes > Dromadidae > Dromas > Dromas ardeola. The sequence continues at coordinate 376,568 of VYZM01018883.1, read as the reverse complement.
AGAGATCAAAACAAGGTGTTTCAGTTGAACTGAATGAATAGATGAATTGTGCCAGAAGGGGCAGCTCACATTCAACCAGCCTCCCCAGAAACCCCCTCTCTCAATCCTGGCTCTACCATACAAAAGTTTCCTACACACAAAATTCCATCCACTTGGCCACACCTTTGACATTTGTGTGGTCCCACAGCAAGCAGCAACACAGTAAACTGTAGACCAGCAAAATCTGTGAATTTGTGTATTGTGGAGTTATTTCTCTGCTGAACCAGTTTATCCATACAAATTCCAAGGATGGCACAATGCAACAAGAGGAAGGGAAGGAAGAGCAGCAGAAGCAATGGAAAGGGAACTACTCTGACAAAGAGCTATTAATTTCAGTCAAAGAAAAATGCGAGACTTCAACCAAAGATATTTAGCACTTTACTTTCCTGTGAGCTATATTTCTTCATGACAACATTCTGCATTGCAGAATCCTCAAAAACAGCTAAAGTGTAAAAATCCAACCTAGATGGACAACAGTTTCATGAATGAGCTTCCACTATTACTGCAAACAAATGATAAGTGCTGTTGAAATCACAGCCATAACAGTACACCTAGATATACACACACACACTACTGTTCCTGGGGCTCAAAGTCAGTTTGATATTAATTCTCTACTTGTTAACTATGCAAGTTACAAGACAAAGAAAATTCATGACCACCAGGCTTTGTACAGTGAATATTCCATGACCAAACCAAGTAGAAAATAGTGAACACTCATTGATGAAGTGTGACATTTCTTCATGTAAATTCTTCAGTGTTATTTAACAATGCTATGAAACTGTCCCTTGCACTAAACCAAAAATATCAAATTCTAAATGTCATCTGTCTTCACCCAAGAGTGACCATTCATTAAAAATAAAGGGACCTTTTCAAATTTGTTCTGAAAGTAATGGACAATATCGGTTGGTCAGAAGCCGCATTGAATGTCATCATCTGATCACAAAGATTGAAATTTAAGATACATGAGAGTAAGAAAATACGACAGTACATGCGGGAGTTCATTCCCCTTTTGAAAGATTAATGCGTATTTTACAATCTAATAGTCACCTGTAAATAAATTCACAGTTCTATCCCAAAGTCTACACACTCCTCAAAAGTCAAGCGAAAAAGAAAGGAAGAAAAAGGTTAGCACATTCATACTGTTGATGCCATTTTTCTCCACTTAAAGCAATTATTTGGCTTCAACTTGTAACCATGTAACACTGCCAAATTCATCCGGACAAGTGAGTTAATTCTCCATATAAGAAGAAACTTTGGCCTATTTGTCATGGTAATGTTTTATCTATACATCAAATTATCTACATCTGATATTTTAACTATATATATACTTCAGTTGGAATAGATTTTTTTAAAAATCAAATTAATTATATATGTAAAGCCTTAAGGTAGGGTTTTACACAACACAGTAAAGTATGGGATTTACCTTACTTATTTCTTCAAGATGCACGAAGACAGTTTAAATGTTGCTTCTTTTCCCCCTAAAGACAAAATATATTTTTCTGCTGCTTCTTAGAAAGGTTGCCTATGCACAGGCTTGTCTTTCTCTATTTCTTGGAGCTATCACTGGAAATATAACTGTAACAAGAAAGGTTCAATCACCAACACACACATTTTTAAGCTATAAGCTGATCAATTTAAAAAGACATTTAAAGAAAATTCTTTTTATTCAGGTTCTTTACAAGTCTGTAAATTAGGATTAGTTTTGTATCCCTAGTGTCATAATTCCTTAGATTTCCAGCCTCCAAAATCTTCTTCCCAGGAGGAAGGGGAAGTAAACACATCACAAAATCCTGTAATTAAAAAAGCGGCCAGAGGGGAAATCTTAAAAAAAAAAAAAAAAAAAAAA
>VYZM01018883.1:361868-374666 GCA_013398915.1 Dromas ardeola | reverse complement strand
AAAAAAAAAAAAAAGGAGTGAAACACTGCAAACTAGTGTAATTTCCCATGGACTTCTATAATATCCAGCATTATCTGTAAGCTCCAGCAGAACTGTGTGACATAATCTTCTACTGATTTTATAGTCATTAAGGTTGAATAGGAAAACTTAAAACACTAATAATAAAAGCTCAAAAAGTAGAAAAAAAAATATAGGAAAATTCAAAATATTTGTTTACTACTACTTGTCAATTATTTCTTCTTAAGGCTTTCAATGTGAATCACAAAGAAACAAAACCAGGCTTTTTTTTTTTTATTTGCTGAAGAGTAAAACAACCCTTGAAGAGTAAATCTTCCCTGGAAGAGTACATAGAATCATAGAATCATAGGGTTGGAAGGGACCTCTGGAGATCATCTAGTCCAACCCCCTGCCAGAGCAGGGTCACCTTAGAGCAGGTTGCACAGGAACGCGTCCAGGCGGGTTTTGAATGTCTCCAGAGATGGAGACATCAACAACATACCTGAATTTAGAAAAAAGGGAAAGCATTGCAATATGTTTAAATTCTTTGTTTTAAAACTTTTTTGATTGACCAGTCTAACACAGACTTTCATACATCTCTTTCTTAGAAAGATCACAAGTCATCACAATTCCTAGCCTCATTCAGGAAGACGTGAATATTCAACTGTGGCTTGGTATTTCTATAACCCTACTGATATTCTTACTAACGTAAGAGTGAAGAATAACAGCACCAAGTCTCTTCTTACACCATCAGATATAACCTATATGTACGTAAGGCCGAGAAAACACAGGGGAAGAACCAACGCAAGGATTCTGAACAAGTACGACCATTCACCAGTGGAGCCACTCGAGCTGTACAGATCAGCAGCATGATTTTTAACAGCAGCAAGTTCTCTTGAGGGTGTTTGTGTACTATGCTTATTATTAACACAGCAACGTTGATTTTCCTTAGCAGAGATATCATCAAGGCTACCATATTCTGAGCTTCTGCAAACAGAAATAAATATACCTGCGTCAGACTTGAAGTGGGTTGTCTGCACATGCTTTGTGGAACCATTTGGACTTGTTAGATTTGTAACAGCCCAGTGACAGCAGCAGCTTTGATCAAGTTGCCAGAATTCCTCAAATTAAAAGCAGGAAAATATATCTGTAAAGGAAAACACAACATGGGATAGTCCTAACTACAGACTGAGACATCAAAGTTCTTTGCAAAGTCAAAATGAGAGATTTGCAACAATGAAAACTGGCTTTTCTTTGCCTGCTAGCACTTGCAATTCTCGGCACTCAATTTCCCCATGCTTAAGATAAGAGAGGGAATTCAGTGGTATGTTTGAGTACAGCGGTACATGATAAACAATTTACCTCAAAAGATTCTCTAACTCTGCTCTTTTCACAAGGTTAGTCCTTAGAAAGGGCCTCCATCACCACTTTTACATTGGCTATTCATTCATACCAGTATGACGGCAGAGATGCTCTCTGTCGCTAGGGGCAAACTGCCATTCCTGTTCTTAGAGTACAGGGTTCCCATCAGGAGTCCCAGGATATCCCTGCTGATCTCAGTCTCCCTGGGCAGAGGGAAGAACTATGATTCAGCAATTCAAAAGAGCATAAAATCTATTTCCATTTTTCATTCTTACAAACATAACCCATGGAAAATCATACATAGCAGAATTTTTTTCTACTTCCTCTTGCATTTCCACTCTAGTTCACAGAAAGTCATGCAAATATTTCAGGGGTATTTTAGTTTTTAACAAGAGCCACTGGATTTTGCATCTCAATACATCTGTCAGTGCTAAAGTGCCTTCATCCTTTTGGTCTTGAAGAGACCATTTATAACCTTAAAAGAGAAATTTCCACTATGTCAATGCTCTCACTAAATTCTGAGATCTGTTAGTATTTCTCCTAGTTGTGCAGTCAGTATTAAAAGGGGAAAGGAAATAAATTTAGGGTGAAGCTTGGAATATTTACATCATAATGACACTTTTACAATGATCAAATTATTTGTAGGTTTAAAGATGACAAATTTAATTGATTGTGGTGGGTTAATTCTGGAGGTGATTGCTCAGCCTCTACCCTGCAAGCCCCCTGTCAGCTTCAATTGAAATTTTGCACTGAATTAATACTACAGCTTACAACCTAGACTTCATATTTCATGATGAAAGTTATTAATTTTTAAAGGTTTGCAGCTGCTTGAACAGAGTTAATGAGTTACAGCTAATAATTTTTTTCCCATATACCTATGTGCTTTTGAAGCTAAAATAGTTAGAGAAATATCAATTTCAGTAAGAGTTCACTGCCTTAAAAAAATCTTTGCACCTTCATAGATTACAACAGAATAACTTTAATTCGCGTACTTCTTTTCTAAAGGAAGATTATTCAGTAAGTAGTACTTGTGGTTACAATGCTTAGGAGACCCTTCAGAAAGGGCATTGGAAACCCAAGTTTTCCTCCTTCGTGCCCCTTTATCCCCAACCACTGGGATACAATGTTTTAAGGAAGGGAAGGCCAGGCCCTTTTCTCTTTTGTGAATGGTACCCAAATTTCCTTGTGGCTGTATCCTAAAGAGTATTTTAAAAGTTTAAATGTTAAGATGTCAACCTTCTTGAATCTTTTCTTAATACTTGTGGTTATAAGTATTAAATGTATTGACCAAGTTCCTGGATAGTGTGTTTGATTCAAGCTGCATTTATGGATGTTAATAAATTAATTGCTAAAAAAGCCCACAGAAACAAACCTATTCCCAGTGAAAATATACTATGACTACCAGAGCAAGAGAAGTGAAGTTACTCTTGTTCTAAGGAGTACTACTGCTCAAAACACAACAGCATGGGATTTAAAAATAAATTAAAAAAAAAAAACAAAAACCAAAACAACAGGTCAGGATCAGGAACTTCAGCTGGAAATAAAGAGAAAGGGGATACCATCTGACAGTTTCGTTACTGAATCAAACCATTAGTAGGGTTAAGATTTTATCAGGTTAAACAAAACAAATCAGGCCAAAGACATTTCAAAATTATGAGTAATGTAAAGGCTGGACAAAACATCTGTCTTTAGAAAAATAACTTCACAAGGAGCTAACAATCTAGCCTCTCACAAGCTTAAAAGACATTCTATTCCTCTGCTATAGACAGCCTTCCTCCTGCCTACTTTTTTTTGGTTTCTGACCATCCTCGCACTACTTCTATTGATAAACTTGGGAAGAGAGTACTACGCAGTGACTCTCGTCTAAGCCTCTATGAAGGAAAAAGTAACTTATTGATGAAAAATTGGGAGTACTTGAAAGCTTTAAGAAGACTGGATCCATTGCGCCCAGTTCTCTCTCTAAAAGCCTTTTACTACTGTTCCCTGCCCAGCTGCTGCGTTAGCGTCATTCTCCTGTATTACACATTTTGGGAACCATCATCCTAATCTGGGTCCATCTGGCCACCTTTAAACAACGAGCTTCTTCCGGCACAAGAAACGCTGTCCTTTTTGAAAAACAACTACGGATACTAGTAAGATTAGCAGCAGCATAGCTACCCCTCCGGTTTACTTATTTATTTACCCCTTTGGCAAACTGTTAATATATCTTCTTTCTACTGACATGTTTCTGCTATAATGTTGCCATTTTAACAAAACTTCACATATTCACCTTAGCTTCATCTCCTTCGAAAAGAAAGCAGGAGAGTACATCTGCATGAACAGAACTGATGCAAAAACCAACTTACTGGCCATTTTCTGTAATTTTAGGGCTACTGTGTTTGATTAAATAAGGGCTTATTCCCTTCCAGCCTACCCACTTCTCTCTTCTGCAACGATGTCATACATTTGTATTTGATCTCAGCCTTTTAACGGACATTATTTTCTGTTATCACAAATTCAACATTATGACTTCACTAAAACTCTGAAAATTAATGTTGAGATTATTTTGGAAAGGGCAAGATCTGTATAAACCTGTATTTTACCTTCAGTAACTAGAAAATGTACCAATCAAAATGATAAAAGCACTGCAAGTTAAATTTTTTTCTGCTTTAATGCTGATATATTTAAAAACTTCTTCGATACTATAAAAGTTCATCTAAGCCTTAATTCAGATACCCTCTTCCAAGGCTTTGTTCAAACTTCAATAGGGCCTCTAGGTTGGAAGTCTTGATGCATCTTAGAAAGAAAAAGTACAAAGGATGAAACAGACACAGAGCAGAAGCCTTTAGTACATAGAAAACTGCTCCCCAAGAATGCTAAATCAGCTATGTCTACAATCAGCCATGACCAAATCTTTTAGTAACAGTAAAAAGCACAAGGTTTACAAATCTTTTGTTTCTCCTTCTCTTGGTAAGTCAGTATTTCACTACAGTTCATAACTCTTTTTAGGTACTAGCAAATATGACCTCTTGAAAGATCATGCTCCAATTCAACTAAACACTTCAACGCGTTCTTAATGTAAACACTTGCTTCTGCCTGAGGTATATAACTTAAGTATATTCTTAAATATGGGAATACCAAATACTAAGGCAAGGTCCTACTCCCTTTCATTTAAATAGAAATTAAACTCTAGCAGTGTCAGTCAGCATTTCTGGAGCAAGCAAAGCCTGCACTCTTGCCAATCACCCTTGTCACATGTTGCTGCTGATTCATGTCCCAATGTCACAAGCATGAGTACTCCCAGTGAGTTTAACCATGAACTTGAAAGGAGCTGAGATTTTACTGCCGCAATTCAGCAAGTCATTCGCATACATAAATCTTTGCAGATTCAGGTCATGAGTGTCATTTTTTCATCTCAGCTAAATTGTTGCTAATCAACAGACAGGCAAAATTACTGGGTGGGGAGGCACAGTGGTTAATGATCTGGACTTGTAATTTAAAACAAAACTCTGTGCGCATGTTTTAAATCAGTCAAATTATTAGATGTAAAATCAATAGTATGAAGCCATATCAACTCTATACAAAATACAATTTAACAACATAATCAGTGACAGTTTAGTAGCTACTCATATATTGTGTGAATGAAGGTTGTTTAATTTCACAACAGCAGGTGCTACAATCCTGTCAGTGGTTCAAGTAAATTACTAGTGGGCATACACAGCTAAAAGCCAGAAATGAACCACTGACTCCATTGAAAACTTTGAATACAACCTCAACGGGAACTTTGGTTATAGATTAGGACAGATGTTTCCTGAAACATGCAAACTCAGGGGAAAAAAAAAAAACCCAAAGAAGTCTCGTATTTTCAGTGCTCTCTTGAGTATCTGGAGATTTCTTAAATATTTTGTGGAAGGTTTTCTTCTAGATTTTAAAGCTTAAAGGAAATGTTAATTGCTTAGCTACTGCATGTTTCCATTCAAAGAAGAGGAATATTAACACGCAGATGTTGGAACCCTCTGATCCTAATTATTGTTAGGGAAAAGAGGCAGAGAATCACTCCCATTGTATGTCACCGAGTAAAAACAACAAACAAAATAACCAGCTTTATCCTTTAATCAGATCCATTCCCTCCTTCTAGATGAACTAACTATCTGAAAATGGCACCCATCCAGAACGTTTTAATCTTGCAGCAGTCAATCCTTTCCCCTGGAAGAAAATACATGGTATAATACTTTTATCTTTCAGTGTCAAAACAGTTGCTAGAGAAGACCCATAGTTTGATTATCATTTAAATTTGCATTCCCTAAAGAAAGAATTATGGATCTGTTTGAAATTAAATCAAGTATCAGAAATCATACATTCCTAAAAGAGACATAGTCCTTTTTGTCTGCGATAATCTTATTACTTCCTCATTAAGTAAAACTTAATCCAAAGTACGAAGATCAATTTGAGTAACACTTAAAACAATCAGCTTCATGGAATACTCTGTCACACTGCAAGGGGGCAGGGAATAGCTCGTCTGCTTTCTGAGTATCTGCACATTACAAGAAAACTACTATTCCCCCTCTATTCTTTGAATATCTAAGTAGCAAATCAAAAATAAAATAAACTTTTAAAACATTTCATATAGAAAAAAAATTGAAACAAGCAAATAAAAGAAAGGAAGTAAATTTTTTAACAATTGACAAATTGACATAAAAAGGGTAGGAAATGAAGTCACCCATGTCCACCATGCAACCTTAACTCAAGTGAGTCACTGGCATTCTGTTATGCTGTTTTGTTTCGAACAAAACATGCACAATCCATTTTCACTGACCAAATGCGCCCACTTCAAAGTTAGCCAGCTGCAGACAGCACACCTGGCAATTTCGAAGTTCAACTGAAAGAGAAGACGAAATAAGAAAATGCTCGGATACTTTCAGTACTTAATGATGATAGAATGGTTAAAGCTGTAAGGGACCTTAAAGCCCACCCAGTGCCACCCCCTGCCCTGGGCAGGGACACCTCCCACCAGCCCAGGTTGCTCCAAGCCCCGTCCAACCTGGCCTTGAACCCCTCCAGGGATGGGGCAGCCACAGCTTCTCTGGGCAATTCCTGGCATGTGGCTGGGCAATCCTGCACAAAATCCTGCTTTGCTGATCTAAAGGGAAAAATTCTGAGGCATCATTTACAGACTTTTGGATTTGAACACAAGAAATTTGCAGAGTTTTATTATGTACTTTTTTATTAATGTTCCACCTAGCTTCCTATTTATTACCTCCATGTATAACAAAAAGTAAGTTACAAATTAAACAATATGCTTCAACATATCCATTTAAAGATTTATTGGAAGATGTGAGTCTGAGTTATCCATTATAGCACCCTACAATTTTCTCCATTACTTAAGAAATAACAAATGGAAAGTTAAATTGACCTTTAACTTTCTGACCCGTAAAGCACATCTGCTTATTCACTAGCCTATATGGAAAGCAGGATATTTGTAATAGCGCAGTGAACAACTTACCACGCTGCTGCTCTGGCATCTGTCAGATAAAATGCTTAAATCTACGTCACTCATTTAGCACAACAGAAGTAAAGATGCTGGAACAGAAAACTGCCATAGAATCAACGTTCCCTGCGCTACAACAAAGTATCTGGGCTTTGCCTTGGCTCTTTTTTTTTTTTTTTCCTTTTTCTATTAATGAAAAACAAAGCCAAGACAGTAGCTTGAGAGAGATTGATATTAGTGGAACAAAATATTTCAATTTCATTATCTCTTAAAGCCCACCAGTTTTGGAACCAAGCATTTCAGCCACCCATATAAAACCAATATACTCTTTTGAAATGAAACAGGTGATTTTAAGTTGTCTTCACCTTTTGCACACGCTCCTGTCTTTGCTCCACCCTTCTGTATAGTATTTTAAATTAAAGCACGTCCACCTGCCCCATTTTCATGCTGGCTTCGTTACTGATGGTTTTTTCTTTAAAAAAACCAAACCTGTATGGAAAGGTTCACTGACCTACTGCTGGAGGCCTCCTCCCCACAGCTCTGGTGACAGACCAATTTGCGTAAGCATTTCTTAATGAACTTCAGGCATAAGTCAGATGGCTTAGTTTATACTGTATGGGGGCTCAGTTTTTCTTTATCAGTGCTTCAAGAACATATTGCTCTGAGTAAGTCTGATTTCTACTTAAGCTGAGATACCTTTTCCTCTTACACCCTATGAGAAGCTGCGGCTTTCTCAGTTACAGTGATTTGCACATTTATGGTCATACTTAAAAGCAATTCTGCATCAGTCCTCTCAGAGTTCAGCAGATTGCTTCACAAACCGAGCTTAAGGTGAAGACACACAAACAGAGCTAATAGCTATTAGGAGGGGAAGAGGAACTTGAGGAAGCAGGACCCTATGAGTTAGTGCTGACACCAAAGACTCTATCACCATGCCTTAAACCAGCCTAGCTGATTTTTGTCTGACAGTACCATAGCTGGAGTCAGAGAAGAACATTTGTATGCAGCCTATGAGAGAGCAAGCAAGAGGTATAGATAATTCATATGGTCTAGAAGCCATTGCAGGTTATTTTGTCAAGAGCATCAGTATCATTTTGTACAGCTTTTGCCAGTTCTGCTTGGCCAAATTTGCAGAGATATGTGCAGGGAGGCATTTAGCACACTTTCACTGCAAATTAATGCATAATGTTGTCTAATACCCCACTACAAAAAAACAAAGCATGCTTGTCTTAAACCTCTCATTTGCAGAATGGAAACGTACAGTCCATAAATAAGAATCAATCTTCTTTTTGCGTATACATTTTCTTTGTTGTCTCCTTATTCAATAGGATCTCTAGATTTCAGTTTGAAATTCTGTATCCCTAGTCTGGTAAGAAAGATTACAATTTGGTAAATTTCTCAACATTTTTTCCAGGCCTCAAATACAGCCTAGGAAGAATATGGGTAATATTTTGTTCAGCTTGAGAACTATAGCAGTCAGTAGGAACTGCAAAGGATTTTAGCAGGCCTTCACCTGTCCTTGAGCAGATATAAATACCTGCAGTTCTCCAGATCTGGTTTGGGTTTTGGGGTTTTCTTGCTTGTGGGGCTTGGGGAGGGTTGTTTTGTGCTTTGAGGGTTTTTTGTTTGTGTGTTGTTTGGTTTGTTTTTTTTAAAGTTTGTTAGTTTCTACAAAAATTACTTGGAAGCTTAGGACCTGAAAACCCATAGAACAGACTGACTGCTAATCACCTTTTCTTGGTGTTTCCTCACATCCTCTCACCAAATCATTCATCTGGCTGCTGTCGAGGTGCCCAGTTTTGTCAGATGCAGTAATCTCCAAGAGCAGCCCTGACCTACAGGTGCACACGTGTGATGACGCCTGGTTTCACAGTTAGCTGCCTTCAGCAGCAAAGCTCACTTGAGGACTTCACTGGGCACATTGTCCTCCCCTCCCACTGCACTACGCTACCCCTAAATAAAATACCAACAAAACCATTCACAGTGCCACACTATAAGCTGAAGCAATATATTGGTACAGGATTCTTCTGTTTTGCCAAGAAAAGGTTACTTTTCTTAAACCTGAATCAACTTGGCAACTGAGCTTATCTTGTGGTCCAGCAAGCTGTTGTTCCTCAAACCTCCATTTTGCTGAAACAGATACCCAGGGCAAAACATTCCACATCGCTGCCAGAAGAGGAGGTCTCCCATTCCCTCTGTGCACAGCTACTTGCAAATATCTTAGTGCAGGCATTAGAGGCAGGTTAGATCAAGAAATTGATACAACTAAAAAAATAAGAGAGTATGTTGTGGGGAGGTTTCTGGGGAAACTGGATCAATTTTGTAATCTAGCTGACTGCACAGTTGCACGATGACGTTTGCTGGCACAAGGGAAGCTGGAGAGATATCATGACAGGGCAGCATTGTCCCTTTCCATTGCAGCTGGACTTGAGCCAAATTAAAGTGGCTGTGTAATCAGAAGCTTGGTGATCATGCCGAGCGCTTTGCAGGATCTAGAATCAAATATTCATACCTGATGCTTCAAAGCCATGGGAGAAAAAAAAAAAAAAGATTTTGAAAATGCAAACAACTTGGCAGTATCCAAATAGTTTTCCTCAATACTTTGTTGTCCCACAGGGAGAGAAAAATCTATTCCCATGACAGAGCAGTAATTTTGAATGCCAACATCGAAAACTTAAAATTTTTGTTAAAAAAAGCTGTCTGAAACAGCAAAATGTCAATCCACTACTACTTCAGAAATACACCTTCTATTAGGTGCCACACCTCCCCAGTTCAACAATGAAAAAAGCAGGAGAACATTTACTGTTTTTTAAACCAAATGAAATTACAGTTTCCAAATTACCCAAAGTCAATTGTATCGTGATTGACTGAGTTGCTGTGACATCAACACAATGGCTTACAGTAACTTTTGAAATCAAATTGTAGGTTTTAATGAGGGGAAAAAACCCCACAAATCTAAATAATTTCCCCTGTGAATGCTAAACAGCTGCTCGTTTGTTCAGTTAGCCCTCCATGAACATCACTTTCTTCTCCAGTTATTTTTTTCCAAACCTTTGTAATTTCAGTACCTGTAAGAGACTACAGATGAAACAGGTAGCACTAAATAGTTTCCAGGGGAAAAAAGAGAGAAACAAAGGCAACAGTTTTTTTGACTGATATTTATCTTCATAATCCAGCATTTCCAAGGACCAATCATTCTGTGCCAAAATTCCCACTTTCTAGCCACAGTGCCTGTGTGCTTACATCAAATGAGAAAACCTAGGTAATCTTGCAAATATGGAAATAATCACCAAAATTAAAGATAGGCATGCCAGAGTTCTGCAAGGACTGTGAAAATCTGTGGAATATTAAAAAAATAGACTCAGATTTGGATTAATTTCAGAATAGACTAAACGAAGCAGAAAAACATACTAATGACTTGAAATACTGAAGGAGCACAACAGCAGCAAAACAACCAGGAAATACCCGTTAAGTAAATTGCTCATCTAAAAAGCTGGAAAATGAGCACAATCATTTTAAGAGATCAGATTTAAGGCTCATAAGAAACCAAGAAGGTTCAGAAGGAAAATTTGCCATTAGATTTTTATAAGATTTGCAAACATAATGGAATTGGTGCTTTCCAAATGATGCTGAGAATGAAAAAGAAATATCATTTTACTTTCAAGTCACATCCTGAAGAATGTGAATAAAAAAACCCAGTACTTGCTTGTTGCTGATCCTAGTATTGATATAAGAGTTTAAACATGTATTTGACAAAGGCTACTACTATCAGCTAATGGAGTAAGAAATCAAAAGAATCGCAACACCATGCAGGTCTTTGTATTGGAAAGTTAAATGGGGTGCCTTTCCATAACATATTTTGTCCCCATTGGGCTCAGTACAGTGATAAATGGGTGGGAATTGATGGCCTGTGTTACGGAGCAGTCGAATTAGATCATGTATTGGCAGCTCTGGGTGCCAAAATAAATAAAAAAGCTATGACTGTATGACTAGCACCAGATAGAGTGAAATAGCTGTTCTTCACTGATAGTCATTCAATATATTTGCAAATCTGACAGGACCTCAAAATATTATTTTTAATTCTTTAGACTTCTATCGTGCCAAAACAAACTGGCTCAAGATCACTTTCTCCTTCTTGCCATTACTTCTTACCCTTTCCCATCTTACCCCAGCAGCAAACTCTAAAATACAGGGAAACGTTGCAATGCATGGCTCTGCAGGGATACAGGGCACTTAGAACAGCCTGTTCCAAATAATGTTGAGGGTTACAGCCGTCCACCTGGAACCACCCAGAATCTGGAAGGCCTGGAGGTGGCATTATGCCACTTTTCATGTCCTGCCAGTAGACTGTGCCTTCCATAGTCACAACAGTAAGATTCATAAATGGTTTAATTTACCAGGGGAGGCAAGTAAGCGTCTTCATTTTCTAAAAGCTGTTATCTGTGGAAGCTAAGCCAATGTAACAATATCCAAATTGCAGGTTAAAATCAGTTGAGACCTATTTGGATTTAATTAGTGCAGTGCATCTTTGGCAGAAGCAACCTTCCAACTAGTGAAAGTAATTGCTCTCAGGTTCTGTGCTTCCTTCTCCCTTTATTCTAGACCTACTTACTCTGATTTCACATTTTATTTTTCCTTTTCTCTTGCTCTCCACTCTCATTTGACCCTTCCCGTGCTTATCCTATTTCACCCTTGTTACTCTCTGTTTTACTAAGTTTCTTCTGTTATTCCTCTGGACTCCTATTTCCTAGAAGGAGGCCACCATTCTGGTTTGGTAACATTTTATATCCCCTTAACATAGTATGAATCATGATATTTTCAGGGCAGTTATGAATCAAGACCACTGTTTACATCTGCCAAGTGTTTTCCATTTGGCATGTGATCATACTGTAGGAGCTCCTACTGTATTAATCCATACAAATGGCAATAAATATTATGGTGATTAAAAATCATACCAATAGCCTACATAGTTTCCAGCATAGCCGATTATATTCCAAGTGGGAAATTACGAGAAGGGACTATATGAATTCTGAGTTTATATGTGACTCTCCATGTTCAACTACCCCTTATTTTTACCTGCAGTTCCTTTCTGAACAGTGGGTAAGGATACAGTTCTACTCGTAGTGCCAGTACTGATTAAACCATGTTAAAGTCATCATGTGTCCTTATGCCGAGACAAAAATATATCCTATTGCACACTGAACTGGAGAACTAATCTGGATGAAAAAAGAGACACCAGTAAAAACACAGGTACCAGTAAAAAAACAGGTATCATTTTCATGGTTATTTTTCAACAGGATTCCCACACAGTCTGTGTCAGTGCAACAGGGGAAGGGGTTGAGTAAGACAACCTCTTAAAACAGCAAGAGCTGCTCACTGAATTACACCCCAAACACAAGTTTGCCTGTAAAGGAGTACATTCTCCGTGCGCTAGACAAGCGTGAGAAAAAGATAAAAGGTAAAAGCATGATAGAGTGAAATGAGAAGACATGCACTTCTGGGAAGATTCAAGCAGCAATTTGGTCTTGCCTTCCATTAGCCATTTACAGTGTCATCATCGCGTTAGTCACTGAAGTGGCGAGTGCCCTATCACCAGCGTAACAGCGGCAGACTGGGAGCAGAGGAAACGGTACCAGCCAGAAAATCCTGAGAAACACAGGGAGGTTTTGTGTTTGGGACGGTCACAGAACTCAAAACGACAACCGAGCCTTTAACACGCACTCGAAAATCTATTTTTAAAGTGCTTTACCATATGTTCATATATATCAGCTTTTCTTTTCTCCATCTATAATTCTCTATGCCGTAACTAGAGATAGGTCAGTAGGAGAAGCTTCAAAACGGTGATTCTTCAAAACGCTATAGAAAGCATTTTTCCTATCTTCCACAAAAGCCTTGACTCCATCCGTCGGGGTGTGAGCAGAGCTCGGGGCTACCGGGAGACCTGCGTTAACCGAAGCCGCGGGTCCCCCGTG
>VYZM01018883.1:313623-360641 GCA_013398915.1 Dromas ardeola | reverse complement strand
CCTCCCTGTGCCGAGGGGGGCTCGCTTCCACCCCCAGTTCCGAGGGGGCGGGCTCGTGTCCTCCCCTGCTCCGAGGCGGGGGGCTCCTCTCGCAGTGTTCCCTAAACGTGGTTTAAACGTGTGATTTTATTCTTTTTTTCACCTTTGTGTGACCGCTAAACTCGGAGGTGTGTGCCATTAGCCCGGCACCGGGAGGTGGCGGGCGGTGGGAGCACCGCTGCTGAGGTGGGAACTTTTAGCAGGTTTTCCACCCCTCGCTCATCANCGAGGGGGGCTCGCTTCCACCCCCAGTTCCGAGGGGGCGGGCTCGTGTCCTCCCCTGCTCCGAGGCGGGGGGCTCCTCTCGCAGTGTTCCCTAAACGTGGTTTAAACGTGTGATTTTATTCTTTTTTTCACCTTTGTGTGACCGCTAAACTCGGAGGTGTGTGCCATTAGCCCGGCACCGGGAGGTGGCGGGCGGTGGGAGCACCGCTGCTGAGGTGGTAACTTTTAGCAGGTTTTCCCCCCCTCTCTGATCAAAGCCAACGCGAACGAGCAGGAGGGGGGCAGCAGCCGCAGGGTGTGAGCGCACCCGAGTGAGGTCGCGGCACACTCGGGGTGCTGGGTGCTGCCGGGGGCGGGCAGGCTGCGGCGGGCTGAGGGTGCGAGCGCATCTCCAGGGACACATCGCTGGATGCCACTGCCTGTGTAGGGCCGGGACAGCTGGGAAATGAAGTCTGGGAAGAACAAACACTGACACCAGACACCGGCTGTTTCAGCAAAAAATTATGTTTATGTGACTGTAGTTTTTGTGAAAGGTAGAAATACCAAATGCCACAGAAAAAAGTAGTTTAGGAATTGAGCCCTCGCTGGTCCTTTTCCCCTCCCGGCTAACGCTTCAGAACACATCAGTAGCTCACTAAAGGAGAACTGTGTCATTCGAAAGCGCTTCTGTTTGTTCTGTTTGGCCTGTAGACCTTTGTACTTTTTTCTTTTTTTTTTAATAACCTTCAGCTCTGTGTTAATTTTGCATTAGTCATTGCTTCAAGATTTGACTGAAGGAAAAGGTGTGGTTGGGCTTGCAGTGGTAATGTTTCATTAACTAGCTTTTCAGTTTTTCAGCATTCTCATTTTGTGATAACTTGGAGTTTAGAGATTAGGAGAGATTAGGAGAAGACAACGATAACATTTTCCCCTTTAACTAATAACTGTATTTTTGAGGTAAATGCTAAATAATGTGTTCACTGAGATAAAAATATGGGAACCTACAAAATGTACTTGTTTAGTTTATGGACATATACTAATTCGGTCTTGTCCATCACATTTAAAATGTGAGGAGTGTGTTTTGGGGGCAAAAGCTGATTGTTGGCACTGATATGCTGTAGTGTCTTGGTTAAATGTTGCAATACTACATGCAAATGAATGTAACCTGCCTACGAAAAGACAGATTGAAATAACTTTCTCCTTTTGTTTAAATTGCTTGTAAAGTGCTGTCTTGCTACTGAAGTAAGTTGCTATTAATATTTTTAGCTCAGGTAGAACAGCTGATGGGCCTTTTCCAGTAAAAATGGAAATGCATCTTGTTAGATGTTAAGGATAAACTGCAGTAATAATAATGGAAATTCTACTATAAAACACAGTTGGAGCAAGTTTGTGAAAGTGTAGTCTTCTATAAGAGGGGAGAATTTGTTCTGATTTTTCTTAAAATTTTGGCAATATAACACACCTTTTAGTGTTTGGGGGTTTTGATAGTAATGCAAGATCCTTTTACAAAGAACAGGTTAATTCAGTCACACAAGGTAAATATGGAAAGAGATATGATATATTTATTTTTATAGCAGCTTCATGTACTAGCAAAATAGCATGTATAATGCATTTTTGGGTTATTTTTTTGTGTTGAATAATAGCATGTGCTAGGTAAAAATAGTAGTAATCTTAATTAGTAAGCTGTGTCAGGTGTTTAGTATAGGAAATCTGCATGCATTGTGAGAGAAGCCTTAGTGGAAGGAACACTGCATATTAATAAAACAGGAAACATAAATAAGAATTTTGTGTACTTCTGCTTCACTTTATGTAGATTATTTAAATACAATTATAACAGATGAAAGGCTAAAGCAGTTCCAAAAGATGTGACTCTGTGAGTCTTTTCTTAATTTTGTTGGTTTTTTCTTAATTGTGATGCTGAAAATGAGCAAGTTCTGCAAGCATTTACCTGCAAGAGAGCACTGACTAGTTCAGGGATATCGGTGCGCTTAACGAAGTTGTTATAAGTGTAATCAAGAATAATTTGGTTTATTACCAGAAGGTAGTTACTGTAATATGGTGTAGAAAAGACCTATAAAAAGCAAGCAGAGCTTGTGATACTTGTCTGGGAAAAAAATACCTGTGAACCTGTTATCAGACATGTTTTGTATTGTTCTCATTGTCTTTCTCATTATTTTCAATCACGTCAGTGAGTCTAGGTTAAAGTTGGATTGCTCTGTTTGAGAGGCTGCACCCCTTTTGGCCTCTTTTCAACACAGCTGGCCCCACAAGCAGGGGGGTTTTTAACCAGCAGGGAGGTGTTGGTCGGCAGGGCAGCCCTGGTGGGGTCCGGGGGGCTGTTGTGTGGGGCACCCCTCTGTCGCGGGCTCAGCTGCTGCCGGCAGGCAGGAACGGCGGGGCCAGGGGCTGCCGAGCCATGGGTTTGGAACAGTAGCTTCATTTGCAGGTTTTGGTGGGAAACGACTTGTGAGAGTTGCTGCAGAAAGAACGTTGTTTGCCATCTTGTGTAAAAAGCATGTCTATATCTCCTGAGTAACTCCTGTTGGTGCTGTTCAAAATTCTGGAATTTTCAGAGGTTTTGGTTAGATATTGGTGGTTGTTTTTTTTCTCTAGTGAAAATAAGAAGCAAATCATTATGAATATGGTATGTACTGTCACTCCAAAAGTAAGCTGAACTGGTTCAAACTTTACTAATTAGGGAGGAAAAAAAAAATAATTGAGCTAGCATAGCTTTATGTGCAAGTGACCGGAAAGGCAGAGCTGAAACTGGAGTTCTGGGCATGGTTGGTAAATATTGCTTGCCGCTGTTCCTGTATGATTGCAAACATTGCTGACAGTAGGGCCCTTCAAACCCTGGTGAGGATGGCAAGTAAATGGGTAAGGACAGCTGAGCCCGCGAGCTGCGCTGGGTGCTGGCAGCAGAACTGCACCCAAGGAGCCTGACGGCGGAGCTGGGGGACAGCCATCACAGAGTGGTCCCCCGGCCTCAGGAGGGATGGCCAGCATGGAGGAGCAGTCCCCCGGCCTCAGGGGGGACGGCCGGCACGGAACGGTCCTCCCTTGGTAGCTTTTCTGATTCTCAGCTGCTTTTCCTCAGGCCTGTGATGTGTCCTCGTTCATTGGGTAACTTTTCACGTTCTCTTTATCCAAACAGAACACTCACTATTCTGCCAGGGGAGGTTTGCAGAGAGAGGGAGAAGGTGGATGAAGGTGGCCAAAAACTGCCTCTGGTGACCTTCCCAAAGCTTTTGCTTGCACGGAGGAAAATCACAGCTTCTTGTCAGTTAAATCTCTGTGGCTGGCACTAGCATTCAGACCTTTGCTCCCTTCCCTCTCTGCCGTGCGGACCTCCCTCACTCTTCTCCCTGGCAGAGCAGAGATGCCATGTGTTTCAGGAAGGAGGAAGGGCTCCTTCAGCTTCACAGTAGAGTAATTTATTTATTTTCAATAATGAAATCCCCAACTCTGTCATTAAAAGGAGAGGCCTAAGGAGAAATCCCTTTGGATGGTATCTTGCAGAGGTTTCATTGCTCTCCAAGCCACCAGAAGGCGGGAGGACGTGTCTTTCCAGTCAGACTGTGCTCTGCAGTGGAGCGGGCGTGTGTCACAGCGGGAGGTGGCACTGGCATAGGCCTGTCCCATCAGGGTGGGCTGGGTGAGCCAGCCGTCTGCGGCCGAAGGAGCAGCGTGTGGCTGTGGGCTCGAGAGCACGGTCTCGCCCCACTGGGACAGTTCTCTGCTGGCCCTGCCGCTTCTCCCGCCAGCCACAGCCCTGGGGGAGTCACCCACAGTGAGCTCCTGTTGGCCGTCTTTAGCTTTCTAGTCATCTTCATCACATCCCACTCTCATGGGCAGATGAAGGCAGCATCACTGCAGGGAAAAGTTACGGAAAATCCATTCTTAGTGTTTCACTACTTTTAAATGTGATACCTTTTTAACAGAAATTTTAAAAGAAGTTAGATATACTTTTAATATACATGTATCTTCCTGCTATTACTGCAATTTTAATATATTGTGGTTACAAAAGAAAAAGAAATAACTGTTTTTCACCGAAATGTCTCCATGCACATCTCTTGCAGATCTTCCCCACCCATTTTTTAATTCCCATAGCATTTTGCAAAGTTCTTACCTAGCACTAGGAATTGAAGACCAGTCAACTTCCTGTTTAATGGCTCTTCAAAATCATTTTAACTATGCCTTTATTTTAGTGAAGACGATAAAGCTGTGAGTCATTACTTATTTGAGAGTGATTGATCCATTCTTTAAGGAATAATTAAAATTAAGACTTCTTCCCCCCCACCCAGTGGGGCCTTTTGCTTATAAAAGACTTGTGATCCAAGTGTTCTAACTGAGATGTAGTGGGGTTTTGTGAACCTTCAATCAAGATTATAGCTAATCCAATATTCTGATTGGTATTGTGATTAATTCATTATTAAAGAGAAAAAAGGAATCTACTGTAAATCCTTTGAAGGTATACGAGCTGAAACTTGCTTTCTGCAGCACAGCTCAATGGGGGGATTTTTAATGTATTTACTGTTTATGCAACCGTGGAGTGGTAATTGTGGGCAGTGAATAAAATTACCCTTTAGCTATTGGATCTGCAAAGCAGATGGTTCGTAGATATTGTGTAGGTTGTATAATTAGGTAGCCTTTATTGTTCGTTGAATTTGTAAATAGGAGTTTAGAGCGGCGGGTCGCCGTTCCCCTATGAGTGAGGTAGGTCTCGGAGCGTTCGGTGGGATTCGCAGGTCTGGGGAGCGCCTGCGCTCGCTGGCAGCGGGAGCAGCTCTGCCCAGCGTCCCTTTGGGCCGGTGATGTCCTGAGCTTAGTTGGAGGCCTCTCCAGGGCAGCGGGGCAAGAGGGAGGCTCTCCTGGAAGGGCTTGAAGGGGCTGAAGGCAAGAAGAACGGAGGGTTTTCCTGGTGCCAGGCAGGGTGGGAAGTGGCAGAGATGTGTGAGCAGGCGAGGAGAGGGAGGAGCTTGGGTGTGTGGTGCCAGACGCTGCCTTCCCTCGGATGAGGTTCAGCTGGAAGGGAACAGGGAAAACGCGTCAGAAAAATTCTGGATTTCTGTTTGCATGGGTGCCAAAAACTCTTCCTCTCGTCACCTTCTTAACAAAACCTCGTTATGGTATGTATATGGTGTGGAAAGCCTTAGGCTATCACCTGTGCTAGACTTTTAACTTGTTTTTATAAATGTACTCAAAAGCATTTGCATTACACATATCCAAATAGAAACCATCTAATCTATATCTTAATTTGCTTTAAGTGATTTTACTTACGCCATCTCTGCTAGAAATACAATGTGAACAGGAGACTTCCCAGTTTGTTGTGGATTTCTGTCTTCCTGCCCAGAAAGGCGGCGGCAGGCAATGCATCCTTAGCGCTCCTAAAGGAAATCTTGAATTCCAAAAACATATTCTTCATCCTCTTGTACTGGCAGAATGTTCTGTTATTGTGTAACACGTGAATTGAGTACTCATGCATTTGTTGCCACGAAGGTGAATGAAAACCAGTTAACTTTGGTTGCTCCCACCGCCTGTTCCGGTGGGGTGCGGTGTACTGACACTTGCTCCTGGGCCGGAGTGTGGTGTGTCTGCAGCTGGGTCAGCCGGCAGCCCCCCCGCTTTCCGTCAGGTGTCCTTTGGAAACTTTCGGTTGATGATACAGTATAAGCACAGGATACAAATTCCCAGATATTTCTCCCTGGATCAATTTGTGCGTACAATGCTGGTGCTGATATATGTTAACATTTGATATGCTGGAATTCAATACAATATCTCCACTTAGAATTAACTCTTTTACTTTGTAGTAGGGTTTTGTAGTAATTCCAGTTTAAAAACAAAATTTCACTGATATCTGAAACTATTTCAGACAAATGATAACTCCTTAACTTCCTTGTCAGTGTGACATGCTTAAAAATGGAATGTTTCATATCTTTGACAAAAATAAACACAAGATGGTGTATGTAATGCAATTGATTTCAAGGGCTTCTGGACAAGTGCAGTGCTGGAGTGTTAATTGGCGAAATTCTGTGTTTGTGTGACACTCTCCACTGATTGTCTTTTGCAGATTCCTACTCAAGTCTTGCACGGTATCTAAAGATAAATAGGGAGACAGATCTTTAAAAGACTTAATAGTTTCATCTTGTTTTTATTTAAAAACAAAATTGCCAGATTTTGTTATTAAGAAATAAGCCAGCAGTATCAAAATGATAGCATATCATGAAAGGAGATTTCATTTGTACTGTAATAGTGCCTAAACTCCAAATTGATGTGCCCTTCTATGAAGCAGGGGGAAATCTGTGCACCGTAGAGCTCACAAATAAAAAGGCAAAACTTAAACAAATAGACAAAACAAGTGGAGGAGAAGATCTCAAGAACGTGACTTTTTGTAATACATACCTTCATTCAGGGTGCTTGTGATCCAGGAATCATAGAATGGTTTGGGTTGGAAGGGACCTTAAAGCCCACCCAGTGCCACCCCCTGCCCTGGGCAGGGACACCTCCCACCAGCCCAGGTTGCTCCAAGCCCCGTCCAACCTGGCCTTGAACCCCTCCAGGGATGGGGCAGCCACAGCTTCTCTGGGCAACCTGGGCCAGGGGCTCACCACTCTCATGGTAAACAATTTCTTCTTTATATCTAGTCTAAATCTACTGTCTTTTGGTTTAAAACCATTATCCCTTGTCCCATGGCTCCCCTCCCTGATCCAGAGTCCTTCCCCAGCTTTCCTGGAGTCCCTTTAGGGCTTGGAAGGGGCTGGAAGGTCTCCCCAGAGCCTTTTCTTCTCCAGGCTGAACCCCCCCAACTCTCTCAGCCTGTCCTCACAGCAGAGGGGCTTCAGCCCTCCCAGCATCTTTGTGGCCCTCCTTTCGACCCATTCCAACAAGTCCATGTCCTTCCTGTGCTGAGGGCTCCAGAGCTGGACACAATACTCCAGGTGGGGGTGTCCCCAGAGCAGAGGGGCAGAATCCCCCACCCTGCCCTGCTGGTCACGCTGCTGGGGATGCAGCCCAGGGTGCGGGGGGCTTTCTGGGCTGCCAGCGCACATTGCCGGTGAATGTTGATTTTCTCACCCACCAACACCCCCAAGTCCTTCTCCTCAGGGCTGCTTTCCATCCATTCTCCACCCAGCCTGGATTTATACTGAGTTGTTGGTCTGTATTATTTGATACAGCCTTAATCAAAGATATGCCAGCAGAATTTGACATCTTTTGCTGCTCTCTATCCCTTATATCAAGCCTTGTCCTCATAACTAATGTAGTGAAAATAACCAGTGCCATATTTTAGCTGAAATAGAAAATATTGGCATGTGAGATGATTGATATGATACATCACTTGTTTCTGGGAGCGTGTTTATATTTCAACTAAGAGTTGAAAAAGCATTGAACCCAGAAATTTCAGATTGGCTCTTAGATCTGCAAGATCTGCTCTGTGCTATTTGGACTATCCAATAAAAGAAGAAAATTACTATGTCTTCTTAGCTTTGCCATTGTTTCAGCATTGTTCACAGCAACAGCATACACTGAGATCTGTGAGATTTCACTGTAATTAAGTACTTTCTTTCTAGAAGATACTTTTTAAAATCATTGTTTAGAATTCTTTACAGAATAGAAAGACTGACACAAAACCTTACTGTGGTTCAAAGACTTCAAATTTTTTAAGGAAGTTCTGAAGTTCCGGTAGGGAACACTGTCTATTGTGGGATGCTTTTTTGTTCAGGCTGACGTCATCAGTCTTCAATACTGAGAGAGTTTTTTTAATATTGTTGTGGAACACAGGTTATTTTTAAGCAACACAAAAAATTCACCAAGTCATGTAGTGACACTGAAATAAAAAACCCAAAAGCAACAACAAAAAACCCCAAACTAAACGACAAAAAAACCCACCCCAAAGGTATGCACTAGCTTAAAATATGTTGAGTTAGCAAGGCAGGCTGAACACAGGAATTAGATTTGTCTGATGAGCTACTGAGTTTTATTTTGGCTGACCCCGAGTGCTCAGAAAGGAGCAGGAAGACCGCCGTCCTTCAGACAGTTGCTCCTGCACTAATAAAGTCCAAAAATTTACTTGCACAGTGTAGGAAGATAACACTTTTTATTAAACTTAGTGTATTTATTGGTATTCATAATGACTAGATTTTTTTATATCTGTTTTACTGTAACAGGTGTAAAAGAAGATACCTTGAATCACAACTTGTGTGCCTTTAGGAAGCGTGTAGTTCTTCACGTTTAGAAAGCCTTGCCTTGTTTGAATTTGAGCAAATGCTGTTTTAGTGACATAGTTCATTCTATTATTTTATGTTGTATTACTAAATTGTGTTGTATTACTAGTATGTAAATTTATTCTATAAAATAAATAGTTATTAATATATTTCAGAAGGACTGAAATTTGAAATAGAAAAGGAAGATACAATTATTTTTTTGTTTTAGATATTAAAGATAACTCAAGTTATTGCAACTTTTCCAGAGTTTTCCGTTGTTTTCCCTTCATTTTAAAGCATCACAGGCATCATAATACAATTGAACAAAAATATTTTTGCTATGATAATAGTCCAGATAATTTTTAGTTATAGAAAGTTGAAATTAATGCTTTCTGTGTGGCATCACAGACTGTGGTGTTGTTTTCACATGTTCAAATGTTAACAGTTTGTTTGACCATCTGATTGAAAGCTCGTTTATTAGTTACTTAGTCCTATGTGCACATCTTCACAGATTAAAATGGTTGATGGAAAAATATCGGGTTGGTAGACTAGTTAATTTACATGCAACTTTAGCGTCAGGGTGGATCAATACAGATAATAAAAATATTGTCACCAACAGAAACATTTGTGCAGCAGTCTGTAGCAGGTTGCTTTTAAGTTGCTGGTTTGGTTGCTTTAAAGAACACCTGCAAGTCCTTAAGTTCTCAGTGTTTGTTGAGGCTTTTTTTCCCTGGTGTTTACTGCATAATATCTTTCTGAATTGATTGTTCTGGAACTTGCATGTTGTGATGGAGTGTTGTGAAAACAAAGGATCTTGCTGTGCAGACACTTTCTGCATTTTGAGGCACACACATTATCTTTTCCTTGGGACTGGAAGCTGGGATTGATCATGCTTTAGAAGAATGTCTCTGTATGAAAACTTATGACAGCACCTCCTTCAGTCACATTTTGTCATCAGAATAGCAGCTCCAAAATACTTCATCTTACTCTGAAATACAACAGCTGAACGGATTCTTTTACCGGAATAGAATTATTTTTCTTACACAATCAAGAAGTACTAAAACTAAGTGGGTAACTTCTTCGATATTCCCTGCTTCTCTTGGAGCTAATAATTGGTTCTGTATGATCCTCAGCAAACTTTCTCCCCCCAGGGTCACTGGAACAAGGCTGCAATTGGTAAAAGTACGTTCCTGTTGTCTGCATGGCAAACAGCCACCTGCCTGCTTAGGCTTTTCTCTGGAAATACTTCACGTGTCTGCCTCACTTCCAAGTCTGTAGATGGGCAAACTTAGACATGTTGGAGGAAGGGGAGACAGGATATGCCGCTGCACAAGCTCCATTCCTGTCCTTCCCTCCTTGCCCAGGATCCCACCAGGGCTGCCTTAGCTTCGGTATCCCAACTTAAAAATGGCCTGTAGCTGACTGAAACCATTTGCATGTTGCACGGAATGATAGCCAGGGTGGAGATTTTTATCTTGGGTGCAAAATGCCTTCTAATTCTAGAAATTCAAGGGTGGTGTGTCCTTTTCCCCCCAGTGTGAATAAATACTAAGTGTGAAACCTCTGCAATGTCATTCTACTAACATTCATTAACTAATTAACAGCCAACTACAAAGCCTCTGCTCTGGCAATTTATAACAGCCTCAAACAGAAGGAGAGCAAAGATGTAGTTGTGATAACTAAGCAATTTTCTTAACTTTCTTCATTTTTACAACTTTATTTTTATCAACCCTCCCATCGTACCGCTGTCTTTTGTATTTATGCTTGTTTTGTGTTTTATAATTCTTAAACTAAGGCATCGGGTGAAAATCCTTATGGAAGAGTATAGTCTGTTGAAATTCAAAACTCTTAAGCTTGCTTGACCTGTATTTCAGAATCAAGGTTTTGGTCCAGACAACTACTGTTCTTCAGTATCTTTTGTTGCAAGAATCTGGCACTTGTATTTAAAGGTTTTAAAAGAAGATTCTTTGCAGAATATGGGAGGAAAAAAAAACCCTGGAAAGCAGCTAATATTCTGCGTTCCTTCAAAATATTTCTCCTTCATTTTACACAGCTTCTTTTAAAAGATACTGGAAGTTGGGACTTTTTATCTTCTTTACCATTAAATTCTCATAGTTCAGCTGAATCCAGTAATTCAAGATTGGAAGCTGTCTCGCTTGTACAGCTGATTTGTTTCCTTGTGGTGGCTGGGAGAGAAACCCAGGGATACAGAACTGCATACTTCTTTTTTTCTCAAGCATCGGCTCCAGGCCATCGTCAGTCAGGATTATCGTGCAAGATGAGTCTCAAGTCTGAGGCAGCGTAGCTCTTCTGAAGTTCTTATGGGTAGCTGGATTTACTACATGCATTTGATATTTGGACTTTTTCAGTTGCTCTTTGGAACAGGACAGTCCAAGCTGAAGACGATGCTTGTAACTGAGGATATGCTATTTTTTGAAATAAAATGCTTTCTTATTTTTAATGCATTTAGTAATCTCTTACATAGTGCGTGGAGTGAGCAGCTATCTTTACAGTAGTATCGGGGACTTAGTTTGCCTTTCAAAGGACCTTACTGATGGACAGCCTTGTGTGGTCCAAAGTTTTGACTTCTTACAGGTGTATTTCTTTTTATATGAATGTCAAACAGTTTGCCGTGATGTTGCCTCAGGATGTAACGTGTTAAATTTGTAAAACTTCTGACTTTGTAAGTATACAAACACAGACTGCATCTTTTCAGCTTCAAGTGCACATTAGCTTTCCCCCCAGCTTTTCCTTGAAGGTAGAGCTAGTGTTCAATGTAATTAATCTTGTCCTGTATACTGGAAGTGGACCTAGTACCACTGAATGACGTGGTGCTAATGCCTGACTTTATTTCCATTTTGCCTTTTTTATCTCAAAGCATGTATTAGGAGGTGCAGTGACTGTGCCTCTCACCTGGCCAACACCAAGATTATTTCTTCATCTAGATGAAAGAATGTGTGGCTGTCAAACTGTCCACAGTATAGGATTTAGGTGTAGGTTTGTGTGTTATCTTCAAATAGAATGGTGATTTAGGTGTGCACATTTACTTGGGTAGGGGACATTAAGCATCTCCCCCAAGTGAGTTATTTATCATGACACAGCTACAACTGTCAGACTTTCTGCTGTGCTGCTCCTCTTGGATTGGTCAGAGCAGCTCTGGCCTTGATCGCCTTGGCTAGCTCTAAACTCAACAGACAGCATCAGATCCCCATTTAATCCCAGGTGAACTTAAACCAAAATGTCAAGTTTTGCCATAAAACCAGCAGATGCAGGTGCAGTGGCTTGAGCAAATTGTTTTCAAATGGTCATTTGTACCTTTAAACGTGGTGGAACCTGAACATCTGATTCTGAAAACCCTGTGTGTGTCCAGATGTACTTGGTGTTGCTGGAGTGCTATGGGTGGATGCTAAATGATAGTAATCGCTTTGATTATTAATAAGTTCAGCCACTGTATTTGTGTATATTTTATTCAAGAGCCCTAATTGAAATGGCCCTACTACAGAAGGAAAGCAAGCCAAATCACCTTGATTTGACCGTAACGTTTTCCAGTTGCAAAGAAGCAGCAGGATATGAATCAAAACAATACTGACAACGCATCCCAGAGGGGCTGGCTACTTTCTGCTGTTTTAACTGTGTAATTGAAGTAGTTTGATTTTCCTTATGGTAGATCTGATTTTATTTGTATACCAACATGTCCTTTTGCCATAAGAAAAAATAAATTTGGTATAGCAATATGATAGGAATCCACTCTAAGGCTCCTAACAGTGCAATTACAACAGTGAAGAAAATAGCCACCAGTAATTCTATTCTCAAGTAATATATTCAGTATATTCTTTTCACTTTTCCAAGATGTTCATTACACTGAGAAATTTCCTAATTTATAGGTATAGACATAAATTTCTTTATTGTAATTTAAGACCTATTTGGTCTTCTCTCAAATGTCTCCTTATCCTCATTTTTACCCCCAGGTATTCACAGAAAACAATATCTCCTCAGTCTCTGTTTTGTAAGGTTTCTGCTTGTCAAAAAAGAGGGTTTGGTTCCTTTATCATCATGACAGCCTTTGAATTCAGTCAGACCAGCACAACCAGCTGCAGATGTGAGAAACAAGACCCATGCCAGGCACTGGGTTAACTTGTATTTCATTATAATGGAAGCAACACTTTGGAATCTCTGCTGGAAGTGTTTTTTTGAGGTACTCTACAATGGCATGTGCCATTACTGTAGCCATCTCACAGAATATCTAGTGAGTCCATACTCTTCTCAGCAGTCGCTTTGTGATGACCTTATTGTCTGTTACAGAAATTGTCATTGGTCACCATCTGTGGCTTGGCTAAAGAACAGCAGTGAGATTAATTCCTCGAGGTTTTCCATAGTGACATGCCTGCTTAATGCCCCAAGCCCTTTTGCCTTCCAAAGCCCCCACAGATTTGGAAGACATGTGAAGGCCAGTTGTTTTGACAGTGTTAAACATGATCAGTCACAAGGGAATTCCTAGTGGAGAAACTTCTTTCCAGATGGAGCTTCTCATTAGCGCTACTTTTTTGTCTTCCTTCCCATAAACAGGCTGAACACACAATCACAATCATTTGAAAATGGAGACCCTGTGTAGCTCATTCTGTCTTAGGTACCTGGTAGGGTATTACCTGGCCATGTTTTCCCTACAGCCAAATGTTTTTGTTACTCTTGGAATTTCTTTGCTGCTTTAGCAAGTCTTGCTTGGCTTGATTGTCTGTAACTTTCACATAATTCCATTATTATTTGACTTGGAAAACAACAGTTCTCAAAATTCATGGATGTGTAGATTTCTCCTCTTCCCTCAGGGTGCTCTACTTTTTACTTGTATCTCTTTTTAAAGTAAGCGTGCTTCCCAGATAAGTAATTCTTTGTTGGTTAGATGTACGTTGCATGCTTTTGTGTGTCGTGCCTTCCACCGCTTTGGATAGGCAGAGATTTGTTTGGTAGCACTAGCATCAGACAGCTCTGCTGAGCTCAGCTGGTTGATTTCACTACCTTGGTTACTCTTTAATAAGATTTGTTCTTCTCAAATCGATTACTTCAGTTACAGGTCTGGTTACTTAAATGGTCCTTCGATTTAAAATTTAAATCAGTCCATAACGATGTGGTCCATGGTTATTTCGGCAACTGATTTTTTTCTGTTCTCTCTTTTAGGCTCAACTTTGTTGGGTAAGTAATCTTTTTTTGGTTTAATTGCTCTGTTGTCACCATATTCGTGAAATAAATAACCTGTGCCCCACCATTATGATGATTATTCATGCATCAATCAATGTCTAGAAAAGCTATGTCTTACAGGACCAAGTTTCCAGTGGCATTTGTTTCTAATAGAGCTTCCACCCCAAAGTTTGAATGGCCACTACTGGCAGCTGTCTCTTCTCTGCTGTTGGGCATTCACTAAAAAGCATTAATGGTTATGCTGTAAACTCTGTCTTTTTTCAAATGAAGGAACACCAATTACGAAAATGAACAGTCTCCAGAGAGATTATGTCTCTCTGAAATTGAAAGCTGGTAACATGACCATGAAATTTTGCTTTGGTCAGTGGGTTTTACAGTTCACCAGTGGACTAAGATTATAACTAATAAATTGGGAATAACACAAAACAATCTGCTGTGAATGCACTGAATCAGTAGTTTATTAAGGAAGACTTTTGTTGTTGTTGTTGAAAGTTTAAAGCATTTACCATGCTATACTTGGTATGGACACTTGTCTTTCCATCTTTTGCAAATAGGTCGTCAGTGAGGTTAGGTTATCAGTTCTTCAGAATTCAGTGTGAAACCTGAGGTTCGTATTGCCATTCCAGTAAATAAAGTGTTTCACTTTCATGAAGACTCATTTGGTAATCATGAGGTCTACAGACTCGACCCAGCCCTGTCAGGTGTTAGTTGGTGACAGGTGTGGAATAAGCAACCGTCTCCTTTCAGAGCTTTGTCCTGTGCCAGTTCTACTATATTCTCTTTCATTTAAATGCTTTATATTTCTGATTCCTATTTTGGATAGGAGTAGTGATGGTGATGACCTTGGTTTTGAAAGAGTTTTAGCGTGGCCTCCCCGAGATGTGGGCTAGCTGTGGAGATAGGCCCGACACCTGGAGCACAGGCATGGAGAGCAGAGGTCCTCCCGCTGCCTGGCCTGGGACCGCTGTGGGCAGGATGATCCTCCTGGGAGGAAGCCTCGGTAGCCCTGGGCCGGCTCATCAGCCTGGTACTGCTGTGGCTCCGTTTTGCTGCAGCAATCATGACTTGTGCTGTGTTCGTTGGTGGCCGGCCCGTGTCCAGTGCCAGCGATGCTGAGATCCCGGTGTGCCACCTTACTAGTCTGAGGGCAGAAACGCTCTGGAACACCACCGGCATGTTACTCTGTCAGCTCAGTGGCAAGTAAATGACACCTTTTAAAGTGAATATAAATGACAAGTTAAGGGTCTTCTGGCTTATTCCATGTATCTGACAAAATGGTTGGGCATATCCTCCCGGTGGCTCAACAGGAGGATGTTGACAAGCAGCAACAGCACCAGTACTAAAACCGGATAAAAATGGGATGGGATAGTATATAAGTGTGTGTGCGTTACCTTGCCGTATTTGGATGTGTTGATCTGAAGTCTGCATTAATGGCCTTGCTGAAGTCTATTTTTAAAACACATAAGAGACGATGTTAACAATGTTCATCAGAAGGTGTGTTGAGAGTTGTTTGAAGTTAACCAGCAGCATTACTGTAGAGAAACAAGTTACAAACTGTATTTGCCATTGTAAGGAAGAAACTTCATTAAAAATGTTATTTGAAGAAATAATTATATGCAGACTATATAATGCAGACATTTTTAACTAAGTTTTTATTGTGCTTTTGTTTGACAAAAGAAGTGGAGTGTTACAGACTTCCCTTAAACAAGAGAAGTGTGAGGTAGATTTTTGTGTGTATTTTTGCCCTTCCTCTGCTGGGCATGTTGACGTTTGCTCTGGTGTTTGCAGCTTTACCTGCCTGGTCATATGGGAGCAAAACTAACAGAGAATGTACCAGAGGAGCTTTAAAAGAAAACGCAGAAAGAGGTTAAACCTTCTGTAGAACCTCTTCTGTGCCTTTGCTGAAAAGTTCCATTTTAAAATTTTTGGCTTTGAAGTGGTGTCTCTCACAAATAGAAAGGCAAAAGGTGCAGCTAGGCAGATACGTATCCTGGTAACATCTGTAATTTGTCCTGCTGTCTGTAATATCGAAAAGTTAACTAGCAACTGACTTAAAGCACCTTGCTGAAATGTTTCATTTTAGATAGCGTAAAGGATATGTGTAACAAATATTTTCAATTCCTGTGGTGTAGTAATACGGGTGTTTCTTGTTTCAAATAGGCCTGGTTGTAGTACTGCATTCTGCTGAAGGGTCTCGGGGCTGTGCTTGGCCTGGGGTGCGTTCCTGCCTGCCGTTCAGCTGCTTCCTCTTCCTGCTTCGCAGTGCTCAGAGTTCAGTGTCAGCTACCTGAAATTGGGTAGGTTTCTATGAAGCTTAAGTAAGACATTCTAAAAATGGAGAGATGTGCCTCTAACAACAATACTATTTAAGCGTTACATGAAATAGCAATCTTGCAAGTTCTGGAAGTGCATTCTTTTCTGCTGTTGTCATCCCTGAGTGTATTTCCTGAGTTGTTATATTGACATTTTCCTGGACTTGTACGGTGCAAGCAAGAGCAGGCTTTCTCTGGTTTGAAAGTGGAAATCCCCTAAAACAGTAATTGTTGTGGTTTTTTTAAGACTTAAAATTGTGTAATTTTTCAACTACATCCATGAGAGGATTTGCCTTTGATAGCGGTGTTTTAAACCCCTCATTTTGAGCACTAAGTTAAAAGCACAGTGAAAATAACTGATTAAGTTCATTACTTTTCTGGTTGTAGAGTTGCTTATTTAAAAAGATCAGTCTTAATTGCCAGGCATATCTAAATCATAACTGAGCATTTAATTTTTTCTGTCAGATGTAGTTACGAAAAGGTCTAAAAAATAAAGTTTGTTTGAATTTGGAAGTGGGGAAGAGCACCCCGGTATCCCATTTAGAAGAGACAGTAACATTTAAATAATTAATGTCATTGATGTTGTCTGATACCTGGCAAGAAGACAGCAGTAGCTTTAAAGTATTATCCTTGATTATTGTTTTGTCTTTCCTGCAATGACTTCAATATTTCACCTGTTAGCGCTTTTCCCCAGAGTCTCTGTTTTGTATCCAAACACAGGTAACTCCTACATAAAATTCACATAGCTTTGGTTGTTCTCTTCTGGCTTTTCAATTGATCTGACTTGAAATTGGGTGCACAAAACTGGATATACTTCTGTAGCTAAGCAGACTGGGAAGATTGTGCATTTATTTTGGTGCAGTGGGAAATGGAAGATAAGCACGAGTGATAAGTGAGGTATCTCTTTTTTTAATTTCCCCCTCCTTTTTCTTTGTCACAAGAAAGTGTGCTTTGATTACAGGCATCCCAGCTTCGCGTTGTTTTCCACAGAGCTGTTGTCTTGCTGTCTTCCGTCTTGCACGTGTCCCCGCCTCAGTGCAGGACTTCCATCGTCTCCGTAGCCTGGGTGGTCATGGACGTAGGCCGGGCAGGATTTTGCGTGGGGAGGTAATCCGAAATCAGTGGGTGTCCCTGGGCTTTGGTGTTCAGTTTGAGTTGGGATCAGCTGCTTTTGAGCTTGGCGTTTGCTTTTGGGTGGACTTTGCTGTAGTTCCGGGGCGCTGGCCCTAGCCCTGAGGGACAGGCCGCTCCGCTCCCCAGCCATCGCCCACAGAGGGTGAATGGTGCTGCCGTTCCTTTCTCATCCGGGGAGCGTGTCCGGGCAGGGCCCCTGCCAGAACCCCGCTTCAGGCCTTCTTTCCATGCACGTGAACTGTTAACTACTGCTTTGGTTACAGCTGGTTACCTCTTCCCCCCACAGTATTTTCACCCAGGCTCTCTAGGCTGTTTGTTAGGAGGCCACGTGGCAGTGTCCAGAGCTTTATGTTCAAGATGTGCTTCTTCTAGTGCTCTTGCCACAGACCAAAATTAGGTAGATTTGATGTAATCTGCTCTTGACTAATCCGCGCTATTTCTTAACGCTTGAAGTTCTAATGCCTACAGGAGAGCACCCATTACTCGTTTTGGTGTGCTTAATTTTCTCTGCTCAGAAATTAGAATTAGACTAGAATATGGGGCAGTGAATTAAAGGGTAGAAATAAGAATGATGATGTTGTGACCAGCATTTGAAATTCCTTTGAAACTTTGGATTTGAGCTTTTAAAATACATGAGTCATATTTTCAGTATTACAGGAGCTGAGTCAGGGAAGCTGTCTAAATTGTGTCTCCAGCTGGTAAACTTTGATGCAAAATATTGCTATCTCATGAAAAAATTGTATACCTGTAGGAGATTTTACAGGAAGAAATGTTTTTCACTGAGAGAAGAAAATCATATATTAGGATCATCGTAGAGTGCTGCATAAAGATGCAGTACTTCTACACGACAGGAAGCCTGTGAACACGAGTCTGAGAGTTTCTTCTTCTTGCAACTGAGCATCACTAAAAAACCTGAACCGTTTGCTGACACTTAGTATTTGTTTCCCTTCTTGACCATTTCCACACTTAATCTTCATTCCTTTGGTATATAGCTTTCTATCCCTCAGAATTTTCTTGTTGCTGTATACGGAATTGTCTACATTTTGTACTGTGGGCATCTGTCTCAGAGTGTGGTTAAAATTGTTGACACTATTTAATGTACCATTGCCCTGAATTTTTTCCCTTATGGCACTTCTGCAAGAAATCTTCATGCCTAGCCAGAGATTTTAAGTGAAGTGTGTCTGACTTTATAGTTATGTTTCTGTCACCCACCCCCTACTATAGGAAGGCATATGGCTCACTTTGATAGGAATATTTCATATGATTGTGTATTTATCAACATTAGCTCATTTACCGTGCTTTATGGGTTTTCACAAGTTACTCGGTTGTCTTTGATCTCCTCTAATCGTAATGTCACTTGTAAATTCTGGTGTTTCACAGCTCTTCATCTCTTTATAAAGTAGTAGTAGAAATACTAAATTCTCTACTCTAGAGTAGAGTTATGTGTAATCCTGCTACAAGACTTAACAGGTTTTTAAGGGTAAGCAAAGTCAAATATACCTCAGAAAAATAATACCAATGATATTTCTTTTTTCAAAGAGCGGAGAACTGATTGGAAGTATTGGTAGTTTTGGCCTTAAAAGCCAGACGCTTGTCTAATTCATGTAGAGTTTGCTACTACGTGCAACTTTTTTTAGCTTCTAGTTTGGAGAACAGAACTAGTTTGCTTAAATTTAGAAGTTTGCACATAAAGCATTCTTAGCAGCAAACTGACTTTTGCTGTGCAGTTCTGTTTCAGAGTAAACAACAGTTTAGCAATTGATAAAACTTCATTTTAGGAGAACCTTTTGCTAGTTCATAGCCATGCTTATTAGAGAGCGGTCCCCCGTCTGTCTATATGGTATGCCAGAATTTGACATTTCTGTAGTAGTCATTTGAGCAGGAACAGCCATAGCTTGCATTAAAGAACTTACAAATGTATCCCAAGTAAAAGCAGAAGTTTTAACATCATCGGTTTCTAAATTTTGTAAGGGCATAGTTGGATTTTTCTCCCTGCTAAACCCGATTTAAGCTGCTGCTCATTGGTCACTCATTCCTAAACCACAGTTCTCAAAGCAGAGACAGAGACTGCAGAATCAGTAAAAATATGCGAGTCTGCTTTCGTTACAAGTGAAATCACACCACTGATCTAGTCTGGCTGTTTTTTAAAGGCAGGATGCAACAGGGGGTTGGTGGTGTCTAGTTCCAGACCATCTCGGGGATACACCTTACACTGCATACCTCAAAAACTTGTGTTGGCGAAACAGGGGGAGCTGTGGAAGGCTGTAACTCTTCAGCTATCTCTTAAATTTGTGGTTGTAGCTGTTAATTTTATCATTGGGAAAATAGTTTTTATAATAATTTTTTCCAATACATTATATGACAAAATTGAGAAGCATACTTTTATAAATGCATATAAAATAAACTAAGAATTTATCCTTCTGTGAATGGCTGAGTGAATAATTGATGAATGTCTTTGTCACCTGATGGACTGCTTGGAGAACCTAGAATCCTTCAGCAACACTACATATCCCACTCCCTTTCTCTGCACTAGGGTAAGACCAAGCGTTATCCCCTGAGATAAGCCTGCGGTTTGGTTGCCAGTCTGCAGAACTGGTTCGGAGCACTCTGCTCCGGCCGGGTTGTTCTGAACAGCAGCAGATCCAGAGGTATCAGTGGAATAGAGCAGTAGACTCGGATGGTCCAAAGCAGAGGTTC
The DNA here is from genome assembly GCA_013398915.1 of Dromas ardeola. Lineage (NCBI taxonomy): Eukaryota > Metazoa > Chordata > Aves > Charadriiformes > Dromadidae > Dromas > Dromas ardeola. Next base: position 340,861 of record VYZM01018883.1, on the reverse strand, counting down.
AGACTTAGGGTCTGCCGTTTCTGTTTTCTTTAAGGCACGGAGCCTTGTTGACTTGAACTACTGAAAACTCTATTTATTGCCAATTAGCTTGTGGTACTTCATATATTTGTGAAGTGTGAACACTCTTCAGACACCCTTCAGATGGCAAAGATTCTTCTTTTTTTAAGGTGAGCTACAAATGGTGCCTCAGGCCTTGAAGGATATGATCATAAATATGCCTGTATTCAAAATGGTCGTCTTCTATACCTGTCTGATCTCTTCTGTTGGATGGTTTGAAAGCTATAAAAATATTAATCTTGTGAGCATGTTACAACTGGATGTTTGTGGTTGTAGGTTCTTGCCTGCTCACTAGAGTGGAGTTAAAGTATGTAGCCATCGGCCAAAAAAAAAAAAAGGCTGTTTTTTACTAGGGGGTGTAAAAAAAAAAAAAAAACAAAGAAAAAAAAAAACAAACAAAAAAACCCACCACATTTATCCAATGTCATAGCATAATAACTTTGAACATTTTAAAAAGGACATAGCACCAGATGCCTTTTGAACCTGTATGTATTTTGGAAAAAAAAAGGAGGGGGGGGGACACACGGGGAATGTATCCTGAAGAGAAAAAGGGATGAGGAAGACAGTAAATGTAGCAGTAAGATAGTTGCATGCATCTCCCCTGTAGCGTATCAGTTGCAGGTAGGTTTCTCTTGTTGCTGAGGGACTTGGTCTGCACAATTATGCAGGTGGGGCTTTTTTATCCTGTCATTACAGAAGTCAGTTTCTTCCATGTTTTCATCAGGTAATATATTTACTTCCCTAGTTTCATCCTTATGTCCACGCGAACAAAACTTCTGCACTACTGATATCCATAAAGAAAAGTGATATATTAACAGAATGTTTAGCCTATAGTGTGATGTTTGAAGTATCTTGACTTACTGTGTCTGGAAACTTTAGAACCTATTTTTCATGTAAATGTTTGAGCCACCTTTCACGTAATCCATTTTTAATTGCTTGCATCATCATTGCAAGGGGATAAGTTGTCATCTGCTGTCTCTTCATTTGAGCACATGACTGCAGGCTGGTAGGCACAATGCAGAGTCTGTCTGAGTTCAGTCTCTTGGCTGCGCCGAGTGTGAGAATGTAAATCACTGCCTGGTTTGTAGGCGAGCAACGCTCCGTCCATGTAACAGAATGGAGCTAATAAGAGCTACTCACACCTAGAAGTGTACTGACATGTCTGTGAAGTAACTCAAAAAATCAGATAAATTTTAATCATGTCTTCACCTAAAAACTGTAGAAATGTAGTAAGTCTTGGTTTGGGTTTTGCTTTCACATATACTGTAAACGATGAAAAAACAAGAGTCTTTGACTGAGAGCTCAGATGTGCTGTGTTGCTTAAGGTTGGATTTATAAGAATAACTTACTTGTATAATAAATAACATGTCAGTGTCCCAGCAAGTTGATTTTAGCTTATTGGAGCTTTTTTCTTCTCTACTAATGAGTATTGCTCTGATGTCCTTGGTGATTTATTCCTGCTGCTTGAGTTAATCTTGTAGCTAGATAAATACGAGGATTTCTATAGTGATGAGATGTTGCTCATTGTTTTTCTCATGTTTTCCTCATGAAGTAGATAGGGTCTAGCCTATCCTAATTACAGTGTTCATAAGAATTATATTACCTCTCCAGTGCGAATTACTCTGGTGAATTTTGTTACTGGCTTCGGGTCAGCAATGGGAGGCTCAAGAACAGGGAACACAGGTAAGGAGAAAACGTGGGAGACTCACCTGTGTAAGGAAGGCGAGAGGAATATGAAGGGAAGTGAACGGGAAGCTATGGAAAAGCACCACCTTTGCTGTCACGCAGGGAGCCTGGAAAGGCCTGGGTTCTCTTTGGGCCCGCACTATGCGGAGAGGGGTTACTCGGTCCTGGCAAAACTGTCTGGTGTCTCTGAAAAAATAACAGGAGGAGCAGTGGAAAGTGGGGAGTAGAGACTAACGAGAATGAAGATTAAAGCGTGGTTTCCTACACTCAGTTTAGTGATTTCTTGTATTTATTCTTGCCTTCTCAACTGTGTATTCTTGTTCCTTCCTTGCATCAGTGATAGTACGCTGCAAGATCGGCTGGTTCAGAAAAACACACCACCCCCACTGCAAAAAAAGCATAGCTTTGTGTCAGATGAACTCATAGAGCCTATTTGCTTTGCAGCTGTTTGACCATTGGATCAGCCACAAAAGAAAGCATTTCCCACTTTGGCAACCTGCAGCCTCGCTGTGCTCAGAGGAGCGGTACGAAAGCCGGGCTGGCAAGTGCTCGAGCAAACTGGTGAATCTGCCCCAGCATCCGTGCTGGGGTGCCCAGAAGTCTGCTGCCTTTCTACAAAAGGAGAACATCTGGGAGGTTTTTAGGAGGCGGTGCTTTTGTGTACTAGATGTAAATAAGCTAATTGTGCATAGTGGAGGCAATAGGTATTAACTAAAGAGACAGTTAAAGCGTCTGTTTAATTGTGGTTTACTCCAGCGAATCCCTGCAGTTGCCTGAAGAGATGGTCTCTGCCCCACAGTGTGGGATTGCAAGCTAACTCTTTTTTTATGGCTTGGTTTTGCTCTGATCAATTTACTGCGCGGTTCGATGAAACCATTTCAGTGAGCCTCCATGGTAGAGAGGATGGAAAGCCGCTATTTTCAGAATTATTTTAGGGTATTTCAGGCTAGAGGCTTCAAATTGAACAGCTTTACTTTTTTTTTCCTTGCACACGTGCATCTAGTTTGAAAATGTAAACGCAGGCCAACCTAGAGCTAGATTGTCACTGCTTCTGTTCTTTTGCCTTTTAAGTAGTGTTTAAAAATTCAGCATAGGTGTTAAGAATTTTCTCAGGCGTATGCTACAAGTAGCAGCACTTAACAGCTTTTCTGAAAAATTATTGAAAATACGTTATTTTGATCAGAGACTGGAATCTACAGAAAATAGTAGCACATCCTTCCTTACTGTTCTCCTCAAGTCTGCTATTAATCTCCCCCAAAAGTTTCAAAGGATCTCACATTAGAATTTTGAGCTATACTAGAACCATTTATACCATTCACAAATCTGTAGTTCTGCAATATCCATCAAAAGATCATCTCAGAATACTTAAGTCAATTCTCATGCATTCTTTGCTACAGCAGAGAACTTAAATCTGTAAACTTTTATTTCGTGTTTACGAATTTTAAGAAGTTATATGAGTAAGATATGCTGAAATGTGTTGCACAAAGCAGCAGAACAGTAAAACATATTTTCTGAGTTTTCATTATGGCTACATAGATCTTGGTGTCTTTAATGTGCAGGAGCAATGTGAGGATTGAGAGGTGAATACAAGGAGGCTTCAAGGTGCATTTATAAATGGTAACAGTGCATGTTGTCTGATTCATCTACCTCTAAGGTTTGTAGAAAGCAGCCCCACATCCTTCCTGGCTGCAGCTTTGTAGCTGTGGTATGGCAGCGAAGGGTTGTAGGAGATGAGGATTTGGAGGGGTAAGGAAAGATGTAGGACAGTCTCCCATTCTGGGTGAGATCTAACTGCTGGGCGGTGACACAGGAGGCAGGCGATATAACTATGGACTTTATTTGCTGAGGGATGAAGTCTGGTTGCTTGTTTTCCAATAGCAAAGCAGTTATCCATACCCAAAGGAGTGAGTAACACAACTCAGGAAGTATCTTCAGCCAGTAAATCCCAGTCTTGCGTAAGGAAGAAAGAGGTTTTCTTATTAACTCCTCACGAGTTTGACTCATACCAGATTCTAAGGCCCTCACAAATCCTGCATTTGGTATTTCCTATTCCCATAAGGTGAATATGAGCATCTAAATTGACTTTGTGAGTTCCTTTCCTCAAAGAGCGTGCCTGGACAGAGGCATGGTGGTGGGGCCAGGGTCCTCTGCAGGGCTGGGCTTCAGAGAGCATCTCCTGGATGGTCCTTTCCTTCCAGCACCACGACACCCCAGCTCTTATGCCTGGCCATGCAGCAGTCGGGGGGAAGGAGCGTACTCGTTTGCGATAGCTTAAGTATGTACATAAGTGTTTGTAGGATCAAAGCCAACAGTTGTTTAATCTTGAAATCGAGATTAGAAAATCAGTAACTTTGCTAAGAAATGTGTTAATTGAAAGAACACAGCAGTTAAAACAACTGCCTGTGTGGAAGGGTATAGCGCTCTAATTACACCTCTTAACACTGAGATAGATGTACATTTAACACTGATATCTTCATTAATAATTAATTTGATTGGTTTTCATCTGATGTTGTTATTAGAGACTTAATATTGCCTACATTTTCCATTCAGAGAAGTTACCATACCTTCCAACGGGTTCGGATGTACATTTTCTTGACTGGTTACAGAAACTTACTGCAGATAGGTTGAAGGGTTGTTTTCAGTGCTGGGGTGAGAAGAGAATGACAGATAAAATTACGGAAAAGGCAAACTGACATCATCTCACATCTCTGCTCATTATATCATATTTTTGTAGAGGTTTCTAGTTGGTCCAGTCTTAAGCATTCATTTAGAATACTTTGAAAGTAATCGTTTACAAGGAATTTGCACTACATTTTTGTAGTACTTTTGTGGCACATCATAGGTAGATGCATGGAATATGTACAGAAACTACATCAATACCGCCTACTTGCAATTTTCAAAGTATTGAACACACTTCATTGCTATCTCTAATATTAGCTAATATAGTGACTTCTGTAGTTAAACAAATGAATTACCTTTTTCACATGTACTGGAATCGTTAGTGTGCTGCCTCCGCGATAATGAGGCTTGGGATTCTTGAGCGCTAATCCTGTCTGTCCTTTCCACGCTATCCATGGCCCAGGGCAATTGGTTTAATTTTAGTGTTTTAATCTACTCTTTTGCAAAAAGAACACCAGAAGCATTATTCCCATTAACTTTTTATTACCATAATTAGTCTCTTCCATGATTTGTTCCGAACAGCAAAGCACTCTGCTACTACATGTCATTCTTCTATGCTGAAAACTGCACATGTGGTAAACTCTTACTGATCCTGGGTGTTCTTGATTTGTTCTAGTATTTTTCACACATCTTGGATTTCGCTACTTTTAGTAACTACAACAAAATAGTATTTTGAAGATAATCGTTAAATGTCATGCTGCCTGGTTGCTTCTGCCCGACCCTCACGCTCTGTATGTAATTCTGATTTCAGTTTGCAAAGGTGAAGCACAGAAATAGCAACGTACGTTGATACTAATAATACCAAGTTCTCTGCTAATTTGGTTAAGTTTGGAAAGGTTTTAGAAAAAAGATAAGAGAATTTATAATCCTGAAAACTTGAATTTTCTTAAACATCAGTGGCTCAAAATGTAAACGATTTTAAAATATTATTATTGCAGGCAAAATGCCAGCCCCTGAGCAGACCCCAATGGTGGAGGAGGCGCTGCCGCAGACAACACAGGAAACTTCCACAGGCCCAGGCATGGAACCAGAGACCACTGCCACTACCATTTTGGCTTCTGTAAAGGAACAGGTACATGCCTTCTTTTCAGCAATTCAGAAGTTCAGTGTGTGTTGTGGAGTTAATATTGTCTTTTATTGCATTGCTGGAAAAAAACATCATTGTTCCTAAAATGTGTTGCCTAGTGTTGGTATAGTGTATTTTGTAGGTCAAAATGTTAGAATCTGAATATAAAGGGTTCATTTAATTGTATCGAACAGAAGCATCGTTATGGTATTCTGCATCCCTTGGAATGTATGCACTGTTCTTGTAAATCAGACTTGAAATGTAGGTTTATTGTTTAAAAAAGAAAAAACAAAAGCTAGCGTAGAATTGATGCAACGTTGAGAACCAGTCCTTTTTGTACATTCTGCAAAGCTGTATACAGTGTTACAGAAATTTGCACATAAAGGTTTCGGTATGATTAATTGTATTTGGTTAAAGAATAGGTTTCCAACTTCGAGTTTGGTTTCAGTTGTCAGTACCAAGGTAGTAACATATTTAAAATCTGTCACACATCTATGGACATGTATCTTAGTCTCTACAGGGAAAATAAATTTTAGTCTTTACAGGGAAAATAAAATTGTGTTTCAAATCAAGTTCAGCCTTAATTTAAGATCATTCCAGGGGAAAAAAAATGCAGTTTAACAAAGAAACATTCTAACTGAAGTTTTTGGTTGGTTTGTTTGTTTGTTTTAAAAATCACCCACAAAGAGAGAAGTAACAGTTTGGCTTTCATTGTCAGAACTAGAAATAATTATCTATCTTGGTTTAATACATAAATTGTAACATCTGAATTTCAGAATAAATCTGCTTTTCTGTCTGTGTTTCAGAACTTCTTTTAAGATAAATCAGTACTTGATTCAAGGTATTAACTCTGTATGCAAACAGTTGATGTATTAGTTCTCGTGTGTTGTCCCATATTAATGTTTTAAAAAAAGGTGAGAATTAGATTATATGGTCTTGATATCAATGGATTTTATAACCACAGAACTTTCATTTTTAAATAAAAAATTTCTCCAGGATGATGAAATTTGGATCTTTATTTTCATGCTTGAATTAATAGTTTCAAAAGTATTTTAAGATGACAGTAGCAACCCTAATAATTTCTTAGTGATACTAAAACTAATATTAAAGCTTCCAATGTGGAGGATATTAATGCTGGAGGCTACTGAGATGGGAGTAATCACAGTCATCTGAGTTAGAGTGATCTTGAGTCACCTCTCATCCCCTGGCTTGCCTTGTGCCATCTTAGCTTATTGCAAATGTCAATTAGAACTCATTTGCTTAATGTACATTTGTGGTGATTTTAAGTTGGTCCATTTTATTTTGCAGTTCACAAAGAACATGCTCATAATGGTAGTTTAGTTGGTGAGCAGCATCGCAATAAATGACAGTGCTGTAATTGCTAGTGAGCACCAGCCAATATTCGTACTGCTGTGATTAGTCTCCAGAATTGCTTTTGTGCAGTTTTGATGCAATAGTGATTGCTTAAACTGAACGTACAGTTATGACAGCATTGTCTATATTGGGTTGGTACATGATAAAGTATACAGTAAAAAGACATTTGTTAACATCCCCTTTCCTACCCAGGAAACATTTTTTATCTTGTTCTTAGAGAAAAAATGATAACGGAATACTTCTTCATTTTAAAAAGGAGGCTAAAACCTCTTCCCCTTTCCATTCCTAAAAAGACTATTAAATATGTGGACTAATAAGTAACTCAATTCTGATGAAAGGAAAAAATAAAATTGTGTTTAATAGTGAAACACAAACTTCAGAACTGTAGCCTAACTTTAAAATGAATTTAGCATGAATACAAGGGGTAGGGAAGACATAAATTGTACTTCACTCTTGAAAATAGTGATGTGAAAGAATTAAGAGCTGAACTGTTGCTTTCTGGTGTTTTTTCTGTTGATAATAATTATGGACACTGACATACTCAACACCCTTCCTGTATGGCAGAAAGCCCAGAACAAAATATTTTCCAGTGCAGTTATTTACTTTGTTAAGCTTGAACAGAAACTACTATGCTGTTTGCTATGGCCTAACTTCCTTTTATACAGGAATCTTTCTTTATCTGTAGTAAGTCTGTATTTGTAAAATAGTGTTGCCACACCTTAACTTCATTACTTCAGAAGCATTTAGTACAGTGGAAACACAATTCAGAAAATACTTCATTTCTGCTTGTCAAATTGTGCGAGATTTTAACTTAATAAAAACTTTTAAAGTTACTACAGTAGTTCTGAAATAAGTAGATACATTTATGGAATGACTTAGTTAAGCTTTCTACAGTAGTGGCATAGATACAATTATATAAAAAGTTGCACTACTTAGCCTGCCAGCCACTTAAAATAAACTGTCCATTTGTTTCTTTTTCCTATGACCCCAAATCAGTTTAAAGCAACACTTTTACCAAACTAGAGTGTGTCCCCTGAACTCTGAACAGTCTCTCATTGAGGCCAAGTTGGCAGACAGCTGTGTGTTTCTCTCTTAATTATATTTGAGGAAAGAAACATTTCAATTCACTTTTAGTGTTATAAAATAACATGTGCAGAACCCGTGTACTCTTTGAAGAAACTTAGACTTCTACAGCTTTGTAGTACTACAAGTTTTGTTTCAATGTGAAAACACACCGCTACCACCACAACCGCTGCTGGCTTTTACTGGGCGGGGGGAGAGTTCTTTTGCCAGGTTAAGTCTGTGTGGGGGTGCACTAGTGGATGTACTTTGGCGTGAAAATCAAGGGAAGGACTGACTCTTACTGGCTAAGTTTCATCTCTACTAGAGGAATTCCTTTTTGAATGCAGGGAAATCCTAAAACTAACTGTAATGAAGCTGAAATGTATTTTGGCCTTTTCTTTTTTTAATTCTAGTGGATTTGATGACGGCTTGTGGGGGTTTTCTTGTGTTGTTTGTTTGGGGAGAGAGTTGTTTTGGTTTCTGTTTTCCAAATGTGTATTTCACTTCTAAAATGTTACAAAGTTTCTATGCTATAATGGACAGAAGTATCTTAGGAAATGCTGAAACAAGTTTTAAGTAAAAAATAAAGCATTAAAATATATGTGTCTATATTTCTGAATCCTGGGAGTATTTGGGTAAAAGTTTAGTTGAGTTCTGTAGGAGTCTCTTGCCATATTAAAAGTAAATTAATTTCATGCTAAAGTAAAAAAGTTGTAAAAAATTGTCGGGGCGATATCGTAGCAGTAACTCAGGGTGGGGGGGTGTAGGGCAGGTAGTTGCCAGCTACTCCAGACAGATTTCTGGAATCACTGCTACTCCACACGCCCAGGCCGTGTGCTGCTGAATTCGGAATGGATTGCTGCTGAACTGGCAAGATTAAATGGGATCATTTGGAATTGTGAATTTCCTGCTTAGCATGTTAGTTTTCCTTTGCAGTGACTGGGCTGAAAGAAAAGGTCTCACAGGAAAAACTACCCATCCATCCAGTTTTCAAAAGTAACACGAATATGCTGGGTTTAATTTCTTTGCTAAGAGAGAAGCACTTGCAGCAGTGGCAGGTTTTGGGTTTTTTTTAGTTTCTTTGTTCTTTGGTTCCTTGGTCTAGTGGGTTTTGACACTTAAAGATGGACAACTTTTCACCTTTTCTTTTGTAAATAGGTGACAATAGAGTAAGAATGATTGGATATGCTTTCGGATGAATAATCATAAATCTCTTGGGTTTTCATAGAAGTGTTCGCTTTTGTTCAACGCTTCAGCAAAACCTTTCCTTTTGTGTAACTGTATTGAACCATCTCATATACTTAGAAAGTGTGCACTTTACTTTTTGCCCTTCTTTATAGTTCAAGTACAAAATTCTTCACGTAGTTCTTGAGATGTTTTTATAGGATTTGGGGAGGGGAGGCAAAACCCTGTCTTTTTCAGATGGAACTGGAGGAAAGAATGCATTCTCCATACAGCAAAGAGTTTATTATTGCATGTTTAAAAACATCTTTACTAGAATGACAGTATTTTGATATTAAGTTTGGGAGATTTCTTTACCAATTCAGATATGTAGTGCTTTATGTCAAGTACTGTGTAATCTGACTGTGTAGGCATGTTGCTTCAACAAGATACCTGAGAAAAAGACTTACTAAATGCACTTTCAGTAATTAGGCACAAACATTGAACGGTCTCACTCTGAAATTCTGATTTGCATGCATCTAGTGATCAATAAGTGGATAAAATGTGTATCAGTTCTGAAATGAAGGCTGTACTTCTTATTAAATGGACTTCCAAGCTTTTTGTGAGTGAAACAAAAATCTTTGCCAACTTTTTCTAAATTACTGGAAGAACTGGATTTTTCCAACTCTTAATACTGTGTTCAATTGCATAGGTCATTCTTCCCTATGTAATCTCAGAACTTTGAAGTTTACTGTTTCTGCTGTTTGCAAGCATTTCCAGTTTTGGTGAATCAAGTCTGAGAAGTCCACTTCCCAAGGCTTTTATTCTGGGACAAAATATATGCCACTTATGTCTCAGATGAAATGACTAACTCATTTCCTTAATCAAAATTCTGGGTACTCCTATATTCATATGAAGGTCTAGAAATTATTTTTTCTTTCTAGCATGTACTGTTGGGCTTCTGTGGAGAAACTCCCCTTGAAAAAGAGCCTGCCTAGAGCTATGGATACCCCTGAAATATCCTGGAGTATTTATTTATACCTTTTGTAACACTTACGTTTAGATTACCAGGCTCTCTACTCATCAGCAACTGAACTCGGATGACCAGCTGGCAGAACAGGATCCTTAGCTTCAGCACCGATTTAAAAGCGTTGTAACAAACAGTTTCCAAAGAGGGTGCTGCTCAAATGTAGTCAGCGAATACCTCAAGTGGCATTCTTCCTTCCTACAGTTGACTAAGAGTAAGCTTTCCATGAATTGCTTAAATTTTGAGCCCTCATCAGCTAGAGCAGCACTAAACCGTTTTACCAGACTAACGAACAATGCAGGCATAAAAGTATTAAGGGCTTTAATGGTCTGCTGCTGTTGAATAGAGAGTGAGTGTGATCAGCCAATAATTGTAGCTGTGTCATTTCACGTCCTGTAATCTGTGATTTTCTTTACCCTGTCCAATTTTTCATCTTTTGTCCTATTTTGGAGGATACTGAGATACTGAAAGCATGCAAATGCAGTTGTGTGCGTGAGTAAACTTTATTTTTACAGAAAATGTTGAGTTTCATCTAATATGGTTAGTTAAAAGCACAGGGTATTTTCTCAATAGGTTCTGGTAGAGAATTTAAATATTAGGTCACTACAGTATGATATTCGTATTGGGAAAAATACAGTATTCAATGTGCTTTTAAGTAATCAATTGCTTGGTCTAGCTTAGAATTACAGCAAGTGGAAACATGGTGAACTGTAGATCAGTGCAGGAGGTTAATATGAAGAAGGCATAAATGAACTTCACGTTGTTTGTTGTCTTCATTGCACGTTTGTATCATAGAAATGTCCAAAGTGTAATTGCCTTTTTTAGCACCATTCGGACTTTCATAGGCAGTCAGAGTTGTGTGGCTCTGCTTTGTTTGTTGCAGTTGATTGAGAAACAGTAAATGCAAGGTAGAAGTATTCCTCTCAAATGCTGGCTACGCTTTCTTAGATCAACTTGAACTACTGGAAGAGGCTCGACTGAACTGTTTGACAGGCAACATTTTTATAATTAGGAAAACATTTCATAGTTTAGCTTACAAGTGGCTTCTTAGTATTTCACAAAGATAGTGACATTTGGCAATTGAAGCAACTTAGCATATACCAGCATTACTACAACTTGAAATAACATCCTGTCCTAGCCCTGTTTTCTACCACAGCAGCCACTGAGAACTGGTAGAAGCCAAGAAGCTGCAAGAGATTCATCTCTCTGTCAACGGCATTGTCTCTCTCAGATGTCCCAACTTGCCTGATCCTGGTCTGACTAGCCAGACATGTACCATTCAAAAAGAGTTTGTGAGTTGTCTTCACTGCTTGTGCTGTCGCTGCTGATTCTTGCATAGCTGTCACTAGAAAACCTTCAGTTAGCCAGTTAGACCACTGTTTGTTTAAAGTTTTAAGTTACCTCTGTTTTGCCAGAGGTTTTCCAATCACAACAGGGCAGGAAGAAAGTAATTTTAATTTTTCAACATTGTGAATGTAGACTCCTTGTTCTCAGCCATGTTACTGAGGGATGCAGGTAGAAAGCACAGAATTGCCTCTAAAGCTTTCTTTGTTATCCAAAGCCTGCAACAGGAGGATGACGATCTTTATGGTCAGTCATACAAGTTACATTACGATTACTTACCTGTTTTCAAATATTTGCTGTTAATAGCCCAGCATAGTGTATTGGCAATTGTTTTCACTTGCCAGGGAGCCACGAGCCTGTCAGAGGTACTCGGCTTTCAAGTGAAAAGAGTATGTTGTTTTCAGGATTGGGATAGCTTGTCTCATCTGTATCTTGCAGCAGTGAAGATCTCGAAGTGTCGTCTTGAGTGAGATCTCAACATCATTGCAGACGAATTCCCACTTGGCATGCAGAGCTTGCCAAGTAAGAGCTGTTACTGGTCAGCTGGGGTATACACTTCAACATCCACAGAAACTTCAGCCTCCAAAAGGAAATAATACAGCTCTAAAATTTGATAGCTTTTGGGTTTCACTTATGGAAGCTTGTCTGCCTGCAGCCATTATGATTGCCTTGTCAAAGCAAGTTGCTTTCTTCTCTTTCTTGAACCATGTATATGCTTCTTGTTCCTTAAATGGAGTTGTATTTTTTGTAGCTTTGTGTTAAGAAATATGGTCTGTGGTTTTGCAGTGGAATTTAGGTTATGCATACAAAAACTGTAGTTTTATAATGTGATTAAGTAGTTACTGCTAAACAGGTAGATAGAATTATAGGGATCTTTTTTTTCCTCAATGTGTATTGAATAATTTTGAAAAAAAAAAAAAAAAAGGTTGCTCTGGCCAGGGCATTGTAGAGTGTATGGTTGAGAAGATTTGGTTGGTCCTTTTGATGCAGTATGGCAGCATATTCTGTAATCTACATCTAGAAATTTAGTATGTTCTTGCCCCATAGGTGTTCTGCAAATGAAAACAAGCTTATTAGTTGTTTTATTTGACTCCTGTCATGTCATTTTGTCACAAGCCAGCACTATAAAAATCAGTGAATTGTGATTTTTGCCTAGGGCAGCAGCTTCTCTGTGTTGCTAGCAGCCAGCATTGTATGGGAGCATCCTGTTCGAGGAGCACGCTCTCCCACTGCTTGCAGAGAAGCTGGCTAGAGAAACACATTCGAACAGATTCCTGGAACAGATAGTATACTGTCTGACAGATAAACATCATGGTGGCAGGTCTCCATTCAGAGTGGTGTAAAACGTCATTATAAGGAAGCATAGACTATGAAGGTGATCAATGCACTTATTTATTCCATCATTTATCATCAGTCCTGGCTAACTGCGGAGGTCCCAGTTGACTGGCATCTAGCAAACGTGTTGCCCATCCACAAGAAGGGCTGGAAGGAGGACCCAGGGAACTACAGGCCTGTCAGTCCAACCTCGGTGCTGGGGAAGGTCATGGAGCAGATCCTCTTGAGTGCCGTTACATGGCACATGCAGGACAACCAGGTGTCCAGGCCCAGTCAGCATGGGTTCTTGAATGGCAGGTCCTGCTTGACTAACCTGATCTGCTGTGACAAGTTGACCTGCTTACTGGGTGAGGGAAAGGCTGTGGATGTTGTTTACCTGGACTTTAGTAAAGCTTTTCATGCCATTTCCCATAGCATTCCCTTGGGGAAACTGTCTGCCCACGGCTTGGATGGGCGAACGTTTCTCTGGGTGAAAAACCGGCTGGGTGGCCGGGCCCAGAGAGTGGTGGCAAATGGAGCTAAATCCAGTTGGCAGCCGGTCATGAGTGGTGTTCCCCAGGGCTCGGTGCTGGTGCCTGTTCTCTGTGGTGTCTTTATCAATGACCTGGACGAGGGGATCAAGCGCACCCTCAGTCAGTTTGCAGAGGACCCAGAGGTGATTATTGGAATTGGGTGGACCTTTATTTTCCAGACGACGAATTTGAATGTACTCTGATGAGTTCTCAGGGAGGGTGGGAAAGAAACTGTATACTTATCAATGCTGTATAAAGAAAGTACACTGTGAAATGAGAAACATAAGGCATAACTTCCTCTTTCTGTATTTTATCTTGATCCCTTTTCTCTGCTGCGAAAAAAATAGTATTTTCTGTAGCAGTTGCATTTTTATAGTGTTTTAGAGAAGGCTTTTCTTGTATTGGTCCTTTTACTTTCAATGGGGCTTTTTTGTCTTCTAAACCTGTAATTGTTTTACATTTGTAAAATGTAAATCGTTATTGATTTTTCTGATGATCCCAATTATCTGGTTCATCTCTTAAACACCCTTAGGACACAAGTGTGTGACAAATTAGTTTATAAAGCTGTGATTGTGTAGATGCAAGCTTGGTTGGCAAGCCCAGATTTTATTTTCCCTCTGATTTCTGCCATTGTAACTGTTGGAACTGGAGCTCTGTCTTGTTTCCTTTGTTACATGCTCCCTTTTAATTGATTTACTTTATGTAAAAAGTCTTTCTAGACAATGTCAACCTTCTTGTAGGATTTGGTAATTCACTATAACTTTTTCCTTCTGTAACGCAAAATGGCGAAAGCTACCTAGTGATAATATTTGCCTTATAAAATGCTTTCCTGCAGAAACAGATGTGAGCTGGTGTGAAGGACTGTGTTAGAGCGCAGGAAAGACAGTAGAGGGAGGAGAGAGCCCAGATGAGTATGTATTCATAGCATCTATTAAGAGTATGTTTTCTAGAATAATGTTATTTTCATTAATGCTTCTGACTGTAATGAAAAGGCAAATTAATAGACTGGTTGAATGGAAGCAAATAATGGCTAGCGTATGGGGTTTTTGTTCATTTAATTAAAAGATCAGTAAATAACAATAGGCAACTTGAGTCTTGTGTTCAAACTCACAGTTTGTATCAATGACACTGCTATTTAAACATTGATTAAAAGTAAGGAGCAGGAAACAGCTTTAAACATAGGGTAAACGTTTTATATTATTTCTGCAAACAAGCAGTGCAACACTGTTTATTTTAAAGATTTATGTTTGTTACATGCTATATAATACATCATGTGTTACTTGAGAAAAAGCTTGTCTTGCTGACATTTGCTTCAAAACTTGCAGAGCTTCAGCATCTGAATGTTTTTTGGAAATCACGGCATTCTCCACTAGCACATTCATGACTGGCTGGTGAATCAGCTTTTGGGTGGATGTATTATCTGCATTCAGACTTAAAGCTGGAAAATAAATTCTTATGTATAAATTTCTTTGACTTTTTTTGCTTAATACACTTTTTAGTATTTTTCTCTCCGAAACACAAACCGTCCAAGTGAGCGGACTGTGGGTACCTCTTGATGTAACGTGAAGTTGAGTCGTGCCAGGACTTGGTCTCAGACTGTGACAGCTGGGTCTGCTGCTGGATGCACTTAAGTGTTGTACAAGCCTTCGGATACTATCCATTCTTTCTATTCCATATACAGGCTCGTGAGATTTGCTGTAGTCCGCAGGTTATCATATTCATGAGTTTTTTCATATTGGGTCTCCGAATTAAAAGGATTTAGCTTTAGAATTCTGTCTAGAAGCAGGTTTTAATAAATTCCAAGTTTAGGACTTATGTCCTAAAATGTTCTTTTAAGTCTGAGCATTGACTGTGCTAACCTTTTCGAATGCTGAAGCTTGACAGTAAACGCCAACCTACTGGAAGGGGTGGCCAGGGGGAAGTTGAGGACCACATCTCTCTCCCGCTGCTCCCGTGGTTTGCATAGTTATTTTTAACAGAACTACAGAGTTTTCTGTTCTGTTAAACTGTTCTTAGTAGAGCAATAGTAGAAAAATGCAGTCTTGTTCTGTAGATGGCTTTGTCCTGTGGCAGCAGTGGGCGAGTTCCACGTCCTGGCGGCACAGTCTTGCTGGCCAATATTTGGAGTATTAGGGTGTGTTTATTCAGTTTGGTCAGTGACCTCGGAGACATGTTTGAAATGTCCACAGTTCCTTATATTGTCTGGGAGGGGCAGGAGCTTGTGTGGCTTATCTTTACCAGGGCAGTTTGCTGTATGGAGCTCCAATCAGACTTGCAGAAGTATTTTGGCAGTACAGCAGCGGCAGTTTGACTTATCCCTCAGCTGGCTTCCCAAGGAAGTCAGTGCTAATTAGCCCTCTGTTTGGAGGTTCTTGGTGGTAATTTCATTGTGTAGGAAAACCTTTATCCCTACTTCTGCAAGGTAAATCCTGGTTTTAGAGTAGCTTTTTAGTGCACTGTTACTCTGACCTCCCTCTTGCTGTGCTGAGAAGGCCTCCCGGAGTGGAGCTGTGAGAGGCAGAGGTACCTGCAGTCTGCTGAGAGCCATGGCTGCATTGCTGAGCCATGCTTCACCTTACTGAAAAGATGTACAAACTGCAAGAAACAGAGAGCTCTTTCAGGGACCATTGATGACAACGAAATATTTAAGCCTCATTCCGTGTAACATAAGGTGTGAAGGAATAGTTTGCATTAACTATAATTATGAGTGAAGGTGACTTTACATGCAAGGCATACAATTGCATGATTTACATTAAGAAAAAAAAAAAAACTTATTAGTAGTTTGCACTTCAAAGTTAAAGGAATGCGTCTGTGCTGTATTTGACTTGTATATTAAGACTTGCTTCATGAGATTATTAAATATCGGTGTTCATCTATTTTTAAATAGTATTGAATAGTTTACTTAAACTTCAGGGGATGTAGAGTATCAGTTTGAAAAATAATACAATTGCTCTGATAGAATCCTTTTCTATCATGAACAAAAGCAAACTGTGGATGAAAACATAGCTAATATCCCTTGATGACATAGTATAGTTTTCACAGTATCGTGTTTATAGAAAGTGCTTCCAGATTTTAATAACATGCAAACATTCTGTGCAGCGCTTGTATTCCCATGCCTTCCTCTGAGCGTCATGTTCAGCTTCCGAAAGCCTTTTAGAGAGGCTGAGTTTTGGTACCTTTGACCAAGAAATAAAACAAAAGCTGAAATCAGGAAAGGTGAAATAGCACATCTCTACCCTCAGCCAGTTTGAAATAATAAATTTTAAGTTTTTGAAGACCGAAGTCAGAACATAGTGTAACTTAGGATTTGAAGTTTTGCAGTTGGAAGGGTTAGGATACAATATTTTCCAGTATGCCTCTGTTATAGATTAAATTGAAGACTGACTTTATAGGCACCAATTTTGTTAGATTGTGGCAAGATGAGGAGATACAAAAATTTTAATTGCAGGAGAAATAAAATCCACAAATGCTTAAACATGTTTTTACTTTTGTAATAGGTGATAAATCAATATTTGCATGAGTCACTGATTTAAAAAACCATTAAATTCCCACTTTAATCTTCTAATAGTTTATTCCACTAAGGAAGAGTCAAAACAAGAAACATGATTGTGATGAAACAGTGATTGTTTCAGAATTAATCCACACCCATTTTTTAACATCAAGAATGCTTTTCTTTTTATTTTGAAATTTCAGGAGCTCCAATTTCAAAGACTTACCAGAGAACTGGAAGTGGAAAGGCAAATTGTGGCTAATCAGCTAGAAAGATGTAGGCTTGGAGCAGAATCACCAAGTATCGCCAGCACAAGGTACAAGTCCTGATGACTTTACTTTCCTATGTCCCATAAATTAAAGGGCTTTTTAGTGGTGCATATGTCCTACATACATATATTTTCACTGATAGTTATTGACCTCCTGTTAATATGTGAAGTATTAAAAAAAGATGCAAATTTGCTGTAAAGAGTTATGGGACAGTTTAAAGAGCCCTCTCTAATCGTGGATTACGTTTTTCAATATAGTGCATGTAAAGCTTTAAATATGTTGAAGTTTGTTTTTAAGATTCAGCCGAAGAGAAATACAGTAGAGTAACAGTGCTACTTAAATGCAGTACTCCAATTATATTTTTTCCTGAATTAATTATCTAGTTTCATCCATCTTTTCTGAAATACTTCTGTTGTTACATTTGTTTTCAGGGAACATCTTGCTATAAGTGTATTGTTAGCGTATTTAAATAGTGTGAAACATACCTAATATATTTTACCTACAATGACAATAACTATAGCAGAGCATTTTGTTAATATTTCAGCTTTAACTAGTATTCTGATTTTTTTTTTTATTCTTTAGCAAACTTTTTAACTGTAAATGTCTTTGGGCACTCATTCATCTCAAGCATAGTAAATGATTAGTAGCTCTTGATTCTGGAAGCCTTGATAACAATGTGTTCTCTTATGAAACATCTGTGCCTGCATTTTGGGTTGCAGCATAATTTCTTGCCTTAAGTACTGTTTGTTTCTCTTTTCTTTTTGGTAATAAACTTGGGTATCATTTTGAAATGTTTCCTCCTGTGGCCATAATAAATGTTTCTGCAAGTTAAATGAAAAGTTTTTCCTACAAAAACTTAAGAAACAGGAGGTGATTATTTAAAAGTAAATTTTAAAAATCCAGTGTATCGGCTAACACGGATGGTTTTTATACATCAAACTACTTGACCTGAGTTGTCATTTGACAGTATTGTTACTAGCATGAGAACTTTTGTTTAAGAAACTTTGAAATATTCAAAAATATTCCTTGGACAAGATGACTATTTTATACCCTTCATGCTTGCCTGTCTTCCCTCTAGATACACATATTTCTCCAGCTGTTGCTCAGATTTTGTTTTGAAAGCTAAAAAAGCTAAATTCCTATGGAAAAATAAGTAAAAAGCCTGTTATTTTACGCCTCCAGCCACCTGTCGTTCAGTCTTGAATGTTCATTTTCAGTTAATTTGCCTGAGTAACACAAAGGAAAAGGTATTTCTACATCACAGGTCCAGAGAATTTCACATACAGAGAACACCAGAGTTAGCTTATCCCACAACTAATATTGTGTAGTTTTTGAAATAATGTACAATTGCCAGTATCTACACAGTAATTAGGTCCTATACTTCTATCGAATACTATCATTTACCAAGATGGAAAACATAATTTATAGCATTGTGGAGTAGTTTCTTCTTTCGGTTGCTTCCTTATGGCTAGATGTTGGTTATTTGTAAAAAAAAAAAAGATGACGAAAGTTTAGGTGGAGAAAATACCAGCACATAAATTGGTTTGTAGTATACTTTGGTGCAAGTATGCTTGTGAATCTAAATAAACTCTTCAAGCTCTTGTCTTCTGGGCCATACATTTTCCACAGTTATTAATAAAATATTTTACACATTTAAAATTAATGCCTAATTATGTTCTCAGTTCTTACAGACACTTCTGTATTCTGAGTACTGTTCTTGTTTTTCTAAACTTTGTTACCCAGCTGAGCCTGGTGTCGGCTAGCTGAGAACGCTGTGCTGCATTACTTTTGTACTGAGGGACATGGCATTAAAACTTGGACAATATGTTCTGAGATGTGTGTGTCCTTGGTTAATTTTTTGACTTATTCTTTCATGTGGATAGTCCTTTTAAGAGATGTATGAGAAACTGGGAAAAAAAAATAAATTCTGTACTCGAATTAGATGCTTTCATTTCTTCACAACCAGTTGCTTCCAGTGTAGTTAGAGAAGTTGTTGTAAGAATCGAGGTAGAACAATCTCTTGGAGCAGTATCGCAGCAGACACAGATACAGCAGCAAAATTTATAGCCATAAAAAGATCATGTGTTTCCCCAAAGCAGGTGATGTAAATGTTCTGCTGAGGCTGACAGGAAATAAACACACACGAAGAGGGGGTGGAGAAGAGGCTTGGGGAGGGAGCGCTGTGCCGGGGGGTGAGGAGGGCTGACAGCCTGCTCCAGAAACACTGGAAGGTCAGGCCTTGAGAGAGAGGGCATGTTTCTCCTTGCCGGGTATAAGGGTTGTCCAATGCAGTCTCATATTGAAAAAATCAAAACCAAAGCAATGACTAAAACTAAAAAGGCAAGCGAAACTAAAGCATAAGATGCATACGCCTTTTTATTTGTATCCTTTGTTCAAGTTTTCTTTCCCTGAGGAAATCGACAGTGCGTTGTTTCAAAGATAGTGCTTTAATCTCCTTTAACAAGGTTACAACGTTCCGGAGTGTTTCGTTTCCAAGGTCCCGCTGAAGGTTTCCTGACCTGAGTGGTGGTAGCAACACCCCCAATGTGCTCGCTCCTAAACTGGATTCCTGCAAGCCGGCACTGGCGGGAGGTGGTGATGCTCTGCAGAGCAAGCGCTGCCCTGGAGCCGCGGGCTCCGGGCTGTCCCTGTGTCACTCGGGTCACCCCCCTGAGCCATCACCGCCCCAGGGAGGGAGCGGGAAACGCGACATCAGTACCTGAAACTAGCTTAAGCTTCTCTGCAGCTGGTACCCGCAGCTTCATGGCTCTGAGCCGAGCACTGTCCCAGCGTGGAGCGCAGGCATGTGCACCTGGATGAATCCTTCTGGGGGTGGGCACCGCTGGTCAGACCATCACCTGCCTGAGCCGGCCTGGGAGGGACTCTTGCTTCAGAAGGGTGGTCCGTTCTGTTACTGCTGGTCCTTAAGAAAAGCTGTGTTGCTTTGTGCACATGAAGAAAGAAAAACGGACAGAAGGTACTTGTCCTGTGGGTTTATTAGTCTGTTGCCTGCCTGTTTTACAACTCTAGTATAAGTGCAAGCAACTCAGAGGAGCCGTTGGCTGTTTGGCTCTCGGTAGAAGTATGGGAGATGAGACCAAGGGCAGATCCTAAGCGATTGGAGTGTAATGGGTGGAGAAGGAAGAACTGGATCAGCTGCAGCCCTGGATTCCAATACGGCTTTTATTTTTGTGTGTCTGTAGGTTACTTGCCTGTTAGAATTACTTCTTCCCATAATTATTTCTTATAAATGGGTATTGCGCTCAGCACTTTTAAGATCTTTCGTGGGATCCTGTACACTTTCAAAACTCCTAAGAGCCTGAAATGGTACATGATTAGCGTTACATGTAAGTAGTATATATTTTTACCCATGTTATACACTACAAGATCGGAGATGATAGACTGGGAAAAACAATGTGAGGTTTCAGTTGTGTCATCTCACTTGTGTTTCGTGCTGTAACATGCAGGGGTTTCTGTGCAGAAGCCACAGGGCTGTCCAGCCTCCCGTACAATGGGAGCCAGCGTTACAGACAGCTCTCCATCTGCGTGAGTTCCGTTCTGCCAGCTGTGGTGGAGTAAGTGCTGATGCAGGTAGATATCGGTGTGTGCCAGGGCTAGCGGTCAGACTCCGTAACACGCATTGCCCAACCTCTCGGGTGGGAGCTGGCGAGTGACTCATAGTCAACTGAGTCTTTTTGTGAGTTATCTGTTGTGTGTAACTCCTGAAAGCTGAGTGGTGGTGGGAACCAAAAGGCTCATACTCCTTAATTTAATTGTAAAATACTGCACTCGTAATAGCAGCTTGTCACAAGCACTTTAACAAAAGAAAAGTACGTAAATGGCACACTAGGCTTTGTCAGAATGCAAGCCCTTTTGGCAGTACAGTAAATAATTAAAAAAAATTTAACACTTCAAATACTGAACAGTCAGTTTGAGTAATAATGTGTCTACCTGAAGTCTTCTGAGTTTTGTGTGAGACGCGTCCAGCCCTGCGGCGTCCCTGCAGTGGGCAGCAGCAGTGCGTCCTGCCGGGGCTGTGTGCAGGAGCCGAGCTGGCGGCGATTACCCTCACAGAAACTAGCTTCCTCCTGTTCATGTCACGTGCCGAATACTTTGGCGTTTCCAAAAGGTACGTTTGAAATTGCCTGCATGTATTGCAATATCTGATGTCACCAGCTTTCATGGCAAATCGTAAACTCCATGGAAGTTACCTTTAGAATCATATGTGCTTTCAGGGCGGGAAGAGGGAAGGAATCGCAGTAATTTAGTTACTTATTTACACTAATATTACACTTACTGAAATTTGAAAATAAATCAGTTAAGGGCTGCATTAAATTTAAAACTAAATAAGGAAAGATATACTTAATTTTCTTTGCAGAGCTTCAGCGTACAATAAAAGCAGGGCTGAAATGTATTTGCCAGAATTTAGCTAAGTAATAAATAATTTTAAATCAAGATCTCCCAATTGATCATCATAGAGCTGTTGGAAGGATATTTTGGGCACAGATATTAATAGTCCACTTATCCTAACAATTTAGAAGAAATAATGATTAATTCCATCATTAGTAGCTAGCTAGGAACTACTTGGTGTGTGAAATAAAATAACCGCACATCAGGTCACCTGACAGTTGCTGATGCTGAAACACTCGGAGGAGGCAACATCTCTGTTGCAGAATGAAGGAACCTCCTCTTGTTGGAAGTTGGTCCATGCTGTGATTGTTTTAGGCGTTACAGTTCTTACTTCACGTATTATAAATCTTCTTGAGTCTACAGAAATTTAGAAACACTTATTTTTTGCATGTCTACATCGAACATAAGTGAAACTTGCAAAGTTTCTTGTTTTAGCTGCAATATTTGTATTTTTCTGTTTACCCAGACTGTAAGCCTTCCTGAAATTCCATCAAACCTTTTGAATGCCAGTAGAATTGAGGAATTTTGGGTTTTTAATGCAATTTGGTGATGTTCAAATATGAAAAAGGCAGGAAGACACTGCCGCTGGGCAGTGTGCCAATCTGCTGTCACGGTGTCGGCACTGCACGGTGTCACGCGTCACCTCATTTAGTTAAAATATTTGTGAAAACTTCTGCTAAGCTGTATCAATAAGAAAAGCAAAAAATATGAAATCTTGTTACGCTGATTTTGATGGTTGCCAGTTGCTTGTAATGAGTATTGCAAGTTTATGGAGTTTAATGTATGCCATTTTATTAGAAAAATCCCCCTATACCAAGAATTTACAGTTACACAAGGCTTCAAGCCTTCATACTGCATATAATTGTAAACACGTCCTTGATGTAGATATTCCAAATGGAAGGTAAAGGGCAAGTAAAACAGTAGAACAAGACATTCAGTCTTAACAGGCACTCGGGTGTCGGCTGGCAGCTCCGCCTGAGCAGCGAGCACCGATCCCTGGGAGTAACCCCTTTGCTAGCCGGAGCCTGACAGCACAGATGTATCCCAGTGCTGGAAGCTTAGCCGAGCAGTAAACGAACACACTGAGGAAATATGTGAGAAGTACATAAATTTTCAACAGAATTACATATTTAGCTTTTTACAGCTTTTCACCACTTTAGAAATATTTACTAAATAATACTTAATTTTTTACACTGTTGCCTTTTTTTGATGACAACAGGGGTATATTCATCACTCCTTTTCTCTTGAGTGGTACTGTTTAAATCGGGAATACATTTCATCTTATCGAATACTTGCTAAAATAATAGGCTTAAACTGTTTCATGTCATATAATCCCTGCAGAAGTTGTGTGTAGCCCTGAGAATTTAAGTTAGCTGTCCAGTCTAGAAATTGAAGATTGTAGTTGTGTTTACATAATTTTTAAAAACCAGTATGTTGCTTTAGATGTCTTAACAAAAATCTGTAATTTTCTTAAACGTTAGTGTTGTTCCTCCAGCCTTGGTTCCCGTAGAGAGGTACGGGCTAGGAATGGTCTAGCTCGTGTGCCACGTTTGCTTAGCCTGTTCTGTGGAGAAAGCTGTAATAGCTGACGGGCTGACGGCGGGTGCCATTTACTGCCGTGGCCGCAGCCCGTTCTGCCCCTGCCGTGTGCTGAGCCCTTGAGCTGGTCCAGCCCAGCGCTGCCTGCCTTCGCTCACTTGGAAATCCAGAGCGGGGGACGGGCTTTGTTGGAGAGCTGTCCTTGAAGGATGGAAAATGGCACTAGTGGTACTCGGTATGTTTTGTCTCTAAATGACTTCATACGAAACCTTTTCCATTTATCAGATACTTTTTTCCTCCAGATTGGCAGCAAGTTCAATTTTGTGCCTAAGACATCAGCTTTGAACTAAAGCTGTAAGATGGGAAAGGTGTGAAATTAAGAAAGAGACAAAAAAAACCCCAAACAAACAGAAAGAAACCCAACCCCAAAATAAACAAACAAAAAAATCCAGTACTTAAGAAATAGAAGCGAGGAAAAAAAAATGCAAAGCATCACAAAAAAAAAAAGTAAATGGATTGATTTCAGCAGATTTTGTATGCATGCTCCATCTTCACTTACCAAATATTTGTGTTACTGGCTTAAAAAATTAGTGGTTTGGTGTGTCTATTTTATATGCACTTAGTGTAGAGTTATGTTTTTGTTTCACTTATTCTTTGTGCTCTTGCGAAGCAGATTGAGAAGGGAAGAGAAAATTCTTTCCATGTACATGACCATATGTCTGATATTTTATCTATGCTTTCCTTCCTTAGCATTTAAAAATAGCTTCTCTACTGTAATAATATTTATCTCTAACTTCTTCAGTTTAAAACTATATACGTTATACCAAACTGTTCTGAAAGAAAAATATATTTTCTGCACGTCTGCCCTACTAACCTAATTCTTTTTCAAGGCTATTAGTGGGCTGAAGTTAAGTATTTTTAGAAGTGCAGTGCAGCACGTACGGGCTCTCTTTGGGTGTGTTACATGCTAATGTTGGGAAGAGGCAGCATAATGACCATTAATGGCAGCGGCTTCTCATTGGTAGTGCGGGATTTGACCATGCTGGTTTTTTAAAGGGTGGAATATAATGCATTGGACTGATAAATGCATTTATCAAAGCTGAAGGATTTGGTAACTTCAAAACGTTTCATCTGTAAGGTGACAAAATTAGATGGTGAAGTCAGTAGGTGGTAGATGCTCAACTTTTGCAAAAATAATAAGAATCAAGTTAATGTCTTGAACAACTTAATTGTTCATGAAGTAGCTTTCTACCTACGACCCATCGTCAGAGCAACCCCTATCACTCGTAAGTCCCGTACAGGTAAAGGAGTTCAGTTAGCCAGGGCTGTTGGGTGGAGATACGTTTGGGGTTTGTGTAGGCTTGTGTATGTCACAGTGCCTGCTTGGCACTTTCTACCTTTGCCAGTACCACAGCGTGATGTCATCTCATGGTAAGGAATTGCGTTTCCAGAAAGTCTGAGGAATAAAATAAGAGGTGAAGGGGGTAAAACTTGATATTCAGGTAGCGTGAGAATTCTGGGGCCAGTGTTCACAGTATCTATCAAATCGTCTTCATATTTCTTCATTTCAGCGGAGCAAAGTATTAATGAATAGGCTAACAGTAATTGATTAAAGAACCCATTATATCCAAGTTTACTCAGTGAAGAATAAAGAATATACTCTCTAAAGAATTCATGTAGATTAACTAACATTCAGAACTCAGCTTTCAATAATTAATATTCATTCAGTTTTATGAAAATTCTTTTGAATCCAATACCAGTTTTGGTACAAATTTTCTCATGAATTTTTAACAATAGAAATATTTTTAAAGGTTGCATTAAAATAGTTACAAAGCTCAGTTTGCAAGCAAAAAGCCAGTAAAGTTGCACAGAATTTACTTTGTCATGTAGTTGCAATCCCCAAAATACACCAACGAAACATTCTGGAGTTAATGCACTAGTTGGATTCAAGGGTAATCTACTAGAAATGAGAAATATTTTTAATTTTTTATTTAAATTGGATGAACTTTAGCCCAAGGCTGTGCAAAAATGGAAGGTTGGTGCTTCCGGCCCTGCTTACTGCTCTGGAATGGCTGGGTGACGGTCGAGCGGTTCCTTTCCGCAGAGTTCCAGGGGTCTGGAGCTACTTTGGTTTCCCACGGAGCTGGCTAGTTGTGCACCGCATTTGCTTTGTCTGTTGGAGAAAGCTGTAATAGCTTAACAAATAACCATCTGTAGCCGCTCGTTGCCGCCTGTTCACTGGAGGCTGTGACCTTCTTTCCTGAAACGCCTTAGCAGGTTCTGTCATTGAAAGTCTGGGTTTGTTTAAATCCCAGTTTAAACTATACCACTAATGGTGGTTTAAATGAATCTACCAGGCTTCGCGCTCAGGTGGAATGAGAGAACCCGCAGGGTCTCAGCAGCCGAGCTTTGAGGAAGGCAGCTGGTGGTTGTTGTAGGGCAGGTTCTTCAGCTCCCCCAGTTATCCCCCAGTAGGATGATACCCAATGGAACTGGTTGCTGATCCTGGTTTGGTATGTAGCTTGATTTTGTTTATGTACTTAATTAGTGCTTCTGACATTGGACTTGTGTTCAAGTACTGCTAAGTGATTTCGTCTTTGGCTAAACTTAAAATATTTCTGGTCTTGGACGAGATGGCCCTTCAGGAAAAAGAAAATACCTG
Organism: Dromas ardeola; assembly: GCA_013398915.1. Classification (NCBI taxonomy): domain Eukaryota; kingdom Metazoa; phylum Chordata; class Aves; order Charadriiformes; family Dromadidae; genus Dromas; species Dromas ardeola. Next base: position 315,188 of record VYZM01018883.1, on the reverse strand, counting down.
TGAAAGTCGAGGCGCACACCTGCATTTGGTGGAGCGTGTGTGTGAGCACCCTTCTCTCCACAAGCATCTCAGACACACAGTGGTGCACAAAGAGACTTCTGAGGGTCAATCAGTCTGGAGTTCAGCTCTTCACCTGCAGTTTCCATACACCAAATTTCTGGTTAACTGGTCCTCTTTATGTACATTCTAAAGAAAAAAAAATAGCGTAGCATCCCAAAAGACACTAAAATTATAAAGTGAGGGAAAGAACAGCCAATACATAGTAAAAATGCCGTTACTACCTGGACATGAAGTTGGCCTTCAGATACTTGAAGCCTACACTTGAATTCTCCTTTTTCCTCTAAATTTGAAGGCAATTGTAGTTTAGTTTGTACTAGCATGCAAGCTTGTCACTCTTCTATACACAAATACTTTTGTTTCCAAAAAAGACTCCTAAATGATTGATTGTATTTCAGAAAATAAGTATCTAGTATTGTTCGTGATGCTGTGCTAAAGTTTTTTGTAGCTGATAGCGGTGTTAGAAAGAAGTAAAATAAATAGTACTAATTTAGAAATAGATACATCTTACACAAAATCAGTGTTTGATGCTGATATTTAGACATCATAAGATCTGATGGACTTACCTATATTTACTTTAAATAGCTTTTGGGCTGGAAAATAGCGGCTTATAATCATTGCAAAAATAATTTAATATTCAAAGTTTGATAATTTGTATGTGGAGTGAGAAAATACTTATTTTTATGGAAAAATATATCTAATTTTAATAATACATGGATGAATTTTACATTTGTCTGCAAAGGTAGTTGTGCATCAATACTATATCAACACATGAAGGAACATTGCTTTGTAGAAGAAACAACATGGTTACAGTAGTTTGATATGAAATAGTTATTGCAAAAATACAAGAGAAGTTGGGGTTTACACTGATACCAAACCCTTGCTTGATCTCGTGAAACAGCTGTTTCTTACGGCATCTCTTTAACCTTGACAATGTAAAATCTGTGATCTGTTTACACTGAGACGTACATGTTTTCGTATGTCAGATGATTTCACTTCATGTGCAAAGGATTGGAATTCTCTCTGGAAAATGCAAAATGAAACAGCAGTAAAAATTGTAGGTCTGTTTCTGTTCTGATTTTTCAAACCGCATTCCCTGCAGAAGCACAGTGCTCTGGAGGTGTGATTCCCAGGTCTCCTGTGCTGGAGCCCTGCCTGTGAGGCCACTTGCCCCCTGCCATGGACAGACACCGAATGTCCCCCTGTGTCACTACACCCTGGGTGGGACGCCCCTGTCCCCCCCTCCTGCTCCCCCTGGCCCGTGCCATATCTTACGCTGCTGGGATACTCCACTGTACAGTAAGTTACAGGGAATGCCCAGTGATCAATGCAAAATTAAAATCAATAACCAATGGTTCAGTTGTCAGCTGTAAAGTGCTGCAGAGTGTTACTTACGTGGGCTATTGAAACTTTATCTGCTGGGGTTTTTTTTGTACAATTTTGTATGCTTTGGTTGAAAAAAATAAAAAATAAGTCAAGACTAGCCACATGGTTCTCTTTTGTGATTT
>VYZM01018883.1:262628-313585 GCA_013398915.1 Dromas ardeola | reverse complement strand
TCTTTCTGCAGCTCTACTGAGAAGTCATTTCCTTGGAGATCATCAGGTATTACCTTTTATGTGTACATTTTGCTTTAAGCCCAAACAAACCCTTTATTTTCTTGGCATTCATTGCTTGTTTTGAAGTAAACTGAACATTAGCAGCAATGCTATGTATCTTTTTCAAGTATCTTTTCTAAAGTATGACGTTAATATCCTCTTTCTCAAACGTGAAGAGACTTGTGTGTTCCTCTGTTGCTGTAAAAGGTTGTTTTGGCTTAGAAGTAGTTGCAGCTACTTTTCTTGCACTTTTTTTTTGCCTTTGAATTTTTGTGTGAGATGTGACCGTAACAAAAGTCTTGTGTATTGGGTCTCCTTTGCAATTAATTCAAAAATCCTTCCACCTTGGCAGGTAAGGATCATGAAAAAATATTGTATGTTTTAAGCTTGAAGACTGATTTTCTTTTTACAGGTACTCTTATTTCACTGAGAAAATCTCCAGTAAGCGAAGGTTTTTTCTGAGAGTGCTGTTTCTATTTTTGTATCTCAGGATAGCTTGAACTTTATTTCCTAAACAAGAAACTTTTGTCTTGTAGCACGCCTGAGTATATTAGGTGGGATAGGTAGGACTGTATATTAAAAGTAACACTGAAGTGTCTGTTGAAGTTATCCAGTCTGTCCTTCAGAGTTCAGAGTATTTAACTCGTCATCATTTCACTTTTGCATCAGTTTAAACATTCACTATTGAAGAGTCAATCTCTGAGCAGCTGTCGTCTCGTTAGACGATTAAGTGTATGAGCACAAGCCAACATGTCCAAACCGCGGGGCAGCACCAGAAATGGGACTGTGACTCCCGGCAAATTGCTTTTTGCACCGGGTTGTGTTTCTCTGATTCAATCATGGACTCTTGACAGAATATCATAGTGACCAAAACTGGTGATGTCATCAAAATGCAATTAGAATTTTAGGTAGCTTGTTAGAAGTTTTATTAACCAAGTTCTGCATAGTGTTAACGTATCTTTCCACAAGGATGCATGCGGTTTTAAGAGCTATCCAGTTTCTGCTCTACAAAGAGCAACACATCATAGTTATCTGCTTGTTCACTCAAGCATCTTTATAATTATGATTAATTGTGACTATTTTAGGTAAGTCAGTCTCTCAAACTATCTACTTTCCCTTCCCCTTCCTGTTTTTTGTTTTGTTTAGAGACTAAGCTCTGAAACTTCTGTATAATTGTATTATGTGGTTTCAGCTGCCATCATGGTATTGCCTCACCTGAGGTGAAGCACACATTAGCTTTTTCCTTTCTTTTAAATCTAATATTCTCAACAGCCAACTTGTCTTGGCATTTAAATTCTGCTTGTCATGGTGATGCTTTTCAGGTGTTCTTTTAGCAATGTTTTTAAACAGAAGTCAAATTTGATTTTTCAAGTAATTGAGAAATTAGTTTTACTTATTCTTTCAATGGGAAAATTATTTTTGTGTTTCGTTTTTTTTTTAAAACACATTATTTCCCCTGGTTCTATAATATTCCAGTGACAGTTCACACTTGGTAAGATACCTTCTGACACATCTTGGTCATTATTTATCTCATCCAGTTGCATTGCATTTCTTTATTTTCTCCTCAGTTTTTCCTGTAACTTATTCTTTGTCTATTGTTTGTTTTTCTCCTTAACTTTCTATTAGTTCCTCTCTTTGTTTTTTCCCTCTCTCCAGCTCCATGGTTTTTTTTATTCTTTAATTTTCTCCTCCCACTTGTATGTTTCTTTTCTTTTGAAATCTCCTGTGCACACCCCTAAGAAGTCACTTGACATATGGCAAAAAATCGTATTTCTATTTAAATACTCTATGCATTAGTATAAATCTAGATGTATATTTCCACATCTCTGTGTATCTAAAGTAAGGCTTTTCTGGAGTGACTGCTTGTAAGTGAGCATGTTTGAAAAAATATGTTTTTGCTTAGAATTTTCTGATATACATTTCATTTAATGTTTACATTTATGTTGCGATTACAGCATGATTGTAGCTTTTACTTACGGACCCGCTCTTGAGCTTTATTTTAAAGAGGTGTCACTAGGTGATGCTTTACCAACTGCGGTCTGAAAAATACTGAAGTTAAAGATGAATGAAAACACTCCCTTAAGTCACCTTTTTTCCTGACTGCAGCTAGTAGTTTATATCAAAGAACATCAGCAGATGATGTGATAAGATGTGACCGTAGCTGAAAGTGCTTTATGCATCAGTAGAATTATACAGAATTTTTAACAGAAATATAAAATGATGTTGTTTTGCAGATGCTTATAAATAGAATATTAGATCAGCAGCCATTTATAAAAAGACTATTATTTTATTCAGGGCACTCTCCTCATGATTTATAGGAGCAGAGAAAGACAGAAAGACAACAATTCATTTTATTGTGCATTCTTGCCTTTGTTAGGGAGCCTAAACAATCTTTATTTTATCACATTGTGAAAGCATTTGCTTGGTGGCAAGTGAGGTTGGGGTTCAGACCTCTGGCTTAGGAACATCTGTAGGCACTGCACAATTGGACTTTATTCTGCCTGTGTGCTGCTCCCAAAACTGATTATTTGTCAGTGAGACATTCATTTAGTATCATGTAATATCAAGTAACTAAAATAACAGGGCCTTGTATTATTTGAACAAAAAAAATTGAAGATTAAAATATTGAAGTTGAATGTAATTATAGAGTAATTTAGATGTCCCATTCCCCACAAGTCTTTTATTTTAAGGAATGTGTAATACCCACTCCTGTCTGTTGTGAGTTAGTTACTGTTACTGAGTTAGTGTAACAGGAGCTGTGAAAGTGAGTTGTTTCAGTGTTGGTTCTCTGTATCATTCCTAGGGATAATGATGTATAAGTTTATGGAAATGTAATAACACTGCATATTAAATTTGGTCATAATGCTCATATTATAGTAAGCTAATCAGCATCAAATTTTACTTGTTGGTTTTGTCCTAAGAACATACTACTGATAAATAACTGTGCTGACTGCCTGTATTTTCTAGGATATCTTGATTTTCTTACTTTTTTTTTTAAATCTGGTATTTGAGTAGTGTTCAAGCATTTGTCATAATAGCAATTAATGAATAACATTTTCAGAATGAGCGTTCTGTTGTGGCTACTTCTATAAATAGTGAGACATCAGCAATTTGTGTACAGAATGTTTCTTTACAGCTTGATGGGCACAAGTACTCTATGGTTTCGATTTCTCTTTTGAAGTATACTGTAATAACAGCTGTTATAAAGAATTTCCAATAGCTCATCTGTTAGCGGGCGGGTTTTTGTTTCATGTTTTGTTGATTTTGTGGGGTATTTTTTTTCCGTCAGTTGGAGAGAGTTTTCGTTAGCTATTGCGTAGAATTTATTTCAGCCGTTTTTTCCGTCTTGCTCCCAAGTCGCTAGCATCAAATTTCTGCAAACTCCTAACAGTTTTGCCTCTTTCTGTAGTGTGCTGTTATATTCATTTTCAAAGAGCACTTAGCAGGCTTCACTGTCCACAACTCGCAATTTTTTATGTGAAGCAGTCGCAGGAGTTATTACCAGACTGTTCCTTCTTAGCGTGTTTCTTCTGGTTTCCACTCTAGGCTCATTCATACATTTCTTCAGCAAGAATTTATGTATCTGCTGTTACCTTTAATGAAGCCCACATTTCCTACTGCATCTCTGACGCCTGTTCTTTATCAATGTGTAATGTGTTGGCAATTGAATGCTTAATATTTCTGTCAAAATAATTTTGATTCAGTTTTTCTTGTTGTTTCCTGTCCTCATCTTTGTCTTTTTTTTCCCAGACTATGTTTAACTTTTTCCTTTCTTCATAGTCATATTGTGATATCTCCTTCACTTTCTCTTATGTATGATGATGCTATCCTTTGCTGTCTGTAAAGTTCAGATAATATTCTTAGAACTGAAGTTAGCTCAAGAGTTGTTAAAAAATAAACACTTGGATAGTAGTATATGAAGTAAAAAATGTATAAAATTTGCAGTGAGTTCTGTTGATGTTACACAAACAGGGATGAAATTCAACTCAGCCTTTTACTTAGGAAGCTCTTGAGATAACAGGACCTTATGACAAGTGATGGCTGCCCTCTGTGCACCACAGCACAGTTGCACTCTGCAAAGTATACTTACTAGGGAATCAGTTACATTCTTCGTTAAAATAGGTTGGAATGTACATTTGAAAAATTGGAATTGTAGAACTACATCAAAACTACAGGAAACAAGATTCTCAGCCGTTAATATTAATGTCCTTTTCATTTAGTTTGGTAGATGATACCTGTCTATCAGTAGACTCTCTTTATGATGGAATTAAGTTCTTTGTTAGCGTGTGTGACAAAATTACTGAGTTTTCAGGAAACTTACATGTGAAACATTGGATTTATCTAACTAATTTATTCTTTCAGATCCTCCGACCACCGGTGTAAACAAAGCCCGAGTGTCAGAGAGTGTTCACACCAATGCCTATGACATTAGGACAGAACCAGAGCAAGGGAACCTCTACTCACCAGAACAGACATCTCTCCATGAAAGTGAGGGTCTGTTGTGTGCATTTTAAATACTAGAATATATTTCTGCATTGACTGTATAAAAATGTAATACAATTATTAATGCAACAAATAACAAAGTTATATAATATTTTATTTTTGTGAAGTTGTTCAATGCTTTTATTCTTATGCTGGCTTCATATCTGCAGGGTCTGTAGGTAACTCAAGAAGTTCAACACAAATGAATTCTTATTCTGACAGTGGTTACCAGGAAGTAAGCAGTTTCCATAACAGCCAAAACTTGAGCAAATCAGAAAACAGGCAGCAGCATTCCCTTATTGGAACCACTAATAACCATTTGGTGAGAGGCTCGCGAGCTGAAGGGCAGACATCAGTCCAGGTATGCTCAAAATAGCACACTTTGTCTGTCTGTGCTCTGTCTGTAACACAGGCTTAAAAGACAATAATTGTATAGCTGGACCTACTTTTGTATAGGCTGGAATTAATGTTATTAAATTACACTTTTATTTAACACCTTCACTGGCTAAAAAGCAGAAATGGTTTGTGGCAGACATAGACTTGTTTGCTGAAATCAGCATGCATGTGATCTGCTTAATTCTGCAACTGAAATCAAGTAAAACTTCTGCGGACTCCTGACCGCGGAGTATGCTGCTAATAGAATATCAAGAAAGTAACACTTGCTTAAAATTCAGTTGTGATATTGGGGAAAATAGCCTGTATGTAGCATAGTGCTTAAAGGAAGATGGTATTTGTGTTCCTGTACCTTCTACTGTTTCTGGCCTTTTTCCCCTCCTTTTTCATTAATTGGAATGACAGTAAGATTGTAATTGGCAAAACTTTATTAGCTTATACTAGAACTCTTTGCAATACTGTTCCTGAATTTCCAAACTGGTAGAGTAGTGAGGAAAGAAAGCATAGGTGCATATTAACACAGAAAGCCAAATAAGAATGAGGAACAGATGTTTTTTTAATGTTAAATTGCCATTTTATATATTAAGAAATACTGGTTAGGAAAAAAGTTATTTTATAGGAAAACTTGAAGTAATTATGCTTAAGGTAAGAGCTACTCTTCAGCTGCTTTTACATATTGTTAAATTATGTGCTTTTCTTGTTGACTTCTCTGTCTTACGGGTGGAAAGTATCTGCTACATGCCCTGAATGATAAAATTAATAAATGTTTTTGTTTTTAAACAGCCTGTTTCTACCAACAGAGTCATGAGGCGCGTCAGTTCAGTCCCATCCAGAGCACAGTCCCCCTCGTACGTGGTCGGCACGGGTGTTTCCCCATCAAGGGGCTCGCTGCGAGCGTCTCTGGGCAGCGGGTACGGTTCTCCATCGGTTACTGAGCAAAGATCCCTTCCTTCTCATGCCTATTCGTCCACCACCCTGCCAGTCCAGCGGGCAGCGTCCCCATATGCTGCCCAGAGACCGGCCTCCCCGACAGCAGTGAGGCGCATCGGCTCCGTTACCTCCAGGCAGACGGCAAATCCTGGCGGGACTCCCCAATACCAAACATCGGTCAGAGTTGGCTCTCCTCTCGCCCTTGCTGATGTACAGACCAGAGTCGCTTCTCCATCCCAAACTCAGCTGGGATCTTCTTCCCCGAAGCATTCTGGCATGACTGCGGTTCCACAGCATTTGGGAACAACGCTGCAAAGAACAATTCACGACATTGAACAATACGGACAGCAGTATGATATCTACGAGAGAATGGTCCCTCCGCGGCCAGATAGCCTTACAGGTTAGTAAAAAGGTAAAGACGCAGCTTAAAACTTGGTACAAACCTGCAAGTGTAAAAAAGCAATAATGCCATAGTCATTTAATGGATGAAACACTGTGGTTGTCGCACTAGGACATAATTGTGGTGGATGTATCAAATCAGTTGAAAATACTGATGTCAAACACTGTGTATTAATCATACCGTAAGTTCACAGTGAATACTGTCTTTCTCTTTAATTACTAGATTGCTAGCCATGCATTAAATTAAATCATATGTTTTAAGTAGCTAAGTGAAATTCTGAGTCTTACATTTAAACGTGTGTCCAGGTTATACACAAAGTAGAAGATACTAGGCTGGAACTAGTCTAGTTCTTTCTTAAAATATGTAACTTAGTACCACTGAATTTCTGTCTTTTTTTCCCTAAAATTTCTAGGCTGTCTCAAAGTATTTCAGCTTAAATGTAGGGTAACCACTGTAATACTAGCTTGAAATAAAGCCCTAAAAGGTAGAATTTACTTGTCTGAGAGGCAGTTCTTACTAAGATGCAGTTAGTTTACATTTTAAGTTCCGTGTGCATTGCTGGTTTTATTCTGACCTTCATCTAAATGACCACAGACAAGGTGGTTTTGCAGTTAGACCATATGCTCTTCTGAACAGACTGCAATGTCTGTTTTTTTCTTTTAAACTATTACGCTGCAGGAAATCCCAAAGTGTTCTTATTCCCCATCAAAACTGTAAGGTGTCTTCTCCCTCATCTCTGTTTGCAAGACACAGTACTCTACCAGTTTGACAATGCGGGGGAGTGGAAAATCAGTTTGACGTGAAAGGTGATTCAGTAGTTGAAATGAACACAGTCCAGTGGGCTGCATAGTTTGTGATGTAACAGTGATCGTGTACTCTTACAGTATTATTAAGGTGCTTTAAAAATACCACTGCCTGCGAATATCACCTTGTCTAAACAGGTGAACTGATACATCTTTAGAAAAAGGGAGTTACTGGGGTAGTAAACCAGTAATTCAGAAACAGATGCTTTAAATTTAATGCTTTTAGTATTAAGGAAGTAATCAGCAACTGTGGTAGTCAAGCTTAGAGAGCATCTTACTTTATAGCCATGTCCGCCATAATCTTTCCAGGAAATTTGAAATGGTCTGACTTTCCTGCGCTCTTTGTTACAAACTATCAGTAAGCATCTCTCCGTATTATAAAAAACTCCTACATTTTCTAGTATAATTTAGCTTCCCTAGCAAACACTGCGGTAGAGCAGGTCTGTGATTTTGGGGGAGAAAATACTCAAATGCAGGATACATTTGGTTGCACATCACTACTAAAGCTAAAGCTATGGTGCCTACAATGGTAATGCCGAAGTGGACAAACAGTATTAATTTTATAAAATATCTTTTAAAACCAAAAATTATGCTGGCTTTCTGCCCCACTGAACATGGAGTGGATGACAACCCCATGGCAAGGCAAATCTCAGAGATGAAGGAGCAGTACAACTCCGATACCAGGAAGCAAAGTATCTCCAAAGCGTGCATGAGATAATCAATGGGAGGGGTGGTCCTATATGGCAAGAAGTGTTCAAGGGCTGAAAAAGAAGAAATACAGGATTAAGACTGTACCACCAACCTCCTAGTCAGGATGGCAACAGTGAACTTAATAGGAGATTGGTTGCTAATTCAGTTAGCAAAATAGTAAAGGGCAAGATACCTCAATGCTGGTTACAGAAATACAGTAACACACTGGGATACGTGGAAAGAAATTCTAGGCAACATGAATGATGGCTGGACTTGATGATCTTAAAGGTCTTTTCCAACCTAGACGATACTGTGATTCTATGATTCTAAATGAAACAGAGAAATTAAAAGGAACGCGAGGGAGAGCTGAAAGGCAAGGTGAAAAAAGAGATTCTCATACAGCTGCAGCATAGCAATATATATATATCTACATGTATATATGCGTACATACACACATCATGGGCTATTTAAACCTTTTCTCCATGTGCTTAAATCTCTGCTGCCACTACCAGGAAGACTTTTGCTCTCACTGCTCCGTATTGTTCCATTTTCAAGATTATGACCCCGCTTTAGGCTGTGCCTATTTCACAGCTGGATTTCTGTCAGGTTCACAACTTGCCTTGTCATTGCTGCATCTGTGAAGTGCGCATGCCGACTTAGCTTTTACTCTCTATGTTTTAGACTTTCAACTATGAATGCTGCTAAAAAAATTGAGTTGGAAAACTTAAAGTTGTCAGTGTATGGACAAAACTTCTAATTAAAGAAATGCTGCTTTGTCAATCAATCTTTCAGTATGGATCATTTAATAACGGAAAGAACTTTAATGAATAAATCTTCATAACTGTAGATATGCCTAACGCTTTTTCTTGGCTAAAAAAAGAAGGATTCAAACATGAGAGCTTTGTTATTTTTCATTGATGTGGGCTGCGTACATCTTTCTGCCTTCTTGTTTTTAGGCCTGAGGAGTTCCTACGCTAGTCAGCACAGTCAGCTAGGACCAGAATTGCGATCAGCCGTATCTCCGGACTTGCACATCACCCCTATCTATGAAGGCAGAACTTACTACAGTCCAGTCTACCGTAGTCCGAATCATGGAACTATCGAGCTCCACCAGGGATCCCAGTCAGCGCTGTATCGAACCGGGTCAGGTGGGTGAAGGGCTTCCATACGCTTCCATGGGCTGTGTCCCAGAGTCATGCTGCATTCACCTTCTGGAGTTTTGCTGGAACCTAGGGCATAGAGGAGAATATACATGAGATATGTAGTGCCAGTTTAAAAGGAAAAACTAGATGCTATAAATTAATGGAGGTAGAAATTAGAGTTGAAGGACTTAAAATAACCAGCAGGAATTAAAAAGCTTTTGTGATGTTTGCAAGAAGTACTTGGGGCTATTTATTTATCAGTGTCAGCTTAGGTCAGAATATTTTCTGTTTGATATCACACACTCGGGTACATCCAAGCAAAGTGTATTTCGTGACACAAAAAATTGATTGCTTCCTCTTGCATTCTCTGTGCATCGTTCTCTTACGAATTGAGTTTTTTCTTTTTTTTTTTTATTCATCAATACAGTAAAATGATAGCTCGCACACTTAAATTACCTACCCATCTTTCACAGTAAAAATACTGGGTTTATGCAACTTCTCAGCAAAGCATAATGTTAAAGTACTGTATGTGAAGATTGTATATTGAAACTGAAATACTTCTATAGTATTTCATAGAATTGCTACTCATATATTATGAAGTGCAAAGGCATTAGTATTAGAACTGATTTTCTGTAAAGAGAAAATCATTTTTATAGTGGAGTAATTTTCAAAAACTCTCAAAATATTAGAGTGATTTAACCAAGTAATTCTCTAGAAATATTTATAGAGAAGTGTCTGATTCTTATGTCACGTTTTCACACATTTGAAAATTGCTTTTTGATGTTTTTTAATGTAACTGCAATACTAAGAGTATGGAATGTTGAAGGAGGCAACAGTTTTTGCAGTTCTCCTGTCCTCTACAACCTAGAGTAAACAAGTTTGTCAGGATGTGCTGATGAGGAAATATAGCTAGAAATTGGGATTCTCTATTTACTTGTCTACCTAATATCACTTACCTTGGAAGAACAAAAGCTACCACAACAGCTCTGCTAATTCAGAAAGATACATGTTCCTGGTTTTGAAGCGGTCAGCTTAATCTTAGAAATCATCCTCTTGTTAGTTTTTTGTCAGAGAAAATGCACGTGTACTTGGGAAATGGAAAATACCATCTAAACTACATAAATTTTTGTTTATTTATTTTTCCTTTTTCTTTTTAGTACAATCGGGAAATTGACGTTAATGTTAGTAATTGAATTTTATTATAAATCTTGAAAACATTTTGCATCCTGATTTCTGCTTACTGGCACAAGATGCGTTTCTTACTTTAAATACTTTTTGAGGCAAGCTGAGGCATAAGCCTGATTGCAGCAGACCTTTAGTTCTGTAGCTAACCTCCTTGTCTTCCCCGGGACATTGAGTGACTGCTCCCTTAAATCTGGTGAGAGCTTTCAATATTGAGTGCTGTACACGTTTTTAAGACTGGTTTATTTATTTTATTTTTTGCTTACACTTTTAACTACGTATTGCCTCTTCTCTTCAATAGGCATTTGTTACCTAGTTTGTTTTAATACTGATTTTATACTAGGAGTCGGAAATCTGCAAAGATCATCCAGTCAGCGTAGCACACTCACATACCAAAGAAATAATTATGCCCTGAACACAACAGCTACCTATGCGGAACCCTACAGGTCAATGCAGTATCGACTGGCAGAGTCCAGCTACAGCAGGCTGCAGCACGCGGCGCCCGCCGACGAGGGCACCACGCGATCTCCGTCCATAGACAGCATCCAGAAGGACCCCAGGCAAGTCCTCTTGTGCGTTAGAGGGTCATACGTACTTGCCGCAATCAGATTTTTAATACATTCCTCGAATATGTGGCACTTTGCATGTATTCCAGTTTTACATTGTTTAAAGAATCGTGACTAATTTAGGTATTAAGATCTATACCTTTATAGCCAAAGTACTTGTTACAGTAAGAAAGAGCAACTTGTATGCATTTAGTTATTATTGCATTTTTCTTCCATGTTTATTTTCATGTAGAAGTTGTTATAGGAAAGACGAATTTAATGAGAATTGACTGGATTATTCCAAATATTTTTGAGTAACTCTACAGAGCAACCTGTAATACTGTAGTAAGTTTTCTCTTTATGGGAATGGGAATCTGGATTTGGACATTAGAAAGTTCATACCTAATTTATTTGAATGAATTTTTTGTGAGCAGCCTGCTTAAGTTTCCGAACAACGTAAGCTTAAAAATGAGGTATAAATGTACCATTTTGAAAGCGAATACACATTCATATTTTTAAAACAGTTACTAGTTTGATGCTATAAATGTATGTACACAGTGTGGGCATGTGACAAGTGTAATGTTATTGCTACAATTTAGTAGAGACACCATTCATTAAAACCTTGTATTTTAAAATGGGAATATCAAATGGGAATATCCGGTACTGCTTATCTTCAGTGTGGTATGTGATTGCCAGAAATTCCAGCCCCTCCTCAGCGCCAGTCCATCGGGGCGGCTGCTGGAGGCTCCGTGTGCTGACAGCATGTGGCCGGGTTAGAGACCCCCGGGTTAGAGACCTCGCGCCGCCGGGGATGGGCTCCAGGGGCACTCGGGGTGCTCATATGGGAACATCGGGGCACCAAGTACACTTTGAAAGAGGAGAGCCAATAGCTATGGCAGACCAGAGTCTGACACTGAAGTCCTTGGGGCCTCCTGTGTTCCAACGGCTCACAGCACAATTCAGGCGTTCTCCAGTTTGGCCCTGCCCTTCAGTCTCGAAAAGAAAAGCACTGTCTCTAATAGATCTTGTTGTTCTGCTCAGTAGTGGAAATTAATGTATTTCTTTTTTTAAATAGATACTGAGAGGCTGGATTAATTTCATTTAACTGAAGGGTACAGTCATCTAAATGATGTTGATAGGATATTCTTACCTCTGAGTAACGCTTGCCAGCTGCATGCTACTGCTGGCCTACGCTGGTGGGGTTTACAAGAAAAGTTACTTATAATAGGGATGCTTCGCATTCATAACAAGGAACTTTAAAGAAATTCTGGCTCAGTTTTCATTGCTGATGCACCTTCTTATCTTGCAATTTCACAGTGGAATAATTTTCCCTTACGTTTTAATCTGTTCCACTTTTGTGCTTTGCAGATGGTGCCGTCGCCAAGGTTGGGTTAGTGTGTTACCAGAGCCTCCGCGCTGTTAGAGCACGTTGCTCTAGAGTAACAGCAAGGGAGCACTCGGAAAGCTACTGGTTTTATTAGAAAGGCAGTTTTCCCTACGTTCTTGCTGTCATTAGTATGGAGAAATAAACCTCTAAGTTGTTGAGCAGTTCGAAGCAGGCACGTAACTGAACTTTCCCATGTTGGTGACTGTAGGAACTGGGAGAGACCCAGCTGGCCGGGCTAGCATTAGCCTTTGAATAGCTCCCAAAATGCTAGTCTTGGAACATCCTTTTCTTTCCCATGCTCAAAAATCCAAGTAAATTAAAAAAAAAAAAACAACTTAGATACTACTTTTTTTTTCCCCTCAATCTTCCTTTACAGAAGGAAAATAGCCCAGCAAATACTAATGGGTATATTTCTAAATCTGTGAATTTGGCATGAATATGTTTATTGACTTTTCCAGGATTTGTGTGCAGAAAATGATTTTATTTAATGAAGGAGATATGATTTTAGTGGTTTTAAGTTTATAATCGCTGAATAACTCAAACTATGCAAACTTCCTACATTATCTCATGATGATAAATTTCAGGCTGCGCAGATTTGTTGAAGTATAATTGACTTCCGACTAGGAAGGACATTGAGCATTAAAAATAAAAAATGTGGTGTCCCCAAGCGGCATTCTTAAGTTGATACCTGTTGCATTATATATTTAAGTTTTGGGAGATTTATGTAGGTTTGAGAGTTTGGGTTGGTATAACTTTAGTATATATGTATTTGTGTGATCAACAACCAAGCTAACTGTAGAACACAGGATATAAAGCATCCTTTTCCAATTGGAAGACTAAAAGGTGATGTGGCTCGTAGTTATTCTAATATATCTGTTTTTCCTCCTAGCCCTGGTATTCCAGAACAAAACCAGAATTGCTGAAAACTCTTAAGAGGTTCTAGTAATTCTACTTAGATATAAGCAACCCATTTATAACTAATGCCCTCTCTTGAATGTGTTCGTCTCCTGAAGGGAGTTTGCTTGGCGAGATCCAGAGCTGCCTGAAGTCATTCACATGCTGCAGCACCAGTTCCCCTCGGTGCAGGCGAACGCGGCCGCCTACCTCCAGCATCTCTGCTTTGGAGACAACAAAGTGAAAACCGAGGTACTGTGCCCAGCGCCTTTCTCTTCCTCGGGAAACCGTGAAGGAAAAACTAGACCTCTCGCCACTTCGGGGTTTTGTCATCATAACACAGTATTTTGGACCCTTTTGGGTTTATGTTTGTACCAGATGTACGACACTATTAGGGTACCTAGGTGTGTGTAATTACACACACACACAGAGATTTTTCTGTCATAAGCGGCTGCATGGAAATTACATGAAAATATTTACGTTCACATAGTGTAATGTAGCAGAACTGTAAAGTACGTTTATCAGAGCCTGTTTCTGTGTAACCTGCTGATGACTGGAGACTAAGGAAAACAGGAATTCTGGAAGGCTTTCCACTGGTTTTGATCAAGATATTTTAAGTCATCGTAGGGAATGAGTGAACTGCCAAGCAAAGGAAAGAAATCCAACCCTAGAAATATATAGAGGCTAGTATTTATGTCAATAAGATGTAGAGGAAGGATGTATCTGAGTGAAAATTTAGATTATTGTTGAAATTTCTAGAAACTGTTTGCATTGGAAGAGCTGCTCTTTTTGCAGAGCAGCTATGAGCTATTGATCTGAAGGAATTTGCTTTTTCATTTGTATCATATGTGTGTGTTATCTGTTATTTTCAGTATGAATGTTATTTATGTTCATGAAATGTTGGTGCAACTTTTATAAGAAGATAGCCCAACATAATTCACTGCTGCTGGAAGGCAAATGATCACAGTGATAATGAGTAGACAGATTTATAGGTAGTCTTGCTGTTTTATAAGGGACCTGACAGTTTATTTAGGAATTGTTGGGATATTATTGTCTGCAAATATTCATCTACCAGGAGATCTTATGTTTCTTCACTGCTTCGATTTTCATTGTTACAGAATTTGTTTTAGAAATTATGGAATGTCTGCTTTAATTTTTTTCAAAAGGACACAAACTAAAAGAAATGTGCCAAAGTTTAAGTAGAAGTTGAATGTGGCTCTAACATGTATGTCATGTATGAAGTGGTGTCTCAACTGCTTATCATTAGAATCAATGATAGAATTAGAATTAGAACTGTTTAGCATTAGAAATATTTGATGTTTTAAAATTGGTTCAGGTAATAAAGAATTATAGACATATTATACCTTATAATCAAGCTTATAAAACCTTATCCAAAGAAAAAGGTCGTCTTTTGATTTAGAAGACAAGATGAGTTGCGGTAGCCAGAGAGACAACTGTAAATGCAGACTGCCTTCCACTTAGTGCATGGAATTTTGGAACAGAAAATTTCTCCTTTTCAAACAGGGCAGATTTATGTACTGGCACAGTTATTTCTTTTGAATGGCAATAATCTGCTGTTATAAATTCTTAGAATACTATGACAGAAAGAATGTCTGGCTTCTAGGAGAGGAGAATATTGCTGGGCTTTTGGGACGGTGAGCCTTATGCCAGTGTTTCGAGCCGAGGCTTTCGGTCTCTTACGAAGCAGCTGTCCCCTGGGTTTGGGAAACGTGATGGGATCGCGGCAGTGGGGAAGCTGCAGAGCGTGTGCCCTTTGGAGCAGAGGCCAGCACAAGGAACTAGCTGGAATGGGAAAGGATCATAATTATTTTAGTGACAAATTTGGTAAAACGTTATTTGAGGACTGCTTTTGTATTTTCATTCATTATTTACATTTATTATTTTATTGTTCTGGTAAAGACCAGATTAATTTGCTAGAGCATTAAGGATATTAAAGGCCTAGCAAAATGAACTAGAATTTACTAGAACAGTCTTTACCATTTAAATTAGCTATGAAACTACACAGAATGAATAAATTACACTTCCGTGTAATGAATATCCATATGTAAATACATACAATACTGATATATTAGTCCATGAATGTACCATTTTACAAGAATTCTGATTTTGCAAGAATTCTGATTTTTTCAATTTAGAAATTGAAATGTCTGTTCAAACTTGCAGCAGCTGCTACATCTTAAAGTAGTTAATGACTCAGCAAAATACAAATCTTAAGAATGGATTTCTAGTTCAGTTTTATTTTGAATTATATACACAAAAACTATCTCATCAAGTGTTGAGTACAGATTGAAAAAATGATAAAGCTATTTTGTCATTCATAACTTGTACGTGTATTATGGGTGTGTGGCGTACGTGTAGTGTTTGATGTGCTGTATTGACATACAAGAGGGAGATTTAACTGAAAAGTCTGAATAGTTACTTGTTGATTCATTATTTAGTAACAGAAATAATAATGATTTGCCTAGAAAAAAGAACCAACTCTTTACATTATTTTTTTTTATAGCATCCTGTATGCTTTCAATGTAGTCTGCATCAAATAAATAATCTCTAAGGTAATATTCATTCCCTAGCTACAGAAATCTTGCCAGGTGAATAACTTTAAGCTTGAAGTCGACTGAATGCCGTTAGATACAGACTCCTGCTGGCTTTTGGCGTAGCAGTGGTATGTCTAATTGATCATCGCTGAACTCTGTCCCCATGACTTGTAACTTACATGGCAGATATATCTAGGTGTGTAAATATGGGTTTCCTTTTGAAAAATACACATTTTAAAGAGAGGCCTAAAAAATCTCCAAGTCACCAGTCTTTCATTTTATTTCTTTTCCTCTACTTAAGAGGTGACAGGTAAAAATTACACACAGTGATTTCAAACACAGTTGTTCCAAGACCTTGCATTTCAATTGTTTTTTTCCAAGCCTCCTCAATTGGGCTCTTTTAAGGTGTGCATAAAGGTATTAAGCTACCCAGTGCAATTTTCAAGAATGTGATGGAGAGAAGGTTTATTTTGTAAATATTTCAGAATCCTAAAATACTTGAATCTTTTATCATTTCTGTAAGTTATTTTGAACAAGGAAAAGTACTACACAGAAAGATGATCTCAAAATCCAACGTTAACATTTTTTAAAAAATACATAATGACAACGAAATGCAACTAACTTGCTTAAAGCAAACAATATAAAAATTTCTTTTGTTTTATGAAATTTCTGCAGAGTAGACCTTCTTTTTAAAAAGAACTTCAGATATTCCGATAGGACTGGATATATGTTAATTTGAACTGATTTGTGTGTGTGTAGTTAGGTATAACAGTTTGCATTTAAATCTTTGCAACTTAATATTCTCTACAAAGATATTCCAAGGAATAGGAAATTACTTTAAAAACTGCATTACTGGCAAACAAAACTTCAGCAGTAACAATTCTTCTCTGAACACAGCCAATGGCTGAAAGTGTCCATCAGCATTTCCAACAAGGATGTGAGTGCTTCACGGGAATTTTCAGTACAGTGAAAAAATCGAGTTACTAAGATTTACCAACAATATTTCTTCTTGAAGTAGAACGGAATGTACTGTTTTTATAAAGGTAAAGCCTTTTAGATCTGTAGAGTGAAATGAGTGGAATCACTGGGTGCTGATGTTCCCGACATTCCATGTTCTAGGTGTGTAGGCTGGGAGGAATCAAGCACCTGGTTGATCTCCTGGATCACAGAGTCCTGGAAGTTCAGAAGAATGCGTGTGGTGCACTCAGAAACCTGGTTTATGGCAAGTCTACTGATGAAAACAAAATAGCAATGAAGAATGTTGGTGGGATACCTGCCCTTTTACGATTGTTGAGAAAATCTGTCGATGCTGAAATCAAAGAGCTTGTAACGGGTAAGTTGTGAATAGAAACAGGCAGAGAACTATAATACAGATTATTTTTCTGAAGTGGACGAGGCTGGAATAACAGTTAAGTGACTGGAATTGAGTATATCGATCGGACTTTTATTTGTGCATTGGTATTTTTTGTGAATACAACATCGCTTATTTTGATTACTGACAGTTAAAAGTATTAGCATAAAGGTATAGATTCACTGGCAGAAGTGAATCTTGAGCTCCACTTAGGGTAAATTTTCCCCTGGTGTGGTTCTCCTATGTACACAGCCAGGTGTCAGACAGATATTTCTTTATTGACTCCTAACCCTTGTTTTATTCCAGGCTCTTTTTTATCATCTGCTGACAACAGTTTTAAGTAAGATCTTGTAGAATTTATAAGATGTACCCAGACTATGTAAGTGTATGTTGAAGTAAGTCAGAAAATTGCAAGTATGGAAATTATAGGAGCATCTCAGTGCGCAGAGTGACAGGAAGCGACTGTGTGCACTCCCAGCATTACAAGTGTGAGGCAGCAGATTTAGCTTATAACCCATGAACCTGCTTGGCACTTGATGCAGACAGAAAGTGCAGAAATAATAAATGATTTGCACTTCTAACACATGAACGCACTTCATTTCCATCAAAACAAGGTGGAATTGTTTGGTACTGCATACAGCTGCTGTCTCCTTCTCTTAATATGGGAGTGATTTGTCTATGAAGGTTTTAGGGGATTGAAAAATATGCGAGGATAGAGAAAAGTGGTTTTCACTTCCTTTAAATAGTTCCTCTTTCAAGTTTTAGTAGCTCCCTCGTTTGATTTTGTTAAGCTCCGAAGCTTAACTAATACCTGCTAAACAAAGCCACCCAACAGGGCTCGAGTCAGAGGTGAGAGAGGTGTCATCCCGGGAGCCTCTCCAAGTTCTCTTTAGAAAAGCTATTAAGTAGAGAGAGGACTCTGTACAGAAGGTATCCAAAGTCTTTAAGTTCATATGCAGGCTGTTTTCCTGAAGTATTTTCCACATAAGCAAGCATTAAGATTACCTGCAGCTTTCATGTTCTCTCTAGAAACATACTGTTTTTCCTTAAGAAGTTATGTAAATGGAATACTTAAAGCTAGAATTACACATTAGCTGTCTTGTCTGCTCTACAGAATTCATGTTTATGTATCAAAAATACTTGTGCTTTTAAGATGTTAGGGATGATTCCGCAGACAAAGCCGAAGTCAAATTCTTAATTAAGAAGGTATTTAGTTGCTACTAAAAAAAACCAAAAACTCTACTCTGTTATCTTTCAAAAAAAATATAGCACATCATCTGTAAGTATAAAGATAATTCAAATTAAACACCATATTTATTTGAAAAATAAATAAAAATTACTACTTCAGAAAAAGTGACTCTTACTTTTTAACACACATATTTTAGATTTTTTTTTAGCAGCTACAACAAAATGGAAAGTTTTGGCCTAATTGTCTTCTGGCTAAGTCAGTGGCATTGACTTCTGTTAGAGTTCGACCAATGCTGGGTGCTGAAGAAGAATCCACTGCAGATTTGGAGAGCTTAGGAATTTTCAAATGCTTCTATAAATAGCAATATAAAGAAAAGAAGTGGGAAAGATACAATGATTATTTGTTCAATAATTAAAAAACTCCGCCTATGTCAGATCTAAAACTAGCAAACCACACCCAGCTTACTTTGTGTTACCGGATTAAAGTAACGTAGATACAGATAAATTAGTATCAGTCTACACCACTAGAAACCCTAATGTCTGATATCTAGTTTAAAATTAGCACTATTCATTACTGCAGTAGTTTATTCATAATTTTTCGTATAAAGTGGATTTTCCAGTGTAACATTTCTTGATGAAGTACGGTGCTTCTCTTTTTCCTGAGGATGGTCTTTCTTCCTCACTCAGTGAATTCTCCTTTCGTTGTTAGCAGTATCAATTTCCTTTGAAAAACAACAGGTCTATCTGCTGTCATCGCAAGTGAAATTCATCCAGTTTACTTTAATATGCAGTTAGATAGATGAAAACTTTATCCCACATAAGTGAAATTAGAATAACAAACTTCTTGCAATCTGTATAGATATTTTTCACATGAATTCATTTGTATAAAATTTGTGAGGAATTATTTAGTCAAAAGCAATCTTTTAACCTCAGAAATTATTTGGGAACGTGCCCTAAGGATTAACTCTGCTAAATTTGAAAAGCTAGCATATTGGGGGAGGGCTTAATGGCACAAATATGTTTTAGAGGAGTTAGAAAGCAGTAGGAATACGGGGATCTATATTTAATTAACAGTAGCTGAAATGACAAGATTGAAATGCAGAGATAAAGATGTGGAAAACGAATAGAAAGTTACATTAAAAAACATAGAAAGCTTAATTGCAAAACCCCAAGAATGTTTTAAGAGGGAAGCAAGTCATCTTTTTAATGGTTGTAGATTATTCTTAAAGGGTTAAATTAAATTATTAAATTATTCTTAATTAATTCTTAAATACTTAAAGGGTGGGTGTCAGGAGGATGGGGCCAGGCTCTTTTCAATGGTGCCCAGTGACAGGACAAGAGGTAATGGGTACAAACTTGAGCATAGGAAGTTCCATCTCAACATGAGGAGGAACTTCTTTCCTTTGAGGGTGGCAGAGCACTGGCACAGGCTGCCCAGAGAGGTGGTGGAGTCGCCATCTCTGGAGACATTCAAAACCCGCCTTGACGCGTTCCTGTGTAACCTGCTCTAAGGTGACCCTGCACTGGCAGGGGGTTGGACTTGATGATCTCCAGAGGTCCCTTCCAACCCTATGATTCTATGATTCTATCTATGATTCAGAAAATAAAATGTGCTACATCACCTTTCATAATCATTAAATGAAAATGAAGTAATACATTTTTTTTTTGAAGTCTTTAAAAGTTGTGCTTTGGAGTGCATTGGATCACTCTTCGCCGAGCTCGCCCCAACCGCCTGCAGTTGCGTTGCCCCCGCAGTCCGAGTGCCCTTGGAAGGGAAACCGCTCGCTTGGGTAACTCCAACAGTGCGCGCAGGAACGGTACTTTAGCTTGGTCATCTCTGAGAGCTGCAAGGGTCAGAACTTCAGGCAAAAATAGGGCAGGCAGTCCCTGATCAAAAAAAGAAAACAAAAAGACCTGCTTTTCATTGGAACTGCAGAAGCTTTCTCATACGGCATTTTGAACTCTCCTGCAAAGCTCACTGATTTTTTTTTTTATTATTATTATTATTTTTCCCATGGTGCTGTTACTGCTGATTTCCTTCCTCCGTTAAGAGTTATTCGTGCTTGGTAACACTGATACCTTTTCAACTTTAGCCTTCTCTTCTCAGGTTTTCCTCACCTCTAGGCAATGTCAGGCACTGATAGTGGTTTGTGATTTTTCTGCTGTATTTTATAGTACGTTCACAGACTAAGCAAGAAACATGAGGCCAGCTGAAGGGATCAGTTGCATCTTATACAGAGTACGGTGTAACACGTGTAGGGAGCAGAAGCTCCTCTCCTTCAAACCCGGACATGCTGGGGACAGTAGGGATCTGCTGGGGTGGGTGAATGGACTCAGCACTTCTTGCTGCACAGAGCTGTTTGAATGGGATGTCCACCAGTCTTCCAGAATGAGGGAAATTGCAGCTAATAGCTGCAAAATTGAAAAATAAATTCAGAGGAAATTCATCCTCTGCCTACGGTTTCAAACTGTCTGTTTGGACTTTGGCAGATGATTCTGTAACAGTTAAATACTTGTTTTTAAGTGTGCCTCCACAACCATGAGGAATAAAAAGGCAACTGTTACTTAAATGGCATACAAAATTATACTGTAATCCCAGAAGTCTCTTCGACCTTAACACAGCATTGTACTAGCTCCTACCACCATTTTCCTTATCTTTCAGTGGAAACTTCCCAAATTATAACTGCCTTTGCCTCCAGGGTTTATTTCTAAGAAGCTTTAAACTTGGTCCCCAATGGTCTTAAAAGAAGCACTGTGCAAATAATGAGATTGTATTCTCATTTTTAACATGGAGACTAAAGGGCTGTGTAATACACAGTTTTACTTTGTAAAATAAAGAGCTGAAGACTTCTCCCAAATTAAAAAATAGAATGTGCTGGTGAGAGCTTTTGCCTTCACATAATGACCGCAGGGGTAATAAATCATTAATCATTTAATCAAGCTACCTCCTTGAGAGTCCAGCTTCTGGGCATGTTTTGACGTAGTTACTCATTGAACTCCAGTGGTTTGCCATTGGAACGCTCACAGGCTGATCCGCACGGACAAGTCAATATGGCCAAAGTGTCACGGGCCTCTTGGAGGGCTCGAGCTTGGGGGATCCTGCGGCTGGTCTCTTCTGTGCCATCGTGCCCACACATGAAAAGCGATGCTGCTGGCTGCTCTTGTCTGATTTCTCCACAAGGCCCTGGGGTGGTGTTGCTCTGGAACACGGCAGGGGGTGCCATGTCCCTGTGGGTGGAGCAAGGGTGGCCATGGCCAACTGCACAGGTGCCGCAGTGCCTGGGCGCGGGGTGTCCTGGCTTCTGCTGCCTCTGCGCCTCAGACAGCGCCCGCGGCCCCGGCTCTGCCGCCAGCTGCGGGCCAGACGGCGTTTCGAGGCAGTTGGTGCTGTAAGGCTGGGGGCTTTGCCTCCACGTGAGTAACAAACAGTGAGATTTTCAAAGCTGGGTCGCACAGAGTCGAGCGTGCTATTTCCCTCTCTGCGTTAGGTAACTAATAGTAGTCTGAGACTCAAAATAGAATTTTTCTCTTGCATAACTTGCTTTAACAACAAATGTTTGGGGGGCGGGGAGGAGGTTTAGGTGAGATCTCATTTCTAGTTTGCATCACAAATTGCATGAAATAAGGTTTCAAAAACTTAATGCTTTAGGCCAGTGAAGCATTTAGATTTCTCAGTTAGTTACCCATGAAGTACTCTTCTGTGGCTGTAAGTGCTTGCTAAAGAAGAGATTTATGGCATGAAATTGGATATGGATTTGAAATAGCTTGCTTTATGTAATCAAACTACTAAACCTGAGGAATAAGTAAACTTCAGCTTATTTTGAGTGTGTAAATGTGGTGCAACACAAAGTTTGGTGAAGCTGCAAACAGCTTTTGAGAATCACTCAAAACTTTTATGAAAAAACCCTACACAACTTTAAAGAGTATTTTTTTTTTTAAATTATTTTTTTATTTCCCAGTTTGTAACCAATTCTCTTTTGTTACTGGAAGTCTTGCTGTACAGGAGTTGGAGTCAAAAGTCATAAATAATACTTTTAACGTGGCTCTAAAATGGGTCTGTGATGGCATTAAAAGTATCAATAATCTCTGAACACTTTAACATGTGACATATCCATTGCTGTAGATTTTTCATCTTTAGTTCCTCAGGGTTATCAGACCGCCAAGAAGATAGTTTGCTGTTTACAAATTAATTTATTCTTTTGTTCTATGTCAAACTATTGGAAGGAAATGTGTGATTTTCACAGAAGTAATGTTTCTGTGAAATAGCTGGTGATTTTAAAAGTAACCAGACAGTGGGTACAAGGAAGAAGTCGGGTTGTTCAGCAGGTGATCTGTCGCACAGGAGGTCCCTAAGTGAACGGGAGAGGTGCGGTGCTGGGAGAATGAAGGTTGCGTGGGCAGAGGGCCTGCAACGTGCTGCGGCAGAGCTCTGGCTCTGTGCTCCTCAGGTCAGAATTTCTAGGAACCACCGTGCGACACATTCAGTACCGGGCTGCCTGTGTCACAACTGGAAATCAGGACAGCCAGGTCCTCCTCAGGTATCTATCCCCCCCTATGTTATTTTACTGAAGAGAAAAAGGACCTTTCATGCAAAGACTTTTCTTTCTTATCTTTGTGTGGCTGTGTTAAAAAGTTTTGCTGTCTTTAAAAACTTTTTTGGTTTTATAAACTCTTGTAACTTTTACTGTCTCGTGCCCCTGTAATTTATTTCTGAGGAAACTAAATGTTCAGGATCTTGTCAAACTGAAAATGTATGGTTTATAGTAGCAATTTTATCGGGCTATTGCGGAAATGCTGTTTAATGTGTTTTGCTGAGTGTACGCAGCTATACTGCCTTACTATTAGTTAAATACTGTATGTGAGGAAACAATTGAGAGTATGATGAGTACCTGGTGAGCATTTAGATGCAGGTTAAGCTGTGTTTCATAGTGAAAAAGATGTCTAAATGCCATATTTAGCATATTACTTGCATATACAGTTCTGCTGATAATTTATGTCAGATCTCATACTTCTGTGTTTGAATGTCTTGTAAGAAGACAGTGAAGCAGAGGAGGGAACTATAGAATTCTGCCTGAGGATAAGAGATCGATAGCAGTTTCATTTGACTAAAAGGTGAACGTAAAACACTCTCCACTTCTTGCTGTAGTCTCCAGGAAGAAAGTCTCTGTAGGATTTTTACATGAGCTCTTGTATGTTTAGCTGTGCACTTAAGTATCTGATATCCCAGGCATACAATGCAAGAAAGCAGTAATGTCACTGCAGGCCATTCTTCCCATGTTTATCATTGGAAAAACCAAACCATTTCCCCCCTCCATTGTTCATCTTGCATTCCTCCTTTTTGGATTCTGGCTTTTCAGGTTCCACCTGATCTAGAATCATACCACATCACACACTCAGGACCTTTGCTGAAAACTCTTGAATGGCTACCACCCATCTGCCAATCTTCCTTCTTTGTCATTTTTTCAGAAAATACTCCACAAGATCTCATGTTTGCAAAACGCTGGTGATCTTTCAGCCATGGTGTTCATAGATTTGGGTTATTCTCACTTAATTTTTGCTCCTGTATTCTTATGACCTTTCTTTTCTCTGTTAACTTCTGCCTGCAAAGTTGTAGAGATTTCCGATGTAAACAATCTCTCTTAGGGATATTGCCAAATCTCTTCCATGCTCCTTTTTAAGAAGTAGTTAATAACTTTAATCTCCAAGCTTCATACAAATCGGGATAATGATCTGTTTCTTCCCTCTCCCAAACCTCTTTCTTACAGGGTTGTTGAAGACTCACCCGTCGGCGGTCAGACGTTCATGCCTTTTTTTGAATAGGACAAAGAGTTCAGAAAAATGCCTTATCTCTTGTGATGAATGTGCCTTCTCATCTCAGCCTGCCGGCTGGGGATCAGTTACGCTCACAGAGGGCACATGGTTTCAATGGGTCTGTAAGGAGCATTCTTGGTTTTGAGCTGTAGCTGCCCTTCCATGGGAGGCTGTGCCGATGGCTGCAGCACAACACGCGACACATTTCTCCCCCAGCGCCATGACAGCTCCAGTGGTGACCTCCTCCACAGCACATCTGCAAGTCCAGAGCTTGCTGCTGGCGGTCACCCCTACCTGTCATGTCCACATCAACAGTTATGGAAGGAGGTTACCAGCAGCCGCTTTCTTCAGAGATATTTTTTCTGTTCATGTAAATATTCACGCATTTCCTTCTACGCTGGAGTTCTCCAGGAGAGGAACCAGCTAGTGGTGCAGGGTGCCTCTGCTGCTGGGCAGACTCGGGGAGCAGGGTCACACCTACAGATGTGCCTATAGAAGCAGACATCAATAAAACTCGAGTGAATAGTAAATGACTAAACTACTTCCATTTTTTGTTTTATATGAAGTTTTGTGCTGAATTAATCTGGCAAATCCATTTAGGAACAGAAGTGTCTGCTGTGGCAGGTTTATACCAGCTTTCAGTGATTTGGCATGTTGCCTGGGTACTACAAAAAGAGATTTTTCTTCCCATTGCAGGTAGTCAGTGTGGGACTGATCTTTAGATACCTAAGATACTGGCATTAGAGAGATACAGTGAGCTCGAGGCACACACGATTCAGAAAGACGGAAAGGTGTTGTGCAGTTGAGATGAGTTTGTGGCCTTGCAGGGAATGTTCTTGGGGCTCCTGCAGTGCAGCGGCAGCTTCTCGGGTACCACCATGGCAGCACCTCAGGAGAGAAAGGAGGGACCATCCCCTGTCAGTCAGCATGTGTTTCTGCTCAGGATTTGTCCTTGAGAAGAGTGTTTACTCACGGATGTGCATGTTTTCCTTCCCAGTGGTGTGGAAAACTTAGCTGCTGCTCTGTTAGGGTTATTCCAATTATCATCTCGTGTTCCGACTCGTCCATTGAAGAGCTGCACGGCAGCCAGACAGCTGGAGTGATGGCTGCTGAACAGCTTGTCATCTGGAGTTGAGAAATACTGATTTCAGTCTGTAAAGTGAATCTTTTAATGGCAGCTTTGCTGACTACTTATCAACCGATAATGTTGGAATAATATTAAAGTTACAATGCAGAATAATTATATTTCTTTTGGTTTTGCATAGGTAAATTATCTTTCTCCTGTTTTAAGCGATGTCTCTTAAGTTGTTAGTGTTGCTTTATACTTGTTTGCCAAGTCTTTTCTGACTTGACTGCAATGGAAATCTTTTCTTAAGGGGTTCTCTGGAACTTGTCTTCGTGCGATGCGGTGAAGATGACAATCATTAGGGATGCCCTGTCGACACTAACGAACACTGTGATAGTGCCACATTCCGGATGGAACAGTTCTTCTTTTGATGATGATCATAAAATTAAGTTTCAGACCTCCCTGGTTCTGCGCAATACCACAGGATGCCTGAGGTAATCTGCTGTTCTAGAAGGTTCCCTTTGACAGAGTAATCCTGTTACCCAACAGGCCCTTTTTTTGTACTCTAATTCTGAAGCAAAAGAGTTGCTGCATTCTATAAAGTACATATAGTTCTATCATTTAGGCAGCTTTTGCATTTGGGGTTTTTTCCCATATTAGTAAAATATGAAAAGTACAAAATTAGTTGCTAAGATGCTAACTATAATGGCTAGTGGTTAAATTTTGGTGGCATTTTTATAAATTACAATCGTTGCACTTTCCCCCTATTAAATACTGCAAATTTTGTGGTGTTGTATAGGCCTTGGGGGGGAAATAGGCCTTAGGGGAAAAAATGTGCATTTGGTGATTCTTTATTGTTGTATACATTTAATTATGTTTGTATATGCATATAGATCAGTGAAGAAGTGTTTGACTATTTGATTTGTGGATTTCTGAAACAGCAGTAAGAAGAGAAAAACGTATTCAGAATAATAAAAGGCAAAACTAAAATATCTGAAAAGAGAATTCAAGGGCCGGGGTAGTATATGAGCTATTTCTGTTCATTTGTAGGTTTGTTTGTAATTTTAATTTATTAGATTTCAAATTGTGTTCCATTAAACAGCAGAGGAAGGCCATTGTGTTTAAACAGAACTGGAATTGCTTTTTGTAACCCTTCTAAACTTCAGGATGTTTTCATAAACCACTTCTTTGTTGTTGTCCATGGGGTGGTGTCAAGATGAGGAGCTTCGCGCTGCTTTGATCATGGGGTTGTGCGAGCGTGGCGAGGGGAAGGTGATGCTGGCGGAAGAGCACGTCCCTGGGCCGGCGGTGGCACGGCCGTAGCAGCAGCACTGTCTTCGGTGCGTGTCCGGCCACAGCCTCACCTCCGGTTGGCAGTGCCCGGGCCTCGAAGGCAAACGCTTTCTACATCTACATCCTTTGCTAACGAGGCTGTGCCACAGAACAGATCACTGATGGGTCCCCTTTGGAAAAGGGGCACTGAAGGGTGTTCTAGCAGCGACCAGCTCGGCCGTCAGCCACAGCACCTACAAACCACAGATCTGGGCTTGTACAGCCCGGGGCTTGGGACGGAGAAGGCTGTGGGAAAGGGGTTCTGCTGGTGGCCAGTCTTGGCAGGGAGCCAGCGCTGTCTTGAAATTGCGGTTTGAATCATTTATCTTTTATAAAAATTGAGGGCGGGTTGCTGCACAAAAGGGTATGTTTGCTTTTAACTTCTCAATCAGCTGCATAAAAGACTTCTGCAGACTATGTACTAGAGTGGTTGTGTGTCTGTCTGCAAACACCGTGTTCCTCGTGTTCCTTCGTCGCTTCACCCCGTAGGAACCTGAGCTCGGCGGGGGAAGAGGCTCGGAAGCAGATGAGGTCTTGCGACGGGCTGGTTGACTCTCTGCTGTACGTGATCCACACGTGCGTCAACACCTCCGATTATGACAGCAAGGTGTGTGGACCTTTCTCCTAAGGGATTTTTAGTGCTAAACTACGTGTCTGGTAGGATGCGTTGGGGTTTGTACAGTGTAATTTAGCACTGCGATGGGTTAGCTCAACTGGTCTTCTCTCCCAGCCCCAGCTTACTGACACACAGTCAAATTCTGCTGCATAATGCAGTGCAGCATATTCTGTGTTTTCATTTCATCGGTGTTGAAGTATTCATTCTTCAATAAAATAATAATAAGCTCTTGTCTTTTTCATTCTCAGAATACTAAAAAATAAGCCACTATAGTAGAGATTACCGTTATAAATAATTTCATATTTGAGTGTATCAGGAGAGAGACTGCAATTTTCCCAGAAAAGCAGACAAAGCAATGCCCAAGGCCCAGAATTAGAATTTGGTGCTTGTGCTGCGAATGCCTTTTCGCCTCTTAATTTGTTTGACCTCTACCTAATTTGCTTGGTTTGCTTTATCACCACATAAGAAAGTAACTAATTACATGACATCTTTCTGGTTTGGCTTCAGACAGTGGAAAACTGTGTGTGTACCTTGAGGAACCTTTCTTACCGCTTGGAACTGGAGGTCCCTCAGGCACGTCTGCTAGGAATCAACGAATTGGATGACTTGCTCGGAAAAGAATCGCCTAGCAAAGATTCAGAGCCAAGCTGCTGGGGGAAAAAAAAGAAGAAGAAAAAAAAAACTTCACAGGAGGATCAGGTTTGTCGTTTTCCTTGTATTACAAATATATCAACTGCAGTGTAGCTCATGGTGGGGGGGAGTACATAGCTTGAAGGAAAACTATGATATGTTGAGTGAAAATGTAGAGTTTCACGTAGCTGCCAATCTGTGTTCCTTCCCCAGTGGGATGGAGTTGGCCCCATCCCTGGATTTTCCAAGTCCCCGAAAGGGGTGGAAATGCTATGGCACCCGTCAGTGGTAAAGCCATACCTGACGCTCCTGGCAGAAAGCTCCAATCCGGCTACACTGGAGGGCTCCGCGGGATCGCTCCAGAACCTGTCGGCCGGCAACTGGAAGGTTCGTCAAGTCCTACTCTTCCTCCTATCACTCTGTTTTCACTGGTTTTTTTTATAAGATACTGGAATGTGTTTTTCTAGTACTGTAATTTTCTGTGTGCGCCTGAGCGTTCCTCTCCAGTGTGTCTCACTCCTGCTTCTGTGCTACAGTGATGTTATTTCCACAGTGAAACACAATGACACAGATGGTAGACAGGAAAAGCAATATGGAAATTGGCCTTGAAATTGGTACCATTTACTTTAAATAAACAGAAAAGGCTTTCTTCTGGTGCGTATTAGGTCAAAATAATCTTCTGGCATCTTCCACCTGTGAGTTCTGGTGGGAACATACTGTGAAAATAAGACCATCATAAATAAATTGTTTGTATTTGCTTTATTATTTGTATTATTTCCATACGTTCTTGCCTGTGGCCCTTGCATACTATATGTTAAGAAGCACCACATGAGAATGCTTGATTAATGTTATGTGTTTGTCATGGAGATAGAAATAGAAATGTTAATTGCTTCCTTTTCTTACAGAAAAACAGCTAAGACTTTTTCATTTTATGGCCATTATAAAAAAAAAAAAACCACAACCAAAAAAAAAAACCACAAAACCAACAGTGCTTCCTTTTCAGTAATTTGTCATCTATTAAGGTATTTTGTCTGTTAGACCACTTTTTTAAACATTGCTTTGTAAGAGGAATGAGTGAAAAACGAAAGAGAGACAATCCTTTCTAATAATAGAAAAGATACGTGCTTCATGTCCTGGTTTTGAGGTGAAAAGGACCAACATCCTGTTCAGTAATTTTACTTCTAACGTGGCATCTTTTCTTTGTAAAATAACCCCTAATATACTTTAAAATTACAATCTAGTGAGAGATCATTTCAGTTGTTGTAGAAGTGTGAGTAACTAGAGTTTTACTGTAGTTCGCAGCATACATCCGAGCTGCCGTAAGGAAGGAGAAGGGGCTGCCCATCCTTGTGGAGCTGCTGAGGATGGACAACGACCGAGTTGTTTCCTCCGTGGCCACAGCCTTAAGGAACATGGCGTTGGACGTGCGTAACAAGGAGCTCATCGGTGAGTACAGCCTGCGCTGAAGAGCGCGCCGTTACCCGCGTGTCAGACCTTGTGCTGAAAAGACACCCGGGGGAGGTTCCACCAGTAGGAATAGTGTATGGGATTGCACTAATCATGCCAGTCGTGTCACAGGAATTCATCTTTTTGACAGCAGTAGCTTTTCAGAGTAATAGTGACATTTTAGTTTGTCTTGAGCGTCACGCGTGGCGATCTCTTTACCATGGGTGGAAGTCACCTCAGCTAAACTGCTCTGGACAGGAAACTGCCACTACAAAATCTGGTGGAAAACACAACTACTGCCTTGGAGCTAAATGGCAACCTCCTCAGAGGATTTCAGTGCCCTTCACGTATCTTCAGAGGATAGGACAGCTCTGCTGCCAGCACATCAGTAAATACTTTATTTAACAGTATTGGAGAGGGAGAGAAGCCAAGAAGGCCAACGGAATTCTGGGCTGCACAGGGAAGAGTGTGGCCAGCAGGTCGAGGGAGGTCATTCTCCCCCTCTCCTCTGCACTGGTGAGGCCACAACTGGAATACTGGGTCCAGTTCTGGGCTCCCCAGTTCAAGAGGGACAGGGAACTACTGGAGAGAGTCCAGCGTAGGGAAACAAAGACGACTGAGGGATTGGAGCATCTCCCTTAGGAGGAAAGGCTGAGAGAGCTGGGACTCTTTAGCCTGGAGAAGAGAAGGCTGAGGGGAGACCTTATGAATGTTTACAAGTATCTGAAGGGTGGGTTTAAGGAGGATGGAGCCAGGCTCTTTTCAGTGGTTCCCCGTAACAGGACGAGGGGTAACGGGCACACGCTGGAACATAGGAAGTTCCGATCGGATATGAGGAAAAACTTCTTTAGGGTGAGGGTGCCAGAGCACTGGGACAGGCTGCCCAGGGAGGGTGTGGAGTCCCCTTCTCTGGAGGCTTTCGAGACCCGTCTGGATGCAGTCCTGAGGGATGTGCTCTGGGCAACCCTCCTTTAGCAGGGGAGTTGGGCTAGATGATCTCTAGAGGTCCCTTCCAACTCTGGAATTCCGTGAGAGGGAAGAAATCCTCTCCTAGTAATATATTGACATGAAAACCCAGATACAGAGCAGTATGTATGTGTCTTTGTTGAATTAAGTAATTAGCAAGAGTGCTTGCTGGAAAAACTTACTGTTTCTCTTTTGGCAATTTTAATATTTAATACTTTAAGCATTCATCTGTGCCTTTCTCATCTAGCATTTAAAAAAAAAACCCAAACAACATATTTTCTGCCTTGATCAGGAATCTGAGTCTGTTAGGGCAAGTGTTGAATGTGCCTCACCCTCGGCTCCAGAGTGCTGTGGCCTAAATGAACCCTCCTAATACACGTCATGATCTAAAAAAGTTTCATTTTTGTTACAGAAGCGTTTTGTGTTGTAGACTAGTGGGATAAGTACGTAACAACTATTTATACAGATAAGAGTATCATTATTCTCAAAAAGATAAGCGCAGGTGAACAGAATTTTATTACGTATTTCTGAAGCTTCTCCATCTTGGATGTTCAGAACTTGTTTCCTTGCAGGGTAGGGGTTGCATACGTAAGAAATTAGTAAAAAGAAAATTCTGTTCTATAGCACCAGCCCTATACAGGTCATGCTCAGGTGATATTATCTTTTCAGGATTTTTTTTTCGCTTCCTGGCAGAACTTTTCAGTTCAGGAATTTACCTCCACATGTTCCCTCTTTCTGCCAAAGCCTTAACTATGAAAGGATTATTGGCTTTCCAGATACACTCTGAAAATAATCTTTGTATAAAATACTTTGAGACACGAAGTGTGTCATAAATTACCCCATGCTACTAATCTATTTTATGCAACTTTACAGCCATTGGTAGGGGCAGGGATTAGTGGGTTTACATGGTCTAAACTCTGAAGAAAATAAGAGACTGAGGAGTGCAACAAATACCAATATAAATGGGTATATGCAAGTGTGTGTTGATGAGCCTGCTGCAGGACGGGCAGTGACAGGTACTGCTGCACACAGCGCTGGGGGGGTGCTTCCCAGGGTGTCTGAGAAGTTGTTCCTTTAGTTTGCAGAATTCCTGTTTGGATATTTTTTTTCCTCGGGCACATTAGGCAAATAGATAGTTAACGGCTTTGTGTAAAGTTTATTCGTTAGTCACTGTTAACGTACAAATACATGTCTTGAATAAAATCAATTAATCGTTCAATTAACAGCACCGCCTAAACAGGGAAAACATAATACCTTGGCTTTAGTTCATTTCCCATGTCTGCAGTGTGATGATTCCCACGCATCAGTAACTGAAATCTGAAGGAGTGAGATCTGATCTCTTGGCAGTAACAAATAAGGTGAACAGAGTGTCTGAAAGAAAAAAAAATTCCAGTTGCTGTAAGGGTTTCTTTAACCTTCCCATAAATGAAGCCTAGGAATGTGCAGCACTCCTTCCATCACAATAAATACCGTAACACTTTTCCTGGAATGATTCTGCTTTCCCCAGATAATTCCTGTTTACAGATGCTCCTGTTATAATGCAAAAATGCAACCTCTCGCAGTTTTTAAGCAAAAAGGAACAAAAATAATTCAAAATTTGATCTCTGGTCCCTCTTGACTCTGTGTAAAACGTGAATTCTTGGAAGGTTTCCGTGGGTTTGATCCTGTGTATCTTATTGCTTTCAGATGCACTTTTGTGATGAATTCTATAATTCCAAATCTTAACTACCAAAATGTATTTTTTTCACTTGGTCCTGTTGGTGGGTTTTTATAGGTAAATATGCTATGCGAGATCTGGTTAATCGCCTTCCAGGAGGCAACGGTCCAAGCATCCTGTCTGATGAGACGGTGGCAGCGATCTGCTGCGCTCTGCATGAGGTTACCAGTAAGAACATGGAAAATGCCAAAGCCCTCGCTGATACTGGAGGAATAGAAAAACTGGTGAATATAACAAAAGGACGAGGTGACAGGCAAGTAGGCAACACAGTTCGCAACTAAACTGTTTATTCCATTTAAAATGCTTAAGGATGTGGGAAATGGTTTTTTGAGTAAAATAGGGATCTGCTTTTGTGGTTCTGATCTGAGTAGGTAACGAAGTCTGAATGGCGCTGGGAAGGAGGGGGCAGTTGGTACCAGCGCGTTCTATCTGTTCTCTATCTACAGTTTTTGGAGGCTTTTACAGGTACATGTATTAATTACATTGATGGGGCCTATGCAGGTTAAATGCAGGACATGGACCCATTGGAGCGGGTCCAGCAGAGGGCCACGAAGATGATCAAAGGGCTGGAGCCCCTCTGCTGTGAGGACAGGCTGAGAGAGCTGGGGTTGTTCAGCCTGGAGAAGAGAAGGCTCCGGGGAGACCTTATAGTGGCCTTCCAGTACCTAAAGGGGGCCTACAGGAAGGATGGGGAGGGACCCTTTATCAGGGAGGGTAATGATAGGACGAGGGGTAATGGTTTCCAACTGAAAGAGGGTAGATTTAGATTGGGTATCAGGAAGAAGCTCTTTACTGTGAGGGCGGTGAGCCCCTGGCCCAGGTTGCCCAGAGCAGCTGTGGCTGCCCCATCCCTGGAGGGGTTCAAGGCCAGGTTGGACGGGGCTTGGAGCAACCTGGGCTGGTGGGAGGTGTCCCTGCCCAGGGCAGGGGGGCTGGAACTAGATGATCTTTAGGGTCCCTTCCAACCCGAACCATTCTGTGATTCTGTAAATGGTATTAAAAAAAGAATTGTCCTCTCTTAAACACCTACATGATTAATAGAATATTTAGAGCTTTTCAAAGTCAGAATATATTGGCACCTTTGTCGGGATGTATCGCAATAGCTATTAATGGTACCTAGCGTGGCTGTTCAGTGGGTTGTAGGGGAAACTTGCCCCACCAAGCAGTTTTCCCAGCCAGTGGGACCTTCTGGAGCAGAGCTGCAAAGCAAGTGGT
This sequence comes from Dromas ardeola, assembly GCA_013398915.1. Taxonomy (NCBI): domain Eukaryota; kingdom Metazoa; phylum Chordata; class Aves; order Charadriiformes; family Dromadidae; genus Dromas; species Dromas ardeola. The sequence continues at coordinate 280,805 of VYZM01018883.1, read as the reverse complement.
GACGGAGAGCCCCGGCTCTCTGCAGACTTACTGGGGTCTGGCTGTGCCGGCCCTTGGGCCGGGGCTTTGTTAGTCCAGCTCGGCACTGGGCTTGCCCAGGTGTTGCACTCAGTGGTACAAAACCGCTCAGAACTGGGCAGCTGGGCACCAAGGAGCAGGAACATGCAACGGCTCTGCAGTGGTGCAGGCACATGGAGCCCATGGTTTTGTCGGCATCGCTGCTCCTTAGCGACGTGGCGGCTGCGAAACGTGTCAGCGGAACTTGTATAAACCAGGGTATCGCAGGTCTCCTCCATGGAGAGCAGAGGTGGGGGATACCCTCAGCCCCGGGCACCGTTCCCATGCTCCGTCAGATGGCAAAGGAGAGAAAAGGACCTTGTCTCAGAGAAGCTGGTCAGTGGGAATTAAACATAGCACATTGTTAACAAAGTCTTTGTCTCCAAAGGAACCAAGTATCCAAAATTTACAATACTGTATATGTTCAAGGGACCTCATTTCAGCTGCAGGGGTGAATGCAGCAATGCTTTATACAACTTCATCGGTCTGTGGATGAGGTGTAAAGGTGCATCTGCACTTACAGTTATGAGGAAACAGGGGACACTAAAATTCAAAATCTTGCAATTGCCTACTCATTGATTAATACTGTCAACTGCAATTTTTTTCAGCCTTTTATTTCAAAAACTGTATTTGGCTGGATCTTCACAGCAACAGAAAAAGGCTTCTGTTTAACACAGATGTCACGCTGTGGCATTTAATGTCAAATCACTACTGCAGTCCCACTACAGCTTACTGCCATTTCTCTTTCAAAAGATGGCATGGTTTCATTTTTAATAATAGCAGAGCAATTTCCATAGCCTTGCTCTTGAGAGTGGCAAAGTGTTTTCCTAACCAATAAGTTTTCAGTAGTGCAACACAGCTGCGAACAAAGTCTCACTATGAGACTGGAGACTTTCCATACCAGCTCTCTTTTATTTGTTTATTCTTTTTCTACTGTTAGGAATTTTGTACAACGATTTAAAGTACGTAGTCTCAATCTTTATGCATTAAAAAGAATGGGTTTTTTTATGATTTTTAATTCTTGCAGAAAATGACAGTAGCTATTTCAGCCCTTCTGTCCCCATCCCTCACCTGGGTGACCTGAAGAGAAAAAGCCTCGGCTGCCGAGGGAAATGGATGTGGGGCTGAATTGGGCTCTGCCTCGGCCTTTTGCCGCGGCTGCTGGCCCAGCTCTGTCACACTGGGGCAACGCAGGAATGGGTTACTGGGACCTGGGGAGGGGACCTGGCGTGCTCCACAGTGTCAAGGTTTAGGCTATTGTGGAGCTCTGGAATGTTGTTCTTTTTAGGTGGGATTAAGTGGCTTTCTAATAATGTAGTATTCTTTACTGCCTTAGGTCGTCACTGAAAGTTGTCAAGGCAGCCGCCCAGGTACTCAATACGTTATGGCAATACCGAGATCTCCGTAGCATTTACAAAAAGGTAAACTACAAAATAGGCCTACACTGTAAAGCAGTTCTACAAAAACTCCTAATTTAATGAAAAACAATTTATTTTGATGTTTTTTTTTCTTTTTGCCACAGGATGGATGGAATCAAAGTCATTTCATTACACCGGTATCAACACTAGAGCGAGAGAGATTCAAATCACATCCTTCTTTATCAACAACAAATCAACAGATGTCACCTGTCATACAGTCAGGTCAGTCAAGAAATGTAGAGATTTACTGAAGGGGTACCTGCCATCCGGTTTTTTAACTCAAATAGCCTCTCAGCTTGCTACTAAGTCTGTCTAAAACTCGGTGTGACTTGCTGTTGTAGCTGTAGCCTCACAGAACAGGGGCACTTGAGAGAAAGCAACAGACCAATAGCAGGGAACCTATTTTCATTCCCAATGATGTAATGTCCCATTAGGATGAGCAAGACAAATACAAAAATCTTACTTTTTGGACTCATTTGTTTCTCGCTGTTCCTTTAACATCTTCAGTGCCAGGATTTAGATCTTCATGAGGGGGCTGATACAAAACCTACCTGAAGCCTTGTATATTGTCTTCATTTGGCATTTTATTTTATCCAATTTACTCTTCTATTTTACGTGAATAGACCTCTGTTAATACCAAGAAATATCTGTCTACCATGACTGCTAAAATAAAAGACCAGTTCCTACAATACTCTTAATTATTTCTTTACATGAAAGCAACAACGCTCACACATTCCTTCATGACGTGGTTGACTTGAAAAACAGGGACTCGAGCCGGAATCAGTGTACCTGTAGTGTCGGAAGAAGGGAAAGCAAGCCTGTCCTTCATGCCCAGAGTTCCTCTCAGCCACCACAGCACAACACGCAGGGCTGAGTCCTTTGTCCAGTGCCATACAACATTCAAGTATAACGTCATAAACTGATAAACATTAGCAGCAGTATCATCATCTAAATGCAAACAAGTCATGTCATGTGCAAAGAGAAGTGGGTCTGGTCTCTTGTGTCAGTTGTAGGCGCTATGGGGCAGTGCTTCACCACTGAAGTATCACACTGTAATCCCGTGGTACGCTGGTGAAAGCTTTTGTCACGGGGGTTCTTCATGCAGGAAGAAGTCTGTATGTACTAGTTTCGTCCATTACCCACACCTCCCTCGTGTTGATCCTTGAGGAGGAAGGGCTGAGGACAGAGAGGAGGTTGGGGTGGGAAAGGCTGACTGATAATCTCTCTTGTTTCTTCAGTTGGCAGCACGTCCTCATCACCGGCTTTATTAGGAATTAGAGAACCCCGCTCTGAATATGATCGAACGCAACCGTCTATGCAGTATTATAATAACCAAGGTGATGTCATTACACATAAAGACATATATACTGGTAAGTTATCAGTTAGATGGACTTTCAACTGGAATACGTAAATATTCCTTATGTGAGGAGTTTATACAATCGTAATATGGCCAGTTGCATCAGCAGCCTTGTTACTACTTAATGTTGTTTTCCGTTTTTATTCATTATATTCATTGCATGTGGAACAGAGCAGGTTTGTCATCCGTCTCTGCTATTTCTTCAAAATTGCACACATTACCAGAATAAGAGAAGATCTGTTTATGTATTGGGAGGTGAGAGGTGTTTGGAATTTTTATTTAAAGTTCTATTATACGAAATTGTTTTATTATGCACATTACATATTATTATTATTATTATTATTATTACATTATGTTATAAATAATAACATGTGGTTGTATATTATAATAATATAATACTATTATATTATTAAATTATACCAAGACTTCATCTTTTCCCTGATCTCCCTTTTCCTTCTTACTATTTGACCCAAGTCGCAAAACAATAGAGGTGGCGGTGACTGAAGAGAAGGAAATTCCTTGTTTTAAAGGTTATTCGTCTGTAAAACAAAAAACAACACAAAAAAGCGTGTTTGTTTCAATTTAACTACTGCTGAGGGACAAAACTTGCCTTTATTGTGTTATATTATTAGTAGATACTAAAATCTGCAGACTTGTTTGGGTGCTATATAATTTCTTCTAAGTAAAACAGAAGCAAATAAAAACAGATCAAAGAATAATATGTCATAAACTGTTTTTTCACAGGTTCCAGCAAACCGTCACCAATTTACATCAGTTCCTATTCCTCACCAGCAAGAGAACAAAATAGACGACTACAGGTGACTCCAAAGTTTTGTTTTGAAATGACATTGGTAACTCAACGTAGACAGTGTTTAATGGAACCTAAGGGAGCTTGAGTATACTTCGTAATGTTAGCGTGCTTTTTTATAGAGTGTATCTCTAGCATAGTCAGTTACTGGCTTTAGTGGCCTTAAACTGACAATTGCTTGTGTACTTCTATTACCTTTGGGCTTTCTTTCTGTAGTCACATATTTTAGCGTGTTCTTATGGTGGGATCTGAGACCGCTTTTCTGACCTGACTCTCTTTTTTTGGTAGGGGTGGTCACGTTTCATACTTTCTACTTGTGCTCTAAAAGTACTACTTTTGGAGAGTTACTAGCCTCCCAGCGAATGCAGAAAGAGACATGCGGGCAGGCTTAGAGGTTTTTCCATTTAGTTTAATTTAAAAATTTAAAAACATTTCATGGAGGTTTGAAACTTAATGTTACAATCACGATTGGTAGAGCTGCACCCTGTAGGAAAAGGTTCTGTATAATGGGTGTAAGTTTGAGAAACAAGTATTATCTCTGCTAATTCTATTTTGAAAGCTTATTTTTCTATCATTTTGTCAACAGCATCAGCAACTGTACTACAATCAAGAAGACACCAACAGAAAAAACTATGATGCGTACAGGTTGTACCTGCAGTCCCCACATAGCTATGAAGACCCGTATTTTGATGACCGAGTTCACTTTCCTGCTACTTCAGATTACGCAACACAATATGGACTGAAATCAACCACAAATTATGTAGACTTTTATTCCACCAGACGATCTTCTTATAGAGCAGAACAGTACCCGGGTTCACCCGACTCCTGGGTGTAGCATCAAAGAGGAAAAACAACAGTGTATTTCTCATCTTGCTTGGGAAGAAATGGAATGGCCTCATTTGCTGTTTCGGTTATGAAATACGAAAGTGAAATGCAAGAAGGAACAAGGAAGATTTTATAATTTTTTTTAATTTTTTTTTTTTTTTTGAGTGAGGAATTGTCAGGAAGAAAAACTGGAAGGGATGATTTTTTGCTCTGTTTAGATGTTAGGTATAGTTACTTGTAGCTCCTGTAGTCTGGTGAGGGTGTGGGCGATGTGATGAAAGGTTTGAGAATTGAGTAAAATGAATTTGGAAAGCGTGTAGGCCAGAGCAAATTAAAGCTGATTTTTTTTATGTGAATAAAAGTATTGTTCTGATAGTTTGTACAGAAAAAACAAAATGGATGCCCTTGTTTTATTGCTATTACTAAATGTCAGGATTGTACGCTATTCCGTCTTGTAAATTTCTTTTGTTGGTGTAAATATGGAAATGCCACGTTGGTTTAAAGTGCCATCCATTTGTAACGCAGTGTGTCATTTTAAAAGGAATTTGAAACATCGTGCACAAAAAAATTCCAAGAAAATGTTATGAATTTTAAAAGGAAAAAAAAAAGACAACTTTTAAAAATTACTAGTGTAATTTTGAAGCACAAAGTCCAGTCCAGTATATCTCCACCTCTCCCATTCCCTGCCTATTTCATAAGAAACTTCACTGCCATTTTCTATGCACATGGAATAACAATAAATATGGAAGTCTCATCCATGGAAAGCTGTTCCCTGTTCATTGTTTTTTATTTTCTGTGTGTGATATTCGAAACAAATGCCATGAATATGAAGTCTAATTGCACGTTTTTAAGGAGGTTAAATATATTTGGGCCGTTTTCCCAGCTTTCTTCAGTGAATATATTCTGAATTTGTCAGGCTGGCAGACCAAAGTCTGAAATTATGCACTTTCCTCCTGTTACTCCTTAGACTAGTATTTTTACTTTTGATATGGGCAATCCAACATACTGCAGAACTCTGTCCTGTTTTCTTCTCATCCCTCCTACTCCGCCCTTTGCTCTCCCTAAGAAAATTAAGATGATCTTGCTTTCATAGACTAGTCTCCATTTTGACTACATTCTGCTTGGTTTTATTTATAATAAAAACCTTTGGTTATTTTAAGTAACTAAATCCCATGGTTTGCTCATGCCGTAGAGTCTGTTAACTTTATACTGTCTGTAATCATAATTATTGCTCCCCATCATTGAACTTTTCTTTGGTTTTCAGTGTTTCCAAGTATCCCGATTGCATCGGTGAAATGAGAACAGGTAAGCAGAACTGCTCCAAGCTTAGATTATAAGGCAAATTCACTTTCCTTAATTGGTTGGGCTACTTCAGCCCCCTGACTGTAAAAGGGAAAAGAACCGAAGGGGTGAACGGGGCAGTAAAAGTGGTGAGTTCTGATACGCTCTGGTCCGCAGCCGTGCGGCTCCTGCTGGCTGCAGCGCAGCGTCTGCTGGGCGCCAGCAGTGGGCGGGTGGTGCCTTCTCTTTCCTAGAAGGCGTCATTTTTCCTTTTAAGATAGAAAATAGCTTCCATTTGCTTGACTTTAAGTTTGTTTTGTGTAACAATAATTTTGCCACTGATCTTTCCTCATTGTTCTCGCTACCTTCAGAGTCCCGAGCAGGCTTTGGTGCGCAGAGGAATGTGGAGTCCCTGGGGTGCCTGTCACCTACCGACGGTGGTGAGCTCTGAGCCAAATACACTTATTGGGCATTCCATTGTCCTGGGAAGGGTTCAATTGGCTTCAGATAACAAAATAATAGACTTGAAAGGGTCACAGTCTGTTATTACTTCTTTGACTCTGCTAGTAACTCTCCAAAAAAGAGGGAGGTAGGCATTTCAAGGAAGCAACTGTGTGATGGAATGACTTTTGCTTCTCATCTGAGGCAGTTTCCTCAAGATCAAAACCAGCTCTCCATGCGCACGGCATAGGTGGGAGAAGTCACAGTCTGCAAAGGAAGCCAGAAATCGGCAGCAAGGTTCTTCATTTGCTCACAATTAGCATCAAAGTGGTATTTTGTAAGTTCCTTTATCCAAAGAGATCATTACCTTATTTGAGATTCTAAATATTTCATATTTAGATGCATACAGTTCACAGGGCATTCATCAGTTTAAAATGCATGTATTTTCAAAAAATACAGAGTGTTCTTTTTGGTCTTATTAGGTTTTTCGGGCTATCAAATTATTTTTTTTAATATTTACTTAGCTTTCTTTATGGCATTTTAATTAACAGTAGAGTTGATAATTACATCGTAATTAGCCATGCTAGTCTTAATCATTCTAGATGTGCTATTTTCATAAAACCTAATCACATATGCCTGAAATGTGTAACCGGAGTATTCTAGAGGAATTTTAGATTTATTCTAGAGGAATTTTAGATTAACCCCAGAAAAATGTTCTGATTGGGTTTTGTGAACATGGTGTAGGACAGTCAAATCCACCATCAGCTATAGAGCTTTCCGCACCAGACATCTATTCTGAAACCATATTGCTAAAAACAAACAAACAAAAAAACCCAACAAATAAATAAAACTGAAGTATCGCACAAACTTAGAGCGTGTACCAACTACTCAACTACTGCACTGGCCGTTGGCTTCCTCAAGCCCCTCAAGTCCTTGTGGGACGGTGTTTGTGTCTCCACAAACATGGTACAAGTTTCAGTAGACTATTTGAAATAGATTATTTCTCCAAGTAAACGTTAGCTGTCCCAAGCCTGTGTTCTCAATTTTGAGAAAAAAAACATGGAGACTTGTGTACTTTAATTTCAATCTGCCATGAGCACAATTTCATTTATGGCAGCATTTTAAAATGGGGAGTGCCAAAACAAAGAAACAAAGCACCCACAGCGCTACAGCTCAAAGTCTTTCTATCAGCTATTTCAGCAGCTAGAGCATATATGGTAGGCGAAAAGCAATAGCATGCGTTTTTCCAATGAAAGAAGTCAGATCTTTCAAGTCTTTAGAAAATAAACTACCTACAGATGAAGAGCTGAAATACAGAAAATCAGTCGTACTTTATTTTTCCCTTAGCCTTGCATGTTGTCAAGGAGGGTGTTTGAAGGGAAAGGATTCATTACGTTTGTCTAAGTTCTGCACGTTTAGTAAGTTTACTCAAAAAGTAACTTAATGCTTTGTGAGATTTTAGCATAACTTCATTTTACCCCCTCTTATGGAACAGTTACATTCTCTGTATAACTTTCTGGTAAAAAGAGAAAAAAAAAAAACAACTGGAAAAGTATATTTTTACATTCTTCCAAGGCTTAGAGCAGACTGAATGCTCACATTTCCCATGCAATGACTCACATCTGGACTGAGACCAAATGCAGAGTTCCATATGGATGCATCACTTTCTAAAAAAATAATGGATATAAGAAATGTGTACTATATCAGCAAACTCAACTAGACTGCATTACTTATTCTATAAAAAGCATTGACTGATATTGATCAGTCTCATATGTAACAGTGAGGTGCCTCCTGGTTTAAATTGACTTGCTACTTCTGCACTACAGCCTCTGCTTAAAGGCAAATTCTGCAATAGGGTTTATGATAGAAAATAAGCCTCATGTGCTGTTGATATCAAGTTCTAATATCAATTGTTTGCTGTTAAAATGAAGGCTAGGAAGGGTATATTCAGAATAATATACCATCCATCCTACACATACAAATGTACATCATGTAGACAATATATCCAGATATCCCTCTAGAAAGAGAACAGCAGGTTCTGCTGAATCAAGTTCACATAAAACTATATTTAAATAAATGAAGTAAAGAAATAAAAGCTATGAAAAAAGTTCCTATATGTTACATCCTCCAACCTGGTACAACCCGTTTAGAATTTGTCTACATTTCATGTTGTTGGACAAAATTGGGCCTCGTTTATACTAGTTATCCTTCAAAAGCAAAAAGATAAAATGAAAATAACTGAAGTGTAAACACTGGAAAATAAGCTAGAGTCAGAAACATAATGTGCAAGACTGAGGATCTGTGCCTGAGAAACAAAACACTGTTCTAATGAGAGCAGGTCAAAAGACTTAACTGTGATGCAGCCTTCACGACCTGTTACTGCTTTGGCACTCTGCTGTGCTCCACCTTGCCACTTACGCGTGCGACTGCCCACCACAGAAGAACGCGCGTGAGGAAGAGCTGGCTTGTTTCTTGACAAAGGTCAAGACTTGACAGAGGTCAGTGAACAACTGCAAAATGGGGGAATTACCTGTATGTTCCACACAGGAGAATAATTACAGTTGATGAGAGAAGGAAAAAGCATATTGAACAACAACATTCAGTTCAGACTGACCCTGAATTTCCATTGATTTCATTTATCTAACGACATTAGTAGGTTTCAACTTTCACTCAGGAAAGTAATCGTCTGGCCAGAGGAGCTTATAGAATACAAGGGCGACTTAAAAACAACAGGCTGATAACACAGTTACATTGGATTGTTGTACGTGTGTCTTACACTATGGGAAGGAGCAGGACAATGGGTTACAGTTACGTGTTGGTACCTTGTATTGCCTGTCAATCTGTCTCTTCATATGTGTAACTGGAAACACTGTCATGACAACACGCTTTGCTAAAACACTTAATACTAATTCAATAACCTCAAAGGCCCAGGTGGCACGGTTTGGGAACTAAAGCTTAGGTCTACTTCGATTTTTGTTAAATGTGTAGCTTCAATAATGTGGAACGCAGTGGAGGCGGCAAAATCTACCCAAGAAGCTGGGTAAATACTCAAGTTATTGATTGAGCTTCTTGTTATTCCTAGATGTGCTCACACTCAAAAATTTCAAGGCAACTTCTGTATATCCTTGATAGGACATTTATGTCCTCAGACTACAACATGCATTTAATATAAAACTTCATACAGATGTTAGAAAACAATTAAAAAGTAATATCATGCACAAAAAGATAAACATTTTTTATCCCTATTTCTATTGAAATGAGTAAAGTCTGTTGCTGTAAATATTTTAAAGCAGGCTCTTTCCCCATAGCAAAAGGATTTAGTAATTCAAAGGATGATGATCTGCGCTAAAATACTTTGCCAATGGGAATACTATGAATCTGCACATTGAATCTTCAGTGACATGTTGGCTCATGCAAGGAATTGTTATTCAGACAACAGTTTCCGTTGTCGGTGGAACCTAGTGAGTGTAAAAAAAAAAAAAGGGGAAGTTGAAAAAGAAAATTGAGGAATTAATCACATCTCGGTAGGCAAGCTCTAGAGGGGGATGTGAGGCCAAGAAAAAGTACCCGAACAGGAATACTTTATGGAGTTTTAAAAAGAGAATGCAACAGCTTCTTCCGAGATACCATAGAATCATGGAATGGTTCGGGTTGGCAGGGACCTTAAAGATCATCTAGTTCCAACCCCCTGCCATGGGCAGGGACACCTCCCACCAGACCAGGTTGCCATCATTTTTAACTGCCCATTCCATTGTTAAACATGGGCATTCGTACATAACATTAAGGTTTTGGTCCTCTTTATATGTTCAAAGCATTTCTTTCTGCTCAAACTGCATGAAAAGTTGATTCGACTCCTACGCTTTACTTAAAGATATGGGGAGCACTACCACAGAGCGAGGGCAGACCAGTTAACATGGACAGATGAAATTCCAGGTGTTGATCACACCTCTTTTGAACACAGGCCAGGAAAAGTACACAGTAAGGCAGTGTTCACTGGCAAGCTATGCTATTACATTGCAAAAATAGAAAGTTCTTGCCTCTGTGGTTAGTCTAGGGAATAAAAGTGGTTATAAAAGAATTTAATGGGTGTGCAGCAGCTAATAACAAGGAAGGTCACAAGAGCTATCTGGTCCAACTGCCTGCAGGCGGCCTGTGCAAAAAGCACTATCCTGCCACAGGAAGAAACAAAGTTCAACTTTTTTTTTTTGTCATGCCTATAGAGATTGATGGTGCTGTAAGACGGAAAGCAGGTATTCCCTTTGGGAGACTACAGCAGTAGCACTTCCACTGATGCAAAGGTCTGGGTCAGCTTGTGAGGGTTCACTGACCTTAGCCATGAAGTTGTCCAGCCTGAGTCCTAGGGCAGGCCAATCATCTCAGGCACTGCATCTCCTTACTGCTTCAGGGCACCCTAAATATTAGTAAATATCTTTATGCATACCATTTTTTTATACTAAATATCACCTTGTAGTCTGTTCTACTTTATATGAATTATGTGTAAAAGAATAACACAAGCAGCAGGGCATTTAATGGGGAAATTTCCAGCTAGTTCCTAAAGTAATATGTGGGTTCATTTTTCTTGACTAGGAAGTATGTGAAATGAATTATCTACCTGTCCATCGGCACAAAGTAATCACACACTATGAGAAGAGACTGATCTCCATTAGGACTAAATACAAAAGACCTCCAGCTCATTACCAACGGCTTATAATCAAGTCACCGCACTGTAGCACAGTTCATTTAACTATGTCCTAAAATTATTCAAATAGTTAAGTAAAGCCAGAATCTGCCAGTGCATCCCCAGAATGACCAGAGACACACAGGAAACTGAGATCGCCATTATCACATGAAACGCTGAATTACTACTGTTGACAATCTCCCCTCGGCCCAAAAACCAATCCTTGTATATGACTTCTTAAAAAGAGAGCAAAATATACATTCCTTCAGTTTGGCTGTAAATTCCCCAGCACTCCTATTGATCCACATCCTCTTTACAGCGGTCACTCACCCACTATGTTGTTTTAGAAGAGGATTTATCTAATTTCAAATACTGCACAGGGTTATAAACCCATACAATGAAACAGGGATAAGGCTATTCATCAATTGTCAAAAGGGCATTCGTTTTGAATTTGTCTAGCTTGCTGATATTCATAGAGTGGTTTGGGTTGGGAGGGGACCTTAAAGCCCACCCAGCGCCACCCCCTGCCCTGGGCAGGGACACCTCCCACCAGCCCAGGTTGCTCCAAGCCCCCTCCAACCTGGCCTTGAACACCTTGAAACATTATTAAACATTCAAACATTGGAAATAAAAAAAAAAAAATAATCTTTTAAATTTTATAGGTATGTTACCCCCGCTCATGCCTGACATACCGAGGGCTACAAAGGAAATTCTGTTATAACCCTGCTCCTTTCACATGACTGTAACTCTCTGCAACATCCATCCTGGTGGGCTGGTTACCAGTTATGAATTTTGACAATGAAGCTTGTAAAAGACTAAGCAATCCCACTCTCAGCTGTTTTTTTAAACTTTTCCCATATAACACAAGTAAATTTCTAAGTCCATTTGTTTGAACAAGGTTGAAAATATTTGAAACCAGACTTGAAACCTAAGTATATAGTCTTCAACAGTGTCTACTGACTTAACAAACTGCACAAAAAAGCCAGTCACTCTGAAAGTGCACACTAGGTGTCTCCGTATATTTTTTGCATATCTAGCTGCCTTGTATTTTTCTTTGCCTCAGTGATTGTCTTCTAACTAAGTGGTTTTCAAATAACGTGCTAGATATGGTGGCAGTTAACAAGACCATAACGCCTGTTTGCTCCAGTGGCGCAGGTGGTGGTGTGCAGGTAGGACGGTCCTGCTATAGTGCTACAGCGACAAACTGGTTGGAAATTGTAGGGCTGTAGGGACAAACTGTCCCTCTAGCACTATAGCTGCTGTCCTGCTATGGGGGACAAACGTCCTGCTATGGGGACAAACGTTTGAAGATTTCTCTTCAAATAGCATGAAACGGCCCTCGTGATGCACAGGGTTATCAGTTTTGTAGTTTACAAAGCCTGTGTGTCGAGACAGGAAGGGCTGAGAAAGCTCCTTCCAGCTTGCCAGCTCTGTTGGTCCTACAAGTGCTAAAATCCTCTGCTTCCTGACCACCACCTAGTGGCAGTTCATCTGTACAGTTACATTTATGAGAGTATGAAATACTTTTTGTTTCCTTGCCAACGCAGTACAGACAAATCACTTCCTGCACCTTCCAAGCAGCACGTAAACAAGATCACAAGGAGGACGTGCTTCCCCAAGACTTCTGTTTCCACAGTCTGCAACACATGTTATTTATATACCATAATATGTATTACTGCCCCATACATGCTTATCCTACTCTGTAGTCTGATGGGTGGGAGAGGAATCCTTGTGTCTCTGCTTCCTCTTCATTTTCTTCTGAGTGACTGGCAGCTCACAAGGCAGAAGGACTAACCCGCTCCGCACAACATCGCCTCTGGAAAAGCTTATCGGGTAGCAGCTAGAGAGGAGACTTGCAGTTCACTTATGCTCAACCTTGACCTGTACATTCAAACAAGGAAAGACTGCAATCCAGCTCGCAAGATGAACCTCACCTTAACTATTGTAACAACACAAACAGAAGAAAAATGGGTAACTAAAACAGATTATGCAATTTTAGCACCTTCGTATCATTTTAATGACATTCTGCAAAGAGTATCACTTGTAACATTTTTCCTCTTGTTTAACTTTCGTTTTTATTCCTCTAGGTAAACAGAGCAATTACATTTTAGCCCTATTACTACTACAATGTTATCCCAGCCCAGCTATAAGTGGTAACAAGCCAAACAAGACCACGGGTAACTCTCTCCCTCCATTTTCCAGCTTCCTGACGTGCTTCCAAGGGTCTACTGCTTCAGAAAGCTGCTATTCCAACGGCAGTTACTGGAGAATGTGAATCACTTTCTACCCACCATGAAAAAGGTAAATTTCGTGTTTACAACAGGGTCCAGCATGAAATTATGTATGGTAAAGAATTACCATTAAATTACTGAATATCACATGCCCTCTGGTGGCTAGTCACTCTAATACAAAAAGCTACTTTTGCATACCTGGTCAGAAAAATAAGATATGCTGACAAGTAATTTGCATTTGACTAGCTCCAAGGAGTTCAATATCACATGACATGTAAAACCTGCAAGATACTAACAAATATTTTGCTTTCCTTTGCTTCACACCTTTAAGCTGTTTTCTGAGGGTGAAGGTCCAAAACCATGACTGACAGCCCCAAAATACAGTGAATTCTCATGTTTAACCTTTGAGGAAAGAAGTTTTGCTGTTATAGAATCATAGAATGTGTTGGGTTGGAAGGGACCTCTAAAGGCCATCTAGTCCAACCCCCCTGCAGTGAGCAGGGACATCTTCAACTCGATCAGGTTGCTCAGAGCCTCATCCAGCCTGGCCTTGAATGTCTCCAGGGTTCGGGCCTCCACCACCTCTCTGGGCCACCTGTGCCAGTGTTTCACCACCCTCATTGTAAAGAACTTCATCCTAATGTCTAACCTAAACCTGCCCTGCTCTAGTTTAAAACCATTGTCCCTCATCCTATCGCTACATGCCCTTGCAAACAGCCCCTCCCCAGCCTTCCTGTGGGCCCCCTTCAGATACTGGAAGGCCACTATAAGGTCTCCCCGGAGCCTTCTCTTCTCCAGGCTGAACAACCCCAACTCTCTCAAGCCTGTCTTCATAGGAGAGGTGCTCCAGCCCTCTGATCATCTTCATGGCCCTCCGCTGGACCCGCTCCAATAGGTCCATGTCCCTCTTGTGCTGAGGGCTCCAGAGCTGGACACAGTACTCCAGGTGGGGTCTCACGAGAGCAGAGCAGAGGGGGAGAAATGATAGGACTATGATAGGACAGAAATAGTGAAATCTGGGTAAGGGCTTCCATACAGCTCAGTGTGTTGCAATTTTATTCTTTAGAATTGATTCACGTATTCCACTACTCAGTAATATTTTTTTTTAACAAGGACGCCTAGGTGGATAAAACACGTGATGACAAAGGTATATCTTTCTAGTCATTCTGTCAAAAAAGTTTGATTCTATAACCAAAAATTAGCCAGTATGGTATATCTTCTCCTTAATGATAATACCCTTTAGCCTCCAGCACTACCATACAGTGCCTGGACACTTCTTTTTCTCTGGCATCCAGATCAGAACCAGGACTTGAACTTCTCGGGTTTCCTGGAATAAAGAGGTACGCTTTACAGATGTGAAGGCAGACTTCCTACAGATTTTGTCAGATGCATAATATATGCTCTAGTGAACAATTATACCAATATAAAAATCACTGAACATATGGCTGCCTTCACTACTTGGTCTTCTCCATGCTTTAAATACTTAACAAGAACGTTCCTTGCAATATTACTAACTTTACGCTGAACTAAAAACCCAGGACAGAGGGAAAAAAAAAATTTAAAGCATGGATTAATAAAAAATAAGTCATATACCTGCACCAGAATATTTGTTGTCCCCACCATGCTCCTGCAGCATTTAAAAATAGCTCTATTGACTCAGTGGAAAAATATATTTCCTATCCGTAACTGAGCTTTAGGAAACAGCAATAGTATTTCACATTCAATTACCAGGTGTAAAAATAGTATTGGTTTATATCAGTAGCCACAAATCACTAATTCTGACATTTGAAAACAAGCAATAATGGAGATAAGGTGGATAAGGGAAAATAGTGCAGTCTCATGAGCAACAGATTTAACAACACAGATATATGAAGTAAAACATGATACATGAGGAAGATATTCCATATGCCTGTGTGCTGAAGTGCTTGTTTTAGATGTGGACTATGCCTGATGTATAATTATGCTAATAACTATTAGCTAGATCAGATCAAATAATCAGACAGTCTGCTCTGAAACATGTTGATTCTTGATTCTGCCAAGTGACTTTTCAAACTTTGCAATCAGGTAGTAACTTGCCTGTAGAATGTAGATTCTAAAGGAGGAATTCTCACCAAAGGTGAAAGCATTCCAGAGCACTACAAGCACTGGTCAAAAAAATTTCCAATGACGATTGTCTCTATCACAGTTAAAATTCTGTGTCTGCCCCCAGACTGCCCCTCTGTGTTCTATTTATTTTAATTTTCTCACTCTCGCTTTTTTTCAGATCTATTTCTTCCTTATCCTGCTAGCAGATTCAGCAGCATCTCCGAGATACCTCATTTTCCTATGTGAATTCTAGGTCCACTCCAAAAAAGTTAAGTAGGCTGTGTCAGCACGTTAAAATAACAGCTATTTACAAAAAATATCCACTGGGGAGGTTTATGTCTGATCTGAGTAGGTAAGTTCTAGCGGGGCCTTAAATCTGACATGAAAGCACCATGGATGGGAATCACCACCACAACTTTCCAAAACATGTCAACAATGAAATACGTAAGCTCATAGCTCTTTTACAATGTCTGCCTGAGAACTACGCTGCTGCTGGGAGAAGGAATGATATAAGGATTTAATAGGTTTGCTATTGCACGCTTCAACTTCTAGGACTGAAACCTGGAGACAATACCTAATAGTGACTAGCATGCAAATAGAAAAAAGAAAACTTCTGATACCTAACCGGTGTAAAGAGATACTGACTTTGGTTAATTTGTCATTGCTATTAGCAGATGGAGAGAAAATAAATGTTGTATTAAGGAAAAGCTCCTGAATCATTCAGCTCTGATATGAGGAGGTTAGCATACCCAAGTTCATGTAAATAAACTGAAAAATTAATATTTCTCTGTTGATAAGAAATATTTCTCTGTAACACTAATATGAAAAACCCTTACTACTGAACAAATACTTCAGAAAGCGTTTCTTTTGTTATCTCTCCTTCAGACCGTTTTATCAGAAATAATTTATTTCCCCAATCCAAGTTGTTGTCATCCATTTGAAGCTAAAATACTTATTGGCAGAGACACGCAGTACTATTGACTTTAATATTTGCAAAGTTGCTTTTCTAGGGAGGAAATTGCTGCATTTCAAAGCTATTTCCTGCCTCATACATACAAAACTAAAAAATCAAATTGATCTGGTTTAGACTGGATGCCTTGGTTTAGACTACTTCTGCTCTAAAAATCCCAGCCAACAGTAGTCATCCATAAAAGAGCTGTTGTGCTCTAAATCCCTACTGGTTTCTTACACCATGTTCTCTTTCTACTTTTTCTACTTCATTTCCAATTCTTCTGATTCTACTTAATCACATCCTATTTTTACATTCTCTGTCTCCCTTTTTTGGTTTTAATTGTTGAGATCCAAGAATAAGAAAATCCCAAATAAAGCATGAGACTAACAGTTTTTTCTTCTTTCGTGTTTTGCTTTCAGAATCTCTAAAGGAGACAATTTTTGTGATGAAATGCTTTGGCACAGCAAAGCAGAACATGTTTACAGCATTCTAGAAAAATCTCTTCAGCATTCTGTGTTATGGTTTCAGCAACTGCTTGCAGATAAAATTCACAGAGTCTCATCACAATATACGCAGATTTTGCTTTCTGACTGAGGCAGGGGTTGTTCTTGCATGAGTCAGGGAACTGTGAGCAATGCTTTCACAGCTGTCTTTTTAAGCCACCGAGTATTGCAACACAATAAAATAGCAAGTGTTGGTAGTACTCTGATATTGCTTTCTATTCTCCCTCCCGGCACACATGCATACATAGGCACACAAAAGCATACACACACCCCCACACCCTTTTTTTGCCTTGTCTGGTTAGGGACAGAGTAAGAATGGAGGGGGAACTACCTTCCACTCTACCTGCCCACCATCATACATAATGCCTGGCGACCTGAAGGTACCATTATCTTAATACAAAAGATTATAATCACTGACAGATTCACAAAAATGCCAAATTTTATGATGATTTCTTCTACTGTATATCATTGCTGAAACAGAGTCTAGCAATACTGTAAGCTGAACATTAAAAATACTTATACTTTCAGCCAACCTCCCACAATGCATGTGTGCTAACTCCTGTTTCGTCAAATCTTCAGCAGTGTTTTCTACAGCATTTCCTGACAAAGGAATGCATTTTACTTCGTCTCCATATTGTTTTCTATGTACTATTTCAGCCATTTTTACCATGGCAGAAAGAAATAGTGTTTCCCCAATGGCATGTGACTTTTTGTCTTTCACTATCAAGTGTGTTGGTTTTGGCTGGGGTAGAGTTAATTTTCTTCATAGTAGCTACTATGGAGCTACGTTTTGGATTTGTGCTGAAATCAGTGTTGATAATACAGAGATGTTTTCATTACTGATGAGCAGCGCTTGCAGAGTCACAGCCTTTCCTGCTCCTCACCCCTCTCCGGCGATGGGCTGGGGGCACAGGGAGCTGGGAGGGGACACGGCCGGCACAGCCGACCCCAGCCGACCAAGGGATGTCCCCGACCACACGGCATTGTGCTCAGCAATAAAAGCTGGGGGAAGGAGCTGTCAAACGTGGCCGAGAGCACCTGGGAGGTTCAAAAGTTCTCAGTCCCATGAAGGAATACATCCAAACACACGAGCTGAATGTGTAACTTTGGATCCTGTAGGAAACCCAGCTAAAAGAAAATTAAGACGAAAACCCATCAACAAAAGCAATGATAAAATTCCAAAAAGACCAATAAAAAACTTGAGACACAGACAAGTGGGAAAAATTCTAAGCAAAATACCACAAAGGAAACTTTGGGCCTATAGCAGTAATTTTGAAAGTCTATGATGAACAACCACGACAAAACAAAGAAAAAGGAATAAAGACAGGGCGACCTGGATGCGGTCGGACTGAGGTGATGGCGGTTTACACCAGAGTGAGACGGGACAGCCGCCAACCTAATACCACCTCCTCAGACAGTTAACTTCCTCCCTTTGCTCCCTTCCCCTGACCCACACGGTGCCCTCAGGCCGCGGCGCCGCCTCCTCGGCCGGGAGCCGCGGGGACACGGCACCCGGGGGGCCGCTCCCGCCCGGCACCGCA